>MVAJ01000024.1:0-228453 GCA_014825545.1 Cystofilobasidium capitatum
CAGTTTCTCAGCTTTCGCTCCCCGAGAAAGATTCGTCGACTGACCGTGGCCTGACCGATCTCTCCCGTTGCAGTCTGCCCGGCGCAGAAGACGAGTCCAGGCACCTTGACAGCAGGGCCTGTAGGGATCAAGTGGAATGAGGAGGGTAGGGAGGAAGGGGCGAGCTTGGTCAATCCTTTTCTCTCTTCCTTCTCCTCTTGTCTTCTGTAAACGAAGACAGCCGTTTCCCGCCAGCTCACGCCTCTTCTACTTCCCCGCTGTTTCCATCGACTCTCTCCCTGAGTCTAGCATGCGGCATGGTGCTTTTCCGCTGTTTGAACTTGGAAGCGCATGAATCAAACGACACGTCTTCCTACTTGCGACAGTCTCTCCTGGACATCAATGCGTCCTCCTTCACCATTTCTTCCCCCTACCAGAGCGCGCAGCGTTTCTCGGGATTGAACCTCGAGCCCTTCTTGCACTGCCAGACCTCGGCAAACTTCTCGAAGTTGCGCAGGGTGCCCTCGACTCGGAACTGTTGGACGACGAGAGCGAACGCTGGCGTCAGTTCTGCGATCAGGTTCAAGAGCGCCGACGCAACACACCTTGTTGGGAGAGTGAGGGTCGGTGAGGACACCAGTCTTGGCCGAAGCGGGACTACGGGAGGGCAAAGGTGGCACTGTCAGTCTGATATCGTACAAACAGCTGGTCGAGCGCCAGGCGACTCACGAGACATTGTTGGCCCAAATCCTGGCGATACAGCACGTCGGTCAGTCAAAGTCAAGTCGCAAGATGAAGAGATCAGAGACGCACCTTCCGAAAGCGAGAAAGAACAACTGCTCATCCGAGAACTCGCTCAAACCAGGAAGCTTGTCCTCCTCTCCCTTGTCCTTGACAGCCTCCTTCCACGCTTTCCAGGCCACCCGAAGACCAGAGTCGCCGATGTCCTCCCCGTTCGTGAGGTTGCCCTGAACGTGAACTTTCTCTCCCGAAGGACCGACGACATAGAACCTGGAAGAGGCAGGGAAACACGATGTCAGCCTTGGGTGCACTGTCTCAAGTGGCGAGAACTGGCGAGACTGACTTGGAGTACTGTTTGGCGATACACTGCGCACGCTCTTGGAAGGCTGACACGGTCGCGTTCGACCACCATGCTCGGAACCTGCCCTCGTAGTCGTACTGCGAACCGCTGTTGTCAAAGGCGTCTGTGGCGAGCAAAGATTGTCGATTGATCAGCCTTGAGAGTTGGAGACTCTCAGAGCGACAAGGAAAGGGACGCACGACACAGCTCATGTGCAGCAACGGCACCGAAGGCTCCGTAGTTCAGGTAGGCGGGCCTGTGAGGAAAACAGCGGCTCGGTCAGCTCGAGAGGAGAACGTGGCTACGAGGGAGAGGGATGTACCACTCGGCGGAAAAGAAGGGACTCTGGAGAATGCCGGCCGGGAAGACGATCTCGTTGTCGGCCGGACTCTCGTACGCGTTCTAACAAGCCCAAATCGCCACCAGTATCAGCCAACGCACGATAATACGATCTCTCGACTCTTTCAAAGGACTCACGACCTCATCCGCGCTCATCTCCCAGCTGTCCCTGTTTCGCAGGTTGCCCAGCCCGGACTGCCAGTCCCTCATGGCGTCGAGCTTGTTGGCCGCAACGGCGTTGCCGAGGAAATCGTCCTCCTTGATGTCGAGTCGCGCGTAGTAGGCCCGAAGGGAAGCGGGATCGGTCGTGTTGGGGTAGAGAGGGTACCTGCAGACCAAGAGAGACGCGTCTGGTCGTGTCAGTAACGACGCAGAGAACAGGAGGCAGCGGGAGAACGGACCCAATCTTGGGCGTGATGGCGTCGGCCTTGCGGACAGCGTTCGTGGAACTCTCAGCGTCCATCCAGCTCAGGCCGCCCAGGATCGACTTGAACGCCTCGATGATGCCAACGATGATGGCCTCCGCCTGCTGCTTCGAGTCGCCTCCAAAAGTGCGCTGGGCAAACTCGGCGCCGGTGAGATGGCCGAGGACGTTCCTCGTGTGAACGACGCAGACTGTGGCAGCAAGCGCGGTGCAGGTCTGTCAGCGCAATCCGGTGTAGCAGAGGAGAGAACGCAAGGGCCAAACGCACCCTCAGACCGGTCGGGAACGAAGCCTTCCTTGACACCCGTCAGCAGGCTCTTGAGCTTGTCGGCACTCTTGCGGATCTGGACGTCCGATCCGAGGTTGTTGGCGAACGCAAGAGCTGTCCGGACGAGGAAGTAGCTGCAAAAGCAGAGATAAATAGTTGTCAGCGGTCATCGCACCTTGAATCTAGGGCTAGACTGAGTCGACGAGACGCACCTCTGCAGGACGTAGTCCTCCTCCTGCTCGACAATCTTGGTCATCGCCTTGACGTACGACGGGCTGGTCACAATGATCTTCTCGGGAAAGTTGCGAGGCGCGAAGCTGCTGACGTAGGAGGCCAGGTTGAACGGCAGCATCTTCCTGAGCTTGCGGAAGTGGAACGGGTTGTACGAGTAAGTCGGGTTGGAGAGCTTCTCCGGCGGCGCCTGAGACTTGGCGAGCCGAGTCTCGAAACGGAGGACGTCCTTTGCAACCTGGGCAGCGAGCTTTCGAGGGCTGACCTTCTTGGGCTTGTGGTCCTTCTCGGGCGCAGGCTTTGGGGTCCAGGGCCAGTCCCACAGGTCCTCCAAGACCTGGTCGTCCTCAGCCGAGGCTACAAAGGTCGTCTCGCCGCCGGAGATCTGTATCGTCGTGTAGACAGCCTCCAGGATGCCGGCGAGGACGCTCTCGTAGACAGATGTGATCGATTCTTCCTCGTAGTACTCCTGTTGCGGCGCAGAGTCAGTTCCACCCCTGGGGCTTCAAGGGAAAACGCGCAAGACGGCAACGCACCTTGGAAGGCAGACCGAGACTAGACTGGTAGAGCCAAAGAATTTGTCGCTGGGGATTGACAGCAGCGTCGCCCTCCTGTAATATGCTCGTTGATCAGTGCCAAGCTCGATGCAGGGGAAGCGGGCAGGGATGAAAGACGTACCAGCACAAAGTCGAAGAGAGCGTCGACACCTGTCACATCAAAGACAGAAATCAGTCTGGGGCCTACTGAACATCGAGAACGAGCAAGAGGAACTCACCGATCGAGTGCAGGTAAGCCAACGTGTCCGTCAACTCCTTGCTGTACTGTCCACCGTGAGGACCCTTCAGCTCCTCGACGTCGTCCTCGGTCGGCCTCTCACTCAGCACCTGAGACCCAGCGTCAACCGTGCGTCCTCGAGCGACCTGCTTGGCGTGAGCCAGAGCAGCCTTGATCCGTTCGACGACCGACTGGGCAGATGCGACATCGTCCGATCCGAGTCCAACATCGCCAACGGAACCGGCAGTCTGTCGTGGCGTAGGGTAGCCATCGACGGGAAAGAGTCGCTTGACGTCCTCGAGTAGAGGAGCGAGAGCTCCCTCCCCGAGCTGGTTCAGGCGCGTCTCGTTCATGCACGAGTTGAATTCAGCGTGCAACTTCTTGAGGTTGTCGAGTTCAGCCTCGGAGGACGAAGATTGAGGCAGAGGCGCCTTGAGGATGTCGAGGACGATTTGCTGCGGTTAAAAAGAGGCAGATCAAGGGGGTGGAGTGTCACTTGCGACGTTTGTGCGGACAGGGGAGGGGGGAGCGGGGGTCGCACCTGGTTGGCCTTCGCGAGCTCGTTGAACGAGCCCCATCGACCCTTGTCGCTTGGCAGAGGGTGCGCCTTCTGCCACCCGCCCGACGAGTACGAGTAGAAGTCCTCGCACGGATCGACGGTCGTGTCGAGGGACGAAAGGATGGCGGCCGACAATTGGACACAAGCGGGCGTGAGGCAGACCTGGGGGGACGCGCGCGATGTCAGTCCGAGACTCTGGTCCCAAGAAACCAATGATTGCTACGCACAGAAGGCTGAGGAGCGGGAGGAGCAGGCGTGTGTGTAGGAGCAGGGCTTCGCTCGGTCGTCGTCGTCGTCCAAACTACGCTCGAGTGCGTCCAAGTTGGGGGCTCGGGGACGTGAGGCGGCTGATTGTTGTTCTTGGATCGTTCGGCGGCGAACAAGCCGATGAACGTCGCGGCGAGAATCAGGAACTGGAGAGAGATGAAGGACCGCAGGATCAGTTCGGATGTCAGTGTTAGGTACCGGCGAGGGCAGCAGCGTCCCAGGGCGGCAGGGGCAAAGGGCGAGATGGGACGCGCGTGGGCGTCCGCTGCGGACCGATCATAAAAGAAGAAGGCTACGCACGATGAAGGCGACGCAGACGAGGGTTTTCTCGACGACCGACAGTTCTCGCTGAGGATCCGTTAGGGTTTGGAGGAACGACTTTCTGGCCGGGGCTGCTGGAGAAGAAGCATCCTCGTTGACGAGCAGCGGCGCCGACTCTGAAGGGGCCAGAGCAAGCGAAGGGGGAGAGCGCAAAGAAGCCTTTAGCACCCCTGCCAACGGACGATACACCCTGCTGCAGATCTTCACGTACCGAGGTCTGTAGACTCTCTAGGGACTGCCGACATGAGTGGGTGGGATGGTTTTGGGGTCGTGGTTCGGGAGAGCCAACGCGTCGCTCGAGTCGGCGCAGTTCATCCCAGTACACCCATCCTGATCGCGGACCCAGTACAGCAAAGACGACGCGAGCTGACCCTCTTCGACAGGCTGGCAGCTGATGAGTTCATGTCCTCGCCCGAATGACAGGCCACACTGTTCGCTGGCAATTGGAGGGTACGACCATCTCTTCCTTCGTCGGGGCCTGCGCTCTCCTTCCCCCCTGCGAAGGTGTTGGACTAAACCTCTCCTTTGTGGTCGAACCCAGCACATCTTCGAGAACACGAGCGTCGAGTTCAAGGACCAGTACGGTTCGTCGAGCGTGTCCATCTACCAATTGCGACCTCCAGGGCATGGGTGGCGCGTTCGACGGCACACGGTCGGGCAAGCCCATTCGGTCCTTTCATGGGCCCTTCCCCCCCCCCCCCGGCCCTCCCTTCTCGCCAACCCTGCCTTCTGAGAGCAGGCAAGCAGAGGCGCTGAGAGTTCTTCGACATCCCCATCAGCGTTGAGCCCCCGAACCTGCTCACCAGCATGCTCTCCTTGACGTCGGGAACGCCGCGAAGGCATGGTTGATGTTCTCTTCCGACCTAATCTCACCTGCAATAGCAAGAGCACGGCAATCTTGATCGTCGAAGTGCATGCAGACGGTCTCCACCGAACTCACGCCAAAACCTCCTCAAGTGAGTTGAGGTTCTGCAGCGCAAGCTTCCCGACCTTCCACCTCTCCCTCTTCTCGAAAACCTCATGCGCCCACTCGAGCGCTCCATCAAAGTCCCCATCCTCCACTCCAACGACGGTCATAGCGTCTTTTGTCCCAGCTCTCAGAAGCTGCCAAGCGACGAGAAACGCTTTGAAGCAGTAGACGGTCACGAACGGGGGTTCGGTCGCTGCTTCTGGGGTTCGTTCGAGGTGAAGGAGGAAGAAGTTGATGTGCACCTGCAGCGAGTGCGCGCAAGCAGGCTCGATCAGGATCCCGCTGGAGGTTGCGAGGCAAGCGCTGTAGAGAAGGATGAAAGAGAGTGAGATGCGGACAAAAGACAGAAGTTGGACAGGGAGACGAAGTAAAAAAAAACGCACGCAGTAGCCAGGGCTGCGTCCAAACTGCTCTCGACAACTCCTCCCATGTGCGACGAGGACCAGGAAACCGTCTCAAACATAGCCATCTCCCACGTTGCTTCCAGTATGAGTCGTTGCGCATAAGTGGTTGCTTGGGCGTGCGAGCGGAGGGACGGTCCAGCGGCCGAAAGCGATTCGGAGAGTGCCTGCAACAGGAGGCGGAGCGTTAGCACAAGCCCCTGTCAGACAGAAAGCTAAGACGCCGCACCTTAAACCTTTCGGGAGAGACCATCCCAGTCATGGCCGAGTACCCTGATACCTCCCTCAGCGAGCTCGTCAAAAAGTGGAGAACTCCGACCGTGTAAAACTCCGGGGGAGGCACCTCGCCCGTCTCCGCAGCGCAGAGGACTTTTCGGATAGCGTCCGAGTACCGTACTGGGGTAGACTTTGCACGGCTAGGGCAGAGGTTGCGGTGCGCCCAATCGGCGGCGGAGGGGGCGTTCCAGAGAGCCTCGGCGCAGGGCATGTCGTGCTTGATCTCTGGATGCGAGATCAGACGAGGGACGGAGAGAAGCTGATACCAAAGGGCGTCCATGTGGTGTAGGTTGAGCATCGTCCTGTGAGGCAAAGAGTGACAGATTGATGGAAGAAAGAGTCAAATACCGTCTGGCGAAGCGTCTGGAGCCACGAGCCAAGGACCATACCGTTTGTGACTCTCCGTCTTGACGAACTCCCGCCACAGGCTTTCCAGATCTGGCATCGCGCCTGGGTTGGAGATGAGAGGCTGCATGAGACCGCTTGAGCGAGAGAGCTGTGTCGGACGCGAAGCAAGAGACGGTCAACGAACGACCGTGAGAAAGGGTGCGAACAAGGGAGAGCACTCACGTCCACGACCTTGGAATGCATCCTAAGACCTTCTGAGCTGCCAGGAAGGTAAAACATGGAGTACGCTTGAAGAAGGATGTACGCTTGAACGATGGCCAGACTCTGAGTTGAATCGGCCGGATCTTCACCTCGTCGCTCGATGAGCCCCCTCGAGAGCCTGAAGCAACGCAACGACAAATCGACACCCGAGCTGTCCACCTCATCGGAGTCCGGGTCGTCTCCGTACTGGTAGCCGAGGGCGAGGATGGCCGGCAGGAGGTAGTCTGCAGCGACGGAGGGATCGAAAGTCGGGCGGTGGAGGAAGGGGAGAAAAGTGGCGATGTGGCAGAAGAAGAGTTCGACACCGCGGCAGATTTGAGAAGCAGATGGCGTGAATTCATCGGGAGTAGCGGAAATCTCGACAGGGGACGTCGAAGCACACTTTTGACAGTTCGACGGTCCACCGGGCGAGGAGGTTCTTTGGGCCAGCGACGAGCTGACGACGGCGGAAGATGTGGCAAGGGAGGTGGATCCTTGAGGCTGAGTCGAGTCGAGGCGAGCGGGGGGTGCTCCGTTCTTGCAGGCAAAGCGACGAGAAACGTCTCTCAGTCCAGATCTCAGCAGGAGGAAGGGGGGAGGAAGAGAGAGGGACGTACTGCGACTGCGCTCCAGAGATTCTCGCCGACACCCACTCCAGCCGCCGTGCCCAACCCACCAAGCAGATCAAAGTCCCAAGACCCATCTGGTCCATTGAGATCGAGGAAGGTAGAAGGCGTCGAGTTGAGGGGAGCCGACAGAGGGGGAGAAGAAGGAGGAGGAGGAGCGGGAGGGGCTGGAGGGGTCGGATGACCTCCCGCGGTCGAGGAAGGAGGAGCAAGATCCCCCTTTTTCGACTTTGTAGCTCGAGCAGCTCTCGGTCGGCTGGGGCCGGCGACCTGGGAGACCTCGGCGAGGTCGGCATGCTTGGTCTTGACGTGTCGCTGGCGAAGGTCCTGGCGTCCGAACGCAGCCGGACAGAACTCACACTGGAAGCTGACGCTCGCCTCGGTCGAGAGGTGGAGAGCGGCGTGTCGCTTGAGGTTTTCCTAGCACGAACACGAGCAGAGATCAGAGGGTTCAGCTGCTGTACTGGCACAGAAAGGCTCGAAGAGGAGAGCAGAGAGCAGCAGACGAGCCATCGTGAATGGAAGGCGGCGCGGACGGACGGACCTGTCGAGTGAATCGCTTGAGGCAGGTCGGACACTGAAAGGGCTGGTAGGGAGCGCCTGCTCTGTCGACGGCCTCGGTCGTGGCTGACGTGCTGGCTACAGCAGGCATGGCTGGCGATTGCTGAACGGCTGGAGAGTGCAGGTAAGGGAAATCGCAGATGAAGGAGATTGATAGCAGGACGCGCTGGTTGGCTGCGATTGGACGTTGGGACGCTGGAGACCCCACGCCTCGAACTCGACTCGACAAATCGCAGACCTCCCTCCCATAGCTTCGCATCGACTGTTGTGTTCATAGTGACTCGTACTAGGATCACGATCTGAGTCCTGGGTTTCTTTGTCTTTTTGTTGCGAAGGTCTGCGTGTACGAGGAGAGAGAGGGTGTTGGATGGGCATGATGCTGCGCATGAGTCTAGGCGGAGTTTCATCGTCCGTCCCTTCGAGCTGACGAGCTCTAGAGGACTCGTGCGCGCGAGAGAGGGAGTATGAGGAACCTCTCGCTTGCCGGATGGAAAAATGACATCGTGCAATCTCTCTTTTGTATCCTGGGCAGAGATTGGGAGAAGGTGGCCGCGCTGCCCGTCCTCCTTTTTTTTTGCGCGGCCTTGACTCGCGCTCCCAGCCGCCTGCTGCCACCACCCACCTACCCTTCCCTCCCCTTTCCCTCCTGCAACGATGGTCCGACCCCACAGCCCTGTCGACGTAGAGGCTGTCGAGCCTGCTCCACCCACGTCGGTCGCTCTTGATGACAAGCTCAAGGCAGAGTACGACGACGACGAGATCGATGCAGAGAGCCTCGACACCTGGGCGCCTGAGAAGCAGGCAGAGTACTGGGAGAGTGGGTCCCCCCTCCCTACCTTCTTTCCAGGTCAACGCAGTGAACTGACAGAGTTTTTCTCTCCCTCTCTGACAGATAAATGGGGCTTTGTCGGGAGGGTCATGGCTCTCGCCGTCCGAAAGGGCTGCGAGGCGCGAGGCATCCAGCCCATTGGGCTCGAGGTTCGTCCCCCCACCACCTTCACTCCGACACCTCAATTAGCTGACAGTCAACCTTCGCTTGTCAGGACCGACACGAGATCACCTGGAAGTCGTACATGAACCTCTCTGTCCTCTGGTCGTCCATGAACTGCAACATTCTCACCTTCTCTGGTGCGTGGTCGCTGCCCTATCGGGCCCTCCCGACGGGCAAGTCCGCTGACTCGACTCCTCCCTTTCGCTTTCTCGGGGTTTCCGTCGATTTGCAGCTGGTATCCTTGGTCCTGAGCTGTTTGGCCTGACGTTCAAGGCGAGCGCTGCGACCATCGTTTGCTTCAACGTTGTTGCTGTCCTGCCCGTCGCTTACTTGTGCGTCCGACGTTCCCCCCTTCGAACCCTGTCCTTGCGACGAGGAAGGCTGAACTTGCTTTTGGCCTTCCGCTCGTGCCAGCTCGGTTTTCGGTCCTAAGCTTGGAATGCGGCAGATGGTCCTCTCTCGGTACACGTTTGGGTAAGACCTTCCTACTTGATCGTCAGGACCAAGGACTTGCGCTGACTTCTGGCCTGTCAACCATATCATTCAGATACTGGCCTGTCCTCGGTCCCGCCGTCTGCAACGCCTGCACTGCCATCGGATTCACCTCGCTCAACGCTATCCTGGGAGGTCAGACTCTCAGTCTCGCGAGCAAGGGCACGGTCAGCTGGAGTTTGGGAATCGTCCTGGTTGCCCTCATCGGTCTGCTGGTGCGTCTTGAACACCCTTGATCGACCTGGTTCGTACTGATGCAACCTTGCTCTCGTGATTCTCAGCCCTCGTTCCTGGGTCTCAAGGCCATGCACAACTTCTCGCTCGCGATGCTGCCTATCTCGGTCATCCTCTTCATCGCCATCGCCTCGATTGCCGGGCCCTCGCTCGCCATGATCCCCGAGGGAGAAGTCGCACTCGGTCTCGCCAACACGGCCGGCGGGGTGCTCGGTTTCGGATCGACCTGCATCGGGTTCGTCGCGACGTGGGCCGCATTCAGCAGCGACTACACGTCCTACTTCCCTCCCCAGGCAAAGTCGTGGCCCATCTTCTTCAACGTCTACCTCGGACTGCTCCTCCCGACCATGTTGATCCAGGTCATGGGTGCCGCCTTCCAGTGCGCGGCCGGCGCGTTTGAGGTTTGGGAGGAGGGACAGGCTGCAAACGGTGTGGCTGGTCTGATTGGAGCGTCCATCGGCACGAGCGCTGGAGCCAGGTTCCTGCTCGTCATCCTTGCTCTCAACGTGACTTGCAACGTCGCTCCATCCATCTACTCGGTCGGCTTGTCCATCCAGGTCTGCGTGCCTTGGCTCCTTCGAAGTGAGTACTTCGCCACCCGCTGCCCTCCCAAATGAGTTCGCTCAAGAATTGACTTGGCTGCTCTCCTGCAGTCCCTCGATACTTCCTCGCCATCGGAATCACGGCCGTCTACCTCCCCATCGCCCTTGCCCTGTCGTCCAAGTTCTCGGTCTACCTGTCTAATTTCCTCTACATCCTCGCCTACTGGGTCGCGCTCTACCTGCCCCAGATGCTGATCGAGACGACCATCTTCCGACGGCCGGTCTCGGCCGGAGCCAAGGGGACGTACGACCTTCGCATCTGGGACAACCGGTCCAAGCTCCCCGTTGGCTACGCTGCGTTGCTCTCGTGGGTCGTCGGCATCCCGTGCGTGACGGCCGGTATGGCTCAGACGTGGTGGGTTGGATGGGTCGCCAAGAGAATCGAGGGCGGCAAGGGAGATATTGGCTTCATCCTCGGTTTCTGCGCCTGCTTCATCGTCTACCTGCCTGCTAGGTGCGTTGTCCTTTCTTTTCTGTATCAAACGCGACAGCGCGCTGACAGCCTTCGATGTTGTTTTCTCCTCACAGGTGGGCCGAGCGACGCTACACCGGCAGATAAGCTGCTTCTCCACGGGCGGGCGATGTTCATCCATCGTCTCCGTCCATTCGGCGCTTCGGCACTCCGACACTATCCGACTCGCCATCCTACTCTCCTCTCGACCACACTTCCCCTCCCCCCCCCCTTAATGATTCTCCTCTAATCTCCCTCGCATCCCACCGGAATCTTCAACCACTCCGGGGCCAAATCTCGCTTCTTGTCCGTTCTGCTTTTTCTTTCTCTTTCCTTTTCTCGACGGCTCTCCCCAAAAACACCTCAATCAAGTTGTACCTGCACGAACCCCAAACGCCCGACCATTCACTAGACCTGCCAGAGCACGGTATGATGGATCGAAACCCCCCTCCTCTTGTGCTTGTACTCAACTTTTGCCCTCTCTCTCTCTCTTCTTCTTCTCACTACTAGACAAGTTTGTACCACACTAGCGTCCTGCACCCCCCCACCTCCCGACCCCTTTCAGTCATTAGACTGGCCAGAGCCAGTTTGCTATCCGCGGTCTCAAAACCCCCATTGCTCGCTATTGTTGCCAACCCTAGTCCCCCTTCTTTTCCTCTTCTTTCTCTCTCTGACCGTGTAGATAGAACCCTAGAAAACCCTACCCACTACAAAAGAAGCAGACCATTGAATGATGGACTTGCTTTCTTTTTGGTTTGATTCTGGTTCGGACGCAAGCGATGCTTGGAAAGGGTCCGAACTCTGTGCCGCGCGAGTCAAACGGACCTGTCGAAAGGACCGTTCCCAGAACCTGAACCCATATCTTCTACTCTGGCCCTCAGTGCATGCTCGGACGCCTGCTCCAGCGACTCCAGCACCGTCCCCCCATCTCACTCGTACCCTCTTCGCGCGCCATGTCGTCCGACCTCACTGCCCGCCTCGCCCAGCTGTCGATCCAGCTCGACCCGTCCGCCGTTGTCCACCACGCCGCCGTCCAGGGCGCAGCCCAGTGGAAGGAGGCCCTCCAGGGTCTCGCTGGCGTTCCTGACAACTGTGCGTTCGGCTCTCTGTTGATCGGCGTGTGTAGTCAAGGACGAGAAGGCTGACCTTTTGCTTGTCCTTTGCACCCTCGCGTTCCCCACCTGCAGACGAGCTCACCAAGACCCTCGTCTTCAAGCCCAAGGTTCGTCCAGGGTCTACAATGTACTGGCAAGGCCTACTGTGCTGACCGTGGCCTTCCCTCCTTGTAGACCGCCAAGACCGCTGTTCCTGTCCCCGTCGTCGTCGTCGCTGCCGACAGCACTGAGACGGCCTCTGGTGCGCTCCAGAAGAAGCTCAACCTCAAGGAGCTCCGACTCGCCAACGAGGACCTCATCAAGGACTTCTTCTCGTGCTCCAAGGACGACGGTCAGTCGCCCTGCTCCTTATTTGTGTTTCTCACTTTGAGTCTGATCAAGGTGCTGATCAACTCGAACCTTGTGTGTTTTTCGCAGTCTCCCCCCTTCTCCTCACCTCCGACCTCGTCTCGAGGACCCAGGTCGTCCTCTCGTCTTCCCTCGCCGCTTCCTCGTCCCTCTACGCCTTCCACCCCGAGACGTCCGCCAGCACCGTCTTCCTCACCGGTGCCGACCTCGCCAAGTACCTCTCCTCGCTCGGCCAGATCGCCCAGGTCGACTTTGAGGCCCTGAAGGCCGACACGCCCGCGCCTGCCCCGTCGACGGGAGAGAAGAAGCCGGCCAAGTCGGCTCAGGACCGAGCGCTCGCCGACAAGAAGAGGAAGGACGACGCAAAGATCAAGGACGCCGACGAGCTCGCTATTGGTGTCTACAAGGAGCTCGACTTCCCCGAGTGGTACCGACGGGTTCTCGTCAAGGGAGAGATGATCGAGTGCGTTCCCTTCTCACCTGCTGAGGTATAAAAGCTGACCAGGCTCCGTCTCTGATCTACCAGCTACTACGACATCTCGGGTTGCTACATCCTCCGACCCCAGTCGTACTCGATCTGGGAGGAGATCCAGGCCTGGTTCAACGTTGAGATCAAGAAGCTCGGTGTCCAGAACGCCTACTTCCCCATGTTCGTCGCCGCCAGCAGACTCGAGAAGGAGAAGGACCACATTGAAGGTTTCGCTCCCGAGGTCGCATGGGTCACCAAGGCGTAAGTCGCTCAGTCCGTCTCCCTGCGCGTCACGAGAGAACTTGGCTAACTCTCCCGCCCTTCTTTCCCTATCTTTCAGCGGTGACAAGGACCTCGACGAGCCCATTGCCATCCGACCTACTTCGGAGACCGTCATGTACCCCTACTACGCCAAGTGGATCCAGTCGCACCGAGACCTGCCCCTCCGACTCAACCAGTGGAACTCGGTCGTCCGATGGGAGTTCAAGAACCCCCAGCCCTTCCTCCGAACGCGAGAGTTCCTCTGGCAGGAGGGCCACACGGCCTTCCTCACTCGAGCAGAGGCCGAGGAGGAGGTCCACCAGATCCTCGACCTCTACCGACGAGTGTACGAGGAGCTTCTCGCCGTTCCCATGGTTCCCGGAGTCAAGTCCGAAAACGAGAAGTTCGCTGGAGGTCTCTTCACCACCACGATCGAGGGCTTCATCCCCACGACCGGTCGAGGTATCCAGGCCGCGACGTCGCACTGCCTCGGCCAGAACTTCTCCAAGATGTTCGACATCGAGGTCGAGGACCCTGCCTCGACGGGCGAGAACAAGAGCAAGCTCCACGTCTGGCAGAACTCGTGGGGTCTCTCGACCCGGTCGATCGGAGTCATGGTCATGGTCCACGGAGACAACCTCGGCATGGTCACCCCTCCCCGGGTCGCCCCCACCCAGGTCGTCGTCATCCCCGCCGGACTCAAGGTGAACCTTGACGCCGAGACGAGGCAGAAGGTCCTCGACGGCGTCAACCAGCTAGTCAAAGACCTTCGACAGGCCGGCGTCCGAGTTCAGGGAGACGCGAGGGAGATGTACACCCCTGGCTGGAAGTGGGCCCACTACGAGCAAATGGTGCGTTCCCTTCCCCCTTCCCACATCTTGACGTCGACCTCTTTCAAGGAGTCGGACTAACCTGATCTAACTCTGCTCGTCTGTTCCGTGCTGTTTTGAAGGGAGTCCCCCTCCGACTCGAGATCGGTCCCAAGGACATTGAGAAGGGCTCCGTCCTCTCGGTCCGACGAGACACCTCGACCAAGGAGTCGCTCCCGCTGGCCAACATCACCTCGGCCATCCCCGCCCTGCTCGAGCAGATCCAGAAGGACATGTTCAACAAGGCCAAGGCCGAGGTCGACACGCGCCGGATCGTCGTTGAGAAGTGGGAGGACCTCGTGCCCGTGCTCGACAAGAAGAACACGGCCATCCTCCCCTGGTGTGAGACGCCCGACTGCGAGGACGAGATCAAGGACCGAAGTAACAAGGAGTGCGTCCTGCCCTTCTCATCGTCTCCTGGGCCTTTCGGGCATCTTCAGCTCTGTTCGTGAAGTGCTGACCTAGCGGCCTCCCTTCTAATTCCTTCCTTGCAGATCCCTCGCTGCTTCCAAGATGGAGGACGACGACCGAGCGCCCTCGTCGGGAGCCAAGACGCTCTGCATCCCTTTCGACCAGTCGCCGTGGGGCTCGCTCGAGGGCAAGTGCTGCCCCAACTGTGGCAAGCCGGCGAAGCGGTGGACCATGTTCGGACGAAGTAAGTTCTTCCCTCACCTCTTGCCCTTCTTTCGGAGTGTTTGCAGCTGACCTACCTCTGTTTGCGTCTGTCTTCAGGCTACTAAGCGGTGTCCGAGTGAAGAAAAGAGAAGAAGAGGGCAGGGGTTCGTTCCCGGATTGTATAAGATTACAGAGACATCCCTTCTTTCCTTCCTTCCTTCAGGCAAGCGCAAACACTTCTCTTTCTGCGCGAGTGTGTGTGCTGTCATCCTCCCGCGGCCTGGAAGATCACGACTGCCCAGGCGGATGAGGCCGAATCAGCCCTCCCGATATCAGCCCAGCTCAACGAGATCCTCCTCCCTCCTTCCCATCTCCCATCTTCCCCCCCCCCCCCCCCCCCCCCCCCCCACAACCCCCCCCCCCCCCCCCCCCCCCCCCCCCCCCCCCCCCCCCCCCCCCGTGCCATCAAGCGTCATGGGGTCCTCTCTGTCGACGCCCGTGCACTCTCCTCCCCCGCCCGAGCTTCCTCCCTTGCCGTCGCTCTCAGCAGACACGGTCGCCCACCCCGACCTCGGGTCCATCTCCGGCTCCTTCCTGTCCGACCCGGAGACGGGCAAGCCTCTCTGCAAACGCTACCTGGGAATTCCCTATGCCAAGCCTCTCGTCAAGAGGTGGACTCGCGCTGAGAAGCTCGAGGAGGACTTTCGGTATGGGCTCGAGGGCGAGACGTACGATCGCTGGGGAGCGATGTGCCCGCAGGTGAGCTCAAGGCCAGCTGCTCCTCTGCCCTCAACCAATTCCTTCAATTCCTCTCGGCTGACCATCTCGATCCATCGTTCTGCCAGCGCGTGTATGGTCTCTACAGCTACAAAAACCAAGGCTGGGGCACGCCCAAGGACGACTTTGAGCGCCAGGTGGACGAGGTGCGTTCCTTTACTCTGTCGTCGACGCGTCGCTTCCTCGTTCCTCCTCGAGCTCACTCAACCACATCTTACCAGAACTGCCTTCAAGTCAACATCTGGACGCCCGTCGGTCCGCCGCCCAAGGATGGATGGCCCGTTCTGTTCTACATTCGTGAGTTCCTCCAACCTTCCGCAATCGTGGATGCAGTCTGGCTGACCAGGCTCGTTCGTTCCTCCATTTCCTCACCTCTCTCACAGATGGAGGGTGGCTTCAAGTCGGCGACAACAACCAAGGACGCCGGTGGGATCCTAGCAGGCTGCTCTCGGAGGGAGGTCTCCAAGTCAGTCCTTTCTTTCGCTCAACCTGTCTTGGGGTCTTCAGCTCTGACGTCTGCCCGTCCGTCTGCTCCAGTGCGTGATCGTCGCTCCCGCCTACCGACTCAACCTATTTGGCTTCCTCGCCTGCAAGGAGCTCATTGAAGAGGGTGGCGAAGGAGCTCTCAACCTCGGCTTCTGGGACCAACGACTGGCTCTCGAGTACGTGCGCTCTTGAGCTTCCTAGCGACGCGTGAGGCTGACCTCGCTCTCGCGCTCTCTACAGATGGGCCTACGACCATGCCCACTTCTTTGGGGGCGACAAGAACCGCATTACCGTTGCGGGACTCTCGGCTGGTGCGTATTCACCCGTCACCTCCGAGCGTTGGCCTGCCGCTGACCCAAGCTCTGTGTTCCTGTCGACAGGCGCGCACTCGACTCACTTCCAGCTCATACACTCGATCAGACACCCCTACCCTCCCACCGCTGGCAAGCCCTTGATCAAGGGTATCATCCTCTACTCCAACGCCGTGCCTTCTTCACCTCAACCGATCGCGACCTCGCAACACCGGTTCGACGAGCTTTTGAAGGTGCTCGAGATCAAGTCCGACCGACCGCTGGACGCGCTGCGGGCTGTTTCGTCCGAGAAGCTGGTTGCGGCTATGGGGAAGATGGAGGGGCACATGTTCAGGAGTACGCAGGATGGAGCTGATGGGTTCTGCGGCGCTCGAGGGGAGGAGTTGAAAAGCTGGGCGAACGGGGAGACCGGGAGGTGGTGCAAAGCCAATGGAGTGCGTGTCTTGTGAGTCTCCCCTCCTTGGCTCCATATCGGCGTCCAGCGCAGCGCTGATTCGGACTTTTTCTTTCCGACACCAGGCTCGGCGAGATGGACTTTGAAGAAGGCCTGTTCGGAGAGACGAACCCTCCCGTCAACCACGAGCAGTTCTACCCAGCCTTGCTCAACTACTACCACCCGGACCTCATTGCGTCCATCCTCCCGCTCTACAAGCTCCCGTCACCCGACGAGAAGGACCCGCAAAAGTGGGTGAGGATCTTTGGTCAGGTCGTCGCTGACTACCAAGTTTGTGAGTTGCTCGATCCCTTCTCAAGGCTGAAAGCCCTGCGCTGACAATTATCTTTCGTTCGTTCAGACGCGAGCGGCAGGTTCGTCGTCCGCGGTCTGGTCAGGGGAGGCATGACGACGGACGACATCTTCAGGTACCGCATCAACTGGAGGCCCAAGGTTCTCGACTCCTACGCGCCTCCCTCGTACGTGTCCTTCGCCGCTTTTCGACCGCAAGGCACGACTAACCAGCTCAATCTTGTGCCTGCGCAGGATGGGCGTCACCCACGGCCAGGACTCGTTCGTGTGGTGGTACTCTCACTCGCTGGGCGTTTCGATGTCGGATCTCGCCCTCATCCGCACCTGGCTCGAACCCATGCAAGACTTCTTCGCCGGCCGACCCGTCGACTGGGGGACGACGAACCTGGACGAGCAGCGCATCATCACCGCACAGGGCAGGATCGTCGTCAAGAAGGACGTGCGCAAGTTGGAGAAGGCGGTCGACGTACTGGACCGGTTGGCGAACGGCAGTGGCGCACTCTCGGAGGAGGGTCGAGCGGCGGTCCTGCGGATGGGCATGTAGACGACTCTCTGCTCTCTTCTCTCATGGGTATTGTGTTCTCTACGCCTCTGCGTTGCTGCGACAGAGTGGAGAGAGTACCCGTCCTTCTGCTGACGAACCCCCTGTGCGGTCCCTTCGGCACGCGACTCGAGATCCCGCCGACTCTCACCCCCCATCTCCCCACCAGATCCAGCAGCATGCCCGACAACCAGCGCCCTCACGACGACGAGTGCTCTCTCTGCCCCACCTGTCGAATGCGCGAGCACCGTTTCTGGATGGACGAAATTCGCAAGCAGAGGCTCGCTCAGAAGGTGGAGGAGGAGGCACCTCGCCAGCGGATCAAGTCCGTACCCAACCATCTTCCATCTGTCCCTCGCCCCCCTCTCTCTCTCGCTGACCGACGCGTACCTCTCCCCTGGCTGTCTGCAGGCAGTGTCAGTAGCGAACCTTCCTCTGGTTCGTTCCTGCTGCCTGAGCTGACTCTCTGCTGCTTCTCTGCTACTCCGACCAGTCCCCTCGCCCTCTCTCCTCCGATCCAAATGCGAGCAGCAGGTCGAGAAGTTCCTCCCTCACGCCGTTATGAAGGACCAGAAGTTCTACGTCGCCTGGGAGGGCAAGAAGCACTACTCGTCAACGCCGCTCGAGGCGCTCAAGTCGGTCGGAGGGCTCAAAGGGATGAAGCTCGGGAAGAGGTATGAGGGAGGCTTCTTGGTCGTCCGGTCCATCTCGAGGGTGAGCACGATGGGTGGGTTCTGGTTCGTCTCGTCAGTCCTCTTCTGTCCCTTTCGACCGCACAGTTTGGGGAAACTGAGGCTTTTTGTATCCATTGCTCTGCAGTCAGGATGTCGAGGGAGACGCGTGTATCGTCGGCTGGGACTGTCCCCTCTGGGGCACGCGAGGAGACGTCGACGAACTGCTCCCTATCGCGACGATCATGACCATCAAAGAGCCCAAGCTCTCAAAGACCCAAGACGGTTATCCTCTGGTGGGTCAACCCGACAGCATCTGGGAGACATGACGGGCTTACGCTGACTACTGCGCGTCACTCGACCCTCCTCCTCCCCTTTTTCTTGCAGATCCACGTCTTCTCGCCGACCGACATCCACTTCAATCAGTCGGAGGACTTCGAGCGACTGATTTGGAAGTACCCATTGCTCGGTATCGGTCTCCCCAAGACGGTCGCCATGGTCATAGCAGAAGCGCACAAGGCGCTCGGAGACGCAGCCATGAAGAAGAAGCGTTACGTCGCCGCTGAACGAGCCTACACGGCGGCCCTCAAGACTACGCTGAGTACCGGATCCCTCCTCATCACACTCCGACTCAACCGCTCGCTCGCCCGTCTCAAGATCGGACTCCATCGGTCTGCTCTGAGGGACGCCAAGTTCGTTCTCTCTCTTCAAACTGATCAACTCACCAAGGCCCTTCGATCCAAGGCCCTCTTTCGAGGAGCTTTGGCCAGCTACAAGCTGCAGCTCTGGAATGAGAGCGGCGCGCTGTTCAAAGAGCTGGACGCGCTCGGAGTCGAAGGGTTGAAGCAAGGGAAGGAAGGGTTGGAGAAGGTCGCCGCGAGAAAGAAGGAGGCGCTCACTGGCGAGTACGACTGGACGTCCCTCTACGACGCCTCTCAGACGAACGGACAGGACCTCGACGTGGCGGACTACATATCGCCAAAGCTCGTCGTCCAGGACATCAGCTGCCAGGGTCGAGGACTCGTCGCCAAGAGGGACATCGAGTCGGGAGAGCTGCTCATGCTCGTCAGGCCGTTCGCTATGGTCACCCCGGAGGAGGTCAAGAACGCACGGCCAGACGTCGCCACCTTGAACCTGCACGCGGAGGCGACGGTCGACTGGCCCGCTCAGTCGCTTCTGACGCAGAAGATCGCGATGAGGTTCGTCCACCGGTAGACAGCCGTTTCCTTTCTCAGAGTTGCTGACTATCGTTTTCTGTGACTTCCCACAGGCTCTTGGAAGATCCCCCTTCGAGGGAGCTCTTCGACTTGCTTTACGCAGGGCCAACCTACCCTCAACCGCCAAACTTCTCCATCAACAAGTTGACCAAGCCCAAGTCGGACAACCTCAACTCTTCCCCATCCTCTTCCTACAACGTTGACCTGGAGCGCGTCGAATTGGTCCGGTACTTCTGCGCTCTGACGATAGTCCCTCTGGGAGTCATCGAGGTGGACAAGGGCCCTGGGACGTGGGCAAGCCACAAGGATCAGTCATCAGGTCTCTACGTCCTTCCTTCTCTCCTCAACCACTCCTGTCTTCCAAACTGGTCAGCTCTTCCTCTTTGTCGAGCGGAGGAACGGCCGGCTGAACTCAACCGGCCGAAAAGAAGAGAGACCATGCTGACGTCCTTGTGCCTTCTTCCGTCCTGCAGTGCCGTATATTTCATCGGAGAGTGCTGTTACGTGCGAGCCTTGCATGATGTTGAGGAGGGAGAAGAGCGTGCGTTTCCTTAACCCCCCCTCCCCCTTCCCACTCTCTTTTCGTCGCCGAAACACTGAACCCCTCTTGTACGCGCGCAGTACTCATCTCTTACGCCTCCGGTCTGCCTTACCGAGAACGCATGGATGTCCTTACCAGATACAACATTGACTGCTACTGCCCGCTCTGCGAGGAGGAGGACTCGGTTGACCCGTCCGAGTATAAGCGACTCGACCGCGCCGACCTGCTCTTCAAGCTCAACCACCTTCCTGGACCGTCCGACACCAAGCTGGGCGACGATCCGGAGGGGATGAAGACGTACCTCGAAGCGGAGGAGATCGTCGAAGAGCTCGAGGGTACGTATGGAAGCTGGTACCCACAGCAGTGGAAATACGAGCTTTGGAGTGCTGTAAATCTAAAATCCCTTTCCTCTCGTTTCGCCTAAGCGATTGACTGACACCTGCGTGGTTGTTCGACCTTCCCAGTACCACCACATGGCCGTCCTCGCTTCCTACATTGGTCGTAATCACTTTGAGATTAGCACCCGACAGCAGAAGAAGCGTCAGGCCATCGAGTGGGAGACCAAGGCGCTCGCCGTCCTTGGTGTTGAGGAGGTCAAGGACAAGTCGAAGGACGGGTTTGGTAAATCAGCTCTCCCCAGCTTTGCTCAAAGGTCGCGCGTGCTCACCTCCGCTCCTTTGTGCGTATCCAGCCGTCAAGCAGATCCCTCCCTGGCTGCACGACCAGGCGCTGCAGAGCGTGGTGTCCATGTGGAGCAAGCTGTCAAACAGCCACAAGACCGATGACGTTGCGCACTGGATAATGGTGGGAGACTTGATCGATGAGGACACCGTCGGTGCTGGGTACGAAGTCTTCAACAAGCGCCTCAAGGACGTGTTTGATCACTACGGAGGAGTGCTTGGTGCGTCTCGTCTCTTCAACTTTTGCGCCTCTGGGCGTTTCTTACTTTGTGATCCTTTGTCTTCTCCTTCCATCTGTGCAGAGTTCAGGAAGACGAGGTCTAGTAGGAAGAAGTGAGGAGCATTTGGGATCGGGATTTAGGGCGGGTGGGATGAACATGCATCTTTGCCCCTACCCCTCGCAACCCTTGACGAACGCTCGCTCCGCCTACACTCGCTGACCACTCGACCGAGACCCCATCATTCCTGTGTTGACAACGTCGAGGGTCCTCGATCCTCTTCGGCGGAGTCGTCGTCGCTGCTGCTGGATGTGTTGTCTAACCAGTCCATCGAGTCTAGCTGATCGAGGGCGAGAGGTAAGGGATGAGTCGACGAGACAGCTTCTTGCGTCTCTGGGGGTGGCGCAGGAGAGCCGAGTGAGGAGGATATCGGGGTGATAGAGGGGAGGGGAGGAACGGCCCACTGAGGACAAAAGCACAGATCAGTCGAGAAGAAAGAGCACCTGGAAGCGAGGACACTCACATCCTTCATCTTCTTCGCTTTCATCTTACCGTCCAAGACTCGCTCCATGCCTGCAGTCAGCACTCGCTCAAAGTCCGCCGCCGTCCCTCGCTCGTCCTCATCTCCAGACTCTTCGTCCTCGTCCGAGTCGCCGTCGAACAGATCCTCAATCACGGAGTCGGCCGTCTGACCCGAGGAGAGCGTACCCTTGAGAAGTGATCGGTGTATCTTGTCGAGAGTGGAGAGCGCAAACGTAAGATCCTGCGAACCCAGAAGTTTTCCAGATCAGCCAGACGAGCTGCCAATCGATATCGCCTTCTTCACGAACCTCGTAAAGTCCCTTGACCTCCATCTTCAGCGACTTGCTCTTGAGAGACTCGACGATGGTTCGCATCGAGGCAGCGACAGTTGGGAGATGAGCTCGCTCGTGGGTCATCAGAGCGATGTACGGACCGTCAAAGATTCTCGGAAAAGACCTGCCAGTAGTCCAGATCGTCAGCATGGCCGTTGCGCAAGCTTAGAATGGAGAGGGGATTACTTGACGAGGTGGCCTCTGAAGAACCGGACCAGGCAAGTGTCGAGCGTGTGGCCGAAGGTCGTAGCGAGGGCAGACGAGGGGATCTGGTCGGCCGTTAGGAGGGCAGAGGACTGCGCTGTGAGGTCCGTCTGCGCCTGCATCAAACTTTCTAGAGAGCGCGTCTGATTAGTGCCTGTCGTCTAGATGGTGCGTTGTGGGGCGCGTACTGTACTCATCTTTCAGTCGACAGTATGCATGCCTGTCAGCCGCCCGTCTTACATTTGGAGAGCTTCTTCAAGACAGGACGCACCGGCAACTCTCTTCTTCTCCTCTTCCTCCAGCTGCCTCTGCGGGGCTCTGACTTCCAAAGTTCCACCCTCATCTGCTTGGAGATCCAACACAACAACCCTCTTGGCGACCTTAGGCTTTGGCGGCTTCGTCCCCCAAGCGAAGTGGAGGTCCATCGACCTGAGGATGGCGAAGGGTGGTGCACCGAGAGGCGTCTCTGAAGGAGGGGTCGTTGTTTGAACTGAGACTGAGGGTGGGAGAAGAGGTCAAGCGTGAGGAGTGTAATTGAGGGCGCATGCATGCGCGTTGACGCAGGCCGAGTGGACGCACAGGAACTCTCAACGATCTCCGAGACAGAGGCCAAGCCTAGCTTTGATCTGTTCTGGAGTGATTGATCCATACAATCGTCAGTGAAGGTTCATGAGAGAAAGCGAAGGGGAGAACTGACGCTGTCGAACAGATCCCTCGTCCTCTCCTTAACCCACCCGAGGCTTCCCACTTCCTCTCCCCTGACCGACATCCCAAGACCAACCTCTACGACTCCACCGTCCTGCCTCGAAGGAAAGACCAGAGTGTCTTCGAGGACTCTTGCGAGCTTGAAGTTTGACTGAGATCCAGGCGTAGGAGGATAAGGAAGGAGGAGGTTGAACGTCGACTTGAGTCGGAGGGGAAGGCTCAGACTGCCGTCGCTGCTGCTGCCGGCACTCAAAGGCGGAGCCGCTGACTGGACGAGAACCGTGCTGATCGAGAGGGGATGGGTGGGCGGGTGTTGAGTCATCAGGTGCGAGTGGGATGGCTGTCGAGGGAGCAAGATCACTGAACCTTACCTCAGGCCCGTGTGCCCTCAAACGACACCCCCAAGACAGTCCAAGACAGTAACGAGAGCAGAAAGGATCGCCGAGCCATCGATACGCGCGTCAGTCAGTCAGCCTACCGATATCGGCACCAATCGGCCCTCAAGACGAAGGTCGGAAGAAGTCCTTGGTTGGCCCCCTCAGCCAAAAATGTCATCTATCTCATTCCCGGTCGACCTCTTCTTCTTGACCTTCTTCTTGACAGCACCCTCTTCTTTCCCTGAAGACTTCTCCTTTGTTTTCGACGGCTTCGAGGGTTTGGACGGTTGGAGGAGGTTGTCGAAAGGTGACGGCGAGGCAGAGTGTGTCGGCGTGTGCTCGGAAGACACCTTCTTTAGCTTTGGGATGGGAGCTCGGGCCTCCTCCTCGTCATCGGTTGATAGAGGTCGTTTCTTGGGAGCTTTCACCGTCGACGTCGTGAGCTTTGACGAAGGGCGAGGGACGACGGGCGGAGGGGAGAGCGAGGGTGCGCGCGGGGTCGGCTGTGGCGGAGCAGCTGGAAATGTGACGGCGGGAGTACTGAGAGGCGAAGGCTTGACAGGTCTGAAGATCCGCTCGCTGAAATCGAGAGGGATCGGGCTGGCAGTAGAGGTCGAGGAGGCGGTCTGAAAGGATGCTGGCGGGTGCGGCCGACTGCGGGAGACGACCTCGCCCGTCTCGACTGCCAAACTAGATGGTGTCGTCCTACCACTCGAGTGTTGAGAGCTGAGCATGATCTGATCTCGATTCGAGCCGACGTCCGGCTTGTCGAGCGACAGAGCGGCAAGAGGAGGGACGTCTTGCCATCCGTCCAAGGTTGGCAGGGGTCGCTTAGAGGAGAAATCTCGAGCCCACAAGGCAGCCAGGTGACCGTAGAAGACGCCGCAGAGGCTCCAGACGCGGGATGAGATGGCGATGAGAGTCGTGATGAGCGGCAGGAAGTGGGTGAGGTTGAGGATCGGGAGGGCGTGCGAATGGAGGTGCGTGGCCGCAAGAAACAGCTTGGGCAATAGAATGGGATGGATGGGCAAGAGGTCAGCTCGAGCTCTCCTCCTGTTCGAGCAGGGTGGAAAGCCAGGCTGAACTCACCCGACTGACGAGAAGAGAGAGCTTCCTGACGTCCTGATGCTTTGCTCCGTCCTGGAGTGCACTCTCCCAGGCGGGCAGCAGTCGTCGCCCGACCCGGTCGACCTCAACGACCCGCCGCCAGAAGAGGGCGAGGTGGTGCTGGGACTGGTTCTTGTAGTGCAGCCGGCCGAGGATGGACAGGTCCGTCTCGAGGTGGGTCCGGAGCGAATTGACGAGCCTGGACGAGAGCAGGTCCTTGCTCATGGTGGATGTGGTTTGCTGGATCAGAAGGAGTCGAGTCGAGTTACGGTCGACTTCCACTCTCTCCGACGCACGCCGAGAACGAGTATAGAGGAGCATGACATGGCACTTCTTCGAGATCGTAATGCGGAGATCAGGGTCAAAGAGATGGTGTAGAGTCAAGGGCAGGGTCTAGGGCTACAGTCGAAAAGGAGGGGGCAAGAGACAGAGCGAGGCAGGTGCTGTAAGGTGATCTCTAAAGAAAGGCAGTAAATTAAGGCACATCGCAAAAGTATAGGGGAGAGATCGAGAGAAAGAAGATTGGCGAGAAGACGCTCAGTATCGGCCTCCAGGAGCGCCGTACTGCGGGTTGGCCGTCGTAGGGTAAGCTACAGGAGTAGTCCCGTACTGTCCGTTGGTCGACACCGGGACCCCTGCCGAATCCCTGACCTCACCCATCGGACCTCCGACAGTGCCGTCAGCAGGCACTCCCTCAGGTCGTCCGTTCCTCTCTCGTCCAGTGACAGGAGGCTCAATAACGGGCTCTCCCGCTCCCGCTCGTCGGTCGACCATGGCAGGGTTGTCGATCCTCATCTTCTCCAATCCGCGCTGCTCCCACCGCTCCAGTCGGCGAAGATAGCGAGGAGAGGATTTCGAAGCGGGCCAAAGGTCGAGAACGAGCGTCCAAAGGTAAACGTCAAACACGACCGCGATGACCCACTCGAGAACACCGGCGGCGGACTTGATCTTGTTGCAGCGCGAGTTTGCGCCGTTGTCAAAGTTGTAGTCGCCCGTGCAGCGCGAGTAGAGAACACCGAAGGCGACCTGCCAGATAACCCATAGCTTGTCAACAAAGCCGCACACTGATCGAGGACTATGTAAGGGAGAGGGAGAAAGACTCACAGCAAGGCAGATGGCAACGACGACGACGAGCAGCTTAAAAAGAGCGTTCCTGAGCAAGTGAGCTCGGTCTGGGTGGTCCTTCTTCAACGCTCCGATTTCGAGGGTCTGGAAGACGGCCGATATGGCGATGCAGACGATGAAGATGGCCGTGCAGCACCAGTGGACAGTGGGGTAGGACTGCGAACGAGGAGAAGGGGGGGGGGGGTCAGAATGAGAGGGCTTGGTAAGAGGATGAGGGAGGTGGAGAGCGCACGTAGCAGTTGAACGCGCTGAGGAGGATGAGAGCAGTGCTTCCCAAGACGCAGAAGACGATGGCGAGGATGTCTGCAGGGCGTGAAGGGTTGCTTTGGGTCTCAGACGCGTAGTTCGTGAGGAGGGCGAAGAGAGAGAAAGAGGCGCACCGTAGATGACCTCCCTCTTGTTCCTCGATCCATGCGAAGGGATCCGGTCAACGTGACGGAGATATCGCTCCGAGAGCAGACTCGCGATGTACTGCGGGCAAAGGTCGAATGGAGTCAGTCTCAGAATACCTCTGCGAAACCACATCGAGCGAGAGAAGAAGGAAAGGAGACGTACAAAGAAGCTGGTGACGACGCAGATGCAGATGAACAGCGTTTGGTGGTACGCTCCTACGTTCGAGATGTACGCGACGTTGGCGCTTGCGTTCTGGTACCGGGGCGTTCCGTTGGCTGCCCAGATGCCGATGAGGGCGAGCAGACCTGCAGAATGATGGGAGGAGCTGGTCAATTCTGCAGCTTTATCTACAGGAGCGCGAACTTCTCCGAGCGCGAGAGAACGCACCTGCGAGCCAAACGCAAGCTGCGAGGATGGGGAGGAGAATGTAAGGTCCGTAGATACCACGCTGATCCAAAGGAGGGAAGCCATGATCAGTCCGACGCCGCGCGGGAGGAGGAGGGACAAGGCGAACGTACGAGCAAGGTCGGCTTCTTGCCGAGGACAGCCTTCTCGTGAGCGACCTCTGGGTCGTTGTAGGACGATGCACCGGACATCTTGTGAGGAATATAGAAAGAGAGAAAGAGGGCAAGGGGTGCTGAGCGAGAGCTGGGGCTGGCGAAGCAACGAAAATGAAAAGGGGGCGAACCTTACGCGTCATCGGCCTTCTCCATCTCTAGTCGGAATCTGATCTACCTCCGAATGTCGTACCCCACTTCAATCTTGACGGCCGCCAGCATTCGGGTCATCCTACCACGACGCACGAGAGAGAGCAAGAAAGAGCTCGCAAGAGGAATTTTCGTAGTATCGCATGCTGTTTGCTGCTTTGGGAAAAGATGGGGCTTTCTGCTTTGCTTGCTGTCAAGGTCGGCCGGCCGCTGTGGCTGGGCCCAGACTCTCCGCTGTCCTGCGACGCGCTCTGCTGTCTTCTCCTACTGCCCTCCTTCCCCCCGCAAAGCCATCTCTCACCAAAGGACCCATCGGGTCTCTCCTTCTCCTTCGGTCCTGCTCTAGACGAAAAGGCGCAAAACGTACACTCAGTCGCACGATCCAGTCGCCTTCATCGCCTCCAGGTCGCTCTCTTTCTTCCTCCCCCCAACGGACAGCCGACGAAACGATGCCTCGCTCTCTCTCCCCTCCCTCGCCTCGGTCGGTTCCAGCAGACACACCTCCTCTCCCGCCAGACGCCGCACCCCCCTCTCCTCGAACGCCTTCCATCCCCATTCCACCAGGTCCAGCCGAATCAACGACGAACAACGTCTCCAGCTCAGCCCTCAGCACCAGATCAGGCCGGGAATCCAGGTCTCGCAGTCCAGCCCCACGACCGCTCAGCAGCGTCCAGACGATGCTCCGAGCCGGGGCAGACACGGCTCGTCTCTCTCTCTCGAGCCCTATGGACGCGAGCGGGTCAGAATCGGGCGGAGGAGGGAGGACGGAAGGGTCGTCGACGGGCGCGGTAGGAGGAGGAAACAGCCTCAGGCGACCGATAGACATCGTTCCTTCGGACGCTCCTGGCTTCTCCATGCCCTCTCGGGACGGCACGTCAACCTCTCCCACCACTCGGAGGTCGAGCAAGTCCTCGCCCAAACCAGCCATGTCTCGCCGACGCGCGTCCCACATTCCCCTCCTCTCGTCTTCGTCCTACTCTGGACACGAAGGACCCTCCCGACCACTCCATCCGTTCGGAGCGACCTCAGGCCCAAACCGAGCACACGTCCGGACGACAAACAAGCGGCCGACGACGTCAGGTGGGGCCGTCACCGCGTCAGCAGATCAGAGCACCCCACCGTGGGAGTCCAACCAACCTCACTCGCCTACTTCCTCCAGGCAACAAACTCAGAGCCACCACAACTCGCCCACGGCCCCGTCGAGAGACTTCTTCATCGGCGGTCAAGAGCAGCAGTCGCCGTCGTCCACGACGACCGTTCCTTCGAGAAAGCAGAGCATGGGCGACCTCGGCCGGCTGTTCGTCAAGGACTTTCAGCTCTCGCCCCGGGACGCATTTGGGTTCTCGCCGACGGACGAGGACGACGGAGGAGCGCACCCTCCTGCACCTACGTCCTCACCGGCTGCGTACCTGCCTTCCTTGCCTTCGCCCGAACCGTCGGCGGACGGGGGACTACCGTCGACCGAGAGAGTGGCTGACAGAGAGCACGAAGAGCTGAGGCGCAACATCGAGCGAGGCATGCCCGAGCTGAGCGCCCTCTCGTCCACCGAGAGCTCGCGTCGACCGTCCATCTCTGCCACTCATGGTTCGTCACCATCTCCTCATTCTCTCGTTGAACGCTCAAGTCAGAGGCTGACTTCAACGTGCGGCACGCCAAAAAAGCAGTCCGTCAACGTCCCGCTTCGGCTAGTCTCGCGTCTGGTCAAGCGCCAGTCTTTGAGTATCGGAGCTCGAAGGAAAAGCTCCGGACCGCCTACGCTTGGGATTGGCAGAGCTTCATCGAAGCTTACGCTGAAGGCCGTTGGGATCGTACGTCCCCCTCTCGCGCCTCTTCCCCCCAACCCCTCTTGGATACTGACTTACGTACGGCGTGGGCACCCATCTGCAGCGTTCAAGATCCCCAATCCACCGGAGAAGACGCCTGACGAGCAAGACCTCTGGGAAGGCTCGTTCCCGACGTCGCCCGTCCTCGCGCGCGCACCCGTCCGAGCGTCGTCGTCCTCCGCGCCATCGTCGTCGTCGTCCGCTGTGCCCCCTCGGCCGCTCACGCCGCCAGCATCGTTCAACTCGCCCTCGACGGTGGCTGTCCCGCCCGCAGAGGTCAAGACGGGCGACGTCCTCTTCGGCGCGCTCGCCCCTGCCGCCGGGGTCGGTTTGACCTCGCGGTCCATGTCGTCCTCCTCTCTCCCCCCCAACAACTCTTCCGGCCGATCCAGCCCAGCCCTAGGCCACGAGCAAGCCGTCAAGCGTAAAGGTCCTCCGTTCATCGGCAACGAGGAGTTTGCAAGCCTCGTCCGACTCGCAGGCGGGAGCACGGACGTCTCGCCCTTCGTCCTCCCTTCGCCTGAACACGAGCATCTCGATCCGCTCAGGGAGTATGCCAGTCCGACTAAGGAACATCCGCCGTCGTTGCTCGGGAACGGAAGGCATGGGCGAGGGCAGCTGGGAGGTAGCCAGCCTGGTTCGTGGACGGCGTCGTCAAAGGGCATGCTACCCTCCACCGGAAGCGTCCCGCCGCCTTCCCAATCAGCAGCGAGCGGGAACGGACTAGCCAGAGGCCTGGACCCGATCCCCGCCACGCCATTTTCCGAGATGGGACCTTCTCCGGAAGCAGGCCCGTCGTTCTCGCTTCCTATGGCGACCGCGCCTCTGCCCATCACCGAGTCCGGTCGAGCGGCCAAGAAAGCTGCGAGCGGGGACGACTACTTTGGAGGACCATCGCAGTGGCAGGCGGCGGCAGCGGCGGCGTCTGCGAAGGATCAAGACCAGGTTGAGGAGGACCTCGCAACGGGCGGCAGGGGTCCGGACGAGCTCAGTCCGGCAGCAGGACGCGAGTCAGTCGTCTCGCGTCGGTCGTCGGCGTGGAGCATTCTGTCGGACACGGGCTCGACGGGATCGGGCGGCAGCTCGAGGACCGTCATGGGCCGCCGGGCGTCGTTTATGGAGGGGGCGTCGGATCCTGCATCAAGCGAGTCGACCCCTCCATCTGTCGCACCTCAGCAGCCCGCCGGGGCGAAACGGAGTGTGTCATCGAGCGGCGGAGCTGCCAACCGACCTGGCAACCTGCGCTTCTTCCCCGAGCCGGCCTTCTCCAAGGACAAGGCTGCGGCTGACGCGTTCAGCGCGTTCTTCTCCCACCCGTTCACCCCGTCCGACCTCACCGCCCCCTCCCCTCCACCGCAACAGCGTCCGCCGCTGCCTCCGTCGGGCAAGTCGGACGGGACGAACATGCCCGCCCGGATCCCGCTCACGACAACCCAGTCGGACGGTCCTCGACGCAACAGTGGGCCTCTCTCGTCGGGCAAGCCGCCGTCTGCGTCTGGCCTGAAGCCTGCTTCGCTGCAGGAACGCAAGTTTGCCGAGCAGGGATGGTTGGCCGCTCCCAAACCTCCTGACGAGCTCGACCGACAGCGGGCGCTGTATAAGTTCAACATCCTCGTGCGTTTCTCCTCCCTCGTTCGGCCAACGATCGCCCACCCACTGACTACTCTTGCGTGCTCTCCTTCGCTCGGCCCTCATCTAGCGCTCGGGGCAGGACGTCAACTTTGACCGGATCAGTCACATGGCCAAGCTCGTGTTTGCGTCGCGCTACGTCCTGATCAGCATGGTCGACGACGAGGACCAGTGGTACAAGTCTGAGAGTGCGTCCTTTCCCTTTCTTTGGGTTAATCAGCTCCTGTCTCTGTTCTCGTTTCTGACCAATGTTTTTCTCACTTCTAAATTATGACAGGCGGTCTTAACTGCGAGAGCGGCCCTCGAGAGCCGTCCCTCTGTGCCCACGTTATCCTACAGCAGAGCAAGTCAGTACCTTCCTCCTCTCCCGATCCAGCACAGGCTGTTGACGAAAACGTTTGGCTGTCGCTTTTTTCAGTGAGCCTATGATCGTACTCGACACCCACAAGGACTGGAGGTTCTCCAAGAACCCCCTCGTCACGGGTGAGCCTGGGATCAGATTCTATGCCGGAGCGCCTCTGCGCACGCCCGACGGCTTCAACATCGGCTCCCTGTGCGTTCATCAGGAGTTCCTGCCTTTGCTACCCTGATATCGACTGACCGGTTGATCTCTCCCTCTTCTTTGCAGGTGCGTCTTTGACGACAAGCCTCGCTCAGAGTTCAGCCCTCGACAGCGGCACGTTCTCAAGGAGTTTGCGGCCATCTGTATGCGCGAGCTCGAGCTCTACCGCGACCGCCTGCATCTCAACCGGCGGGCGATGATCCAGGACTCGATGGAGCGCTTCACCAAGGAGGTGGTCGAGATGGACACGACGGCCAACGCGACGCTGACGGTCGTCTACCAGCAGGCGGCAAGTCTCATCCAGAAGACGCTCGGCGTCGACGGCGCGCTCGTCCTCGACCTCTCGGCGTTCGACCTCGTCGAGTGTACCGACCACGACGGCAAGCCCAGCTTTCGTTTCCAGGCGGACCAATTCCAGGAGGAGAAGCAAGGGCAGACCGTCGAACTCGTCGAGGACGACAACCTGACGCCAGGCACAGAGAGTCGACCGACCAACTTCCTCGAGAGGCAAAATTCTGCGGGACCCATCTCAGCCCTCCCCGTGCTCGGCGCGTCGGAGTCGTTCCCGGCGCCGAAGGATCGAGACCGCGAGCTGACGGGTCTTGAGCACCACAAGTTCGCTGCGTGGCTCAAGGAGTTCCCCAACGGCAAGATCTACGAACGCGTCGTCCCTTCCTGGTTCCGACACATGCTGCCTCCAGGGATTCAGTACGCCATGCTCATCCCGATCTTCAACATCGACCACAACCCGTTTGCGCTCGTGTGCGCGTACACGTGCAACGTCCGCAAGCAGTCGCTCGAAGGGTTCGAACTCAAGTACCTCAGAGCCATAGGACTCGTCGTGCTCTCTGCCGTCCTCAACCGACGACTTCGACTGGCCGACAAGGCGAAGAGCCAGTTCATCAGCAACATCAGCCAATGAGTCCCCCTTCTCTCTTTCGCTTCGTGATGATGTTTTTCTTTCTTTCTTGCTGACATCGTCGCTGCCGCCCCTTTGTCGTCTCTTACTGAGCTTCGGACGCCCCTCCACGGAATCCTCGTTGCCGGAGAGCTGCTATCCGACACAAAGCTTGACGAGCAGCAGAAGTCATACCTCCAGACGGTTCAGGCATGTGGAACGTCGCTCATCGAGGTCGTCTCTCACGTCTTGGGTACGTTCCACCTCACCCTCGGCGGGCTGGCTGTTACGGCTCGTGCTGACGCTGTCGCGACCCTGCCTCCTTGCAGACTTTTCGAAACTCTCGAGCAATACTGGCCGTGTCTCCGGTGGACCAGATGACGGTTCGATCAAGAAGTCCGAAGTCGACCTGGCTCAACTCGTCGAGGAGACGGTTGAAGGATGCTGGATCGGGCAGCGCGCGCGATCCGTCCTCGGTGAGTCGGAGCTCGGCAGCTTTTACGCCCCTCCTCCAGCGACCGGTACCGGAGGTGGATCGGAAACGCCTCTGTTTGGCGAGCCGCATGTGGAGGTCGTCATCGACATTGCCCAGCGAGAGGGAGGGTGGAAGTTCCAGTGCGAGAAGGGTGGCATCCGGCGGGTCATCCTCAACCTCGTCGGCAACTCGCTCAAGTTCTGTACGGACGGTTACGTCCTCGTCACCCTTCGTGCCCTCCCGCGACCCCCCGACTCTGATTTGGTCCCGATCGAGATCGCCGTCATCGACACCGGAAAGGGAATCTCGAAGGACTTCCTGCAGAGCCAGCTCTTCCAGCCTTTCTCCCAAGAGAACCCTCTGCACACTGGTGAAGATCGACCCTCCCTCCCCTTTCTACAGATCACCCTTTCAATGCTGACACCCTTGAACTCTTTCTTGCCCTCTTCCAGGAACTGGACTCGGCCTGGCCATCGTCAATTCCATCGTTTCGTCCGAGGACGTCAAGGGCAAGGTGGACGTCTGGAGTTCCGAAGGCATGGGCACAGAGATCAAGGTCTCCCTCGACGCCAAGCAGAGTCCTCGACGACCCTCCGGAACGGAGTCAGTGTCCTCGTCGGTCGATATCGGTCGATCTCACAGCGTCACCTTCCTCGGCTTTGACGACCGCGTTCGAGGCCTCAAGCTGCTGCGCGACGTACTGGAGATCCATCTTTCCGACTGGGACTTTGCTGTTCGGCCGTCGTCGGAGCCTGGGTGGGGTGACATTCTCCTCATCAACGAGAGCGACGCGATTTTGGACCATTTCACCGAGCAGAACAACGTTTCCCGCCCTGTCGTCATCTTCTCAACGTCCCGCAGTGCAGCAGAGCAGATGAGGGCAGCCAACGCTTACGTGAGTCCCCTCTCAGATCTCTCTTGCTCCTCCCTGGCAATTTCCTGGCAATTCCCTGATCCTCAACTTGTCTTACACGTTCTGCAGCGCGAGGCAGGTGGTTTCGCTATGATCGTCTACAAGCCCGCTGGACCGACGAAGATCCTCGCTGCTCTTCGCGCCTGCGTCGATTCCATGACGGGCACTCGCCGTCCCTCCAACAGCAGCCGACGGTCGTCCAACCTCTCGTCCAACGGCTCCATGTCTCCTCGGCTCTCCATCACCACCCCGAGTGAAGGCGATGCCTCGTCTCCGTACAGCTCGCACAGTCGGTCGTCGGCCTCGCACGAAGAAGACCGAACATACTTCTCGGGGACACCCGGCTCGTCGTCGTCCCCCCTCACCCATTTCTCAGGCCACTCCGGCGCTCTTCATTCCTTCTCGCCCCACGAGTTCCTCCAACGTCGGCGTTCCGAGGAGGAGCGCGACATAACGCGACGCAAACCCAAGCGGCCGTCCATCGGGGCTCGATCCATCACCTTCCAGCCCGACACCTCGTCGCCACTCACGTTTGACGGCTACTCGGGCCCCATCAGTCATGCCCAGCCGTCTTTCGCCCGCAAGCAATCACAGTCGAGCGACTTCGACATGGGCTCGTCGCCCACCCCGAGCTCGCCCGGATCGACCATCTCCATCGCTGGTGGGGGTGCGCTGCTCAGAAGCGCAGTCGCACCTCCGGCCGTCGTTGCTGCTATCAAAGAGGCCGAGGTCAAGCACAAGGCTGACAGGCTACCTTCGGTACTCGTCGTCGAGGTGCGTCTCAGACAGTCCTTCCCGAGCTTCTGAGTACTGACCTCACCTCCTTGCTTGTATAGGACAATGTCATCAACCGTCGGGTTCTGAGCGCTTTTTTGCGGAAGAAGGTGCGTTGTCCAGTCGTATCTCACCCTGCCGCTAGTACTGACTTCAGGTCTTTGTCGATTGCAGGGCTTCCCTTACATCGAGACGTGCGACGGACAGCAGGGAGTCGACATGTTTGAGTCAAAGCCGCACAACTTTTTTGACGTCATCCTTAGTCAGTGCCATGCTGCCTCAACCTCGCAACCTCTGGTCAGAGCGTCATCTGACCGTTATGTTTTCTATTTCCTCCTCCACCAGTGGACCTGTCGATGCCCGTCTTGGACGGCCTCTCCGCCACGCGCGCGATCCGCACGCTCGAGTCGCACCGGCGTTCGTCGCATTCGCGCTCCGTCTCCCTCCCCGGCGCCTCGGAGAAGTCGTCCGACGAGGCCTCCCTCGCTCACCAGCGGGTCAAAATCCTCGCCCTGACGGGCCTCGCGACGGCCGAGGACAAGAAGAAGGCGTTTGGGTGTGGGGTCGACGGGTATCTCATCAAGCCCGTCAGTTTGAAGACGCTCGACGCCGTGTTCAAGAGTCAGTCCTCTTCCCCCTCATCTCCTCTTTCTGGCGGCGGTCGTGACTGACCTCTCGATCCATATCAGGCTTTGGATTCGGCCTCTGAAAACGCTCTTGTTCTTCATCCTCCTACCTTTCGCACCTCCACTTAGATTTCCAGGACTCACAACACACACCCAATATACGAAAAACGCCCTTGTCCTCCTTGCACACAACGTCCCCCTTCTTCTTGCACTCGTTCCTTAAGTTGCTCTTCCCTCTTGCCTGCATGGACGATCGTCTCCTTTTCTCTCTTCTCTCGCTTCGCAGTTTGTGTTTCTTTCTTCTCTTTTCCATTCTTCTCCTCTCGCCCTCCTTCAAGGGTTATTCTTGCTTGTAAAATTACCTTTTTGCGCATCAAAGACGGGGAGAGAGGAGACTGCACAGAGGGAGCATGGATGCAGAGAGGAGATGAGGAAGAAAACGGGGGATGGGGGAACCCCTCTTGGATTGGTGTTTGGGAGTGTGGCCTGAGCGTCGGCAAAGGGTAATGAGAGCGGGGGGGGGGTCGTCAAGGTCGTCATGGAAGATCAGTTGAAGGCGTGGAAGTAAAGGGAGAAGGCTCTTGATCGAGAGGGTTGTGGTTGCCGAAAGAAGTAGGAGAGGGAATAGAAGGGGAGCTTCAAGTGTTCTAAGAGCTCTTCCAGAGGAGGATGGCAATCTGGCCTAAGTAGAAGTAGATGAAGTCTTCGTTTGCGACGGAGAGAGAGAGAGAGAGACGAGGTCGGGGCGGAGGAATCTGGCGTCAGCGAAGATCCTAGCAAGAGGTGGTAGAGAGGGGGAGGCAAGCTAGACGTACGACGTGTCTCATGCGTCACAAACGAGCCAAAGCTGGGGTTCAAAAAGGAGGGAAAGGACGGTTCAGTCCTCGTGCGCAGTCCGAGTCAAAAGCAGGTGGAGGAAAAGAAGAAGAGAAGAGGCAAAAGAGGGGAAGCGAGACGCGTACTTTTTGCCGACGACGCAATGCCAGGTCGTTCCGAAACGTCGGTCAAACTCCTTCTTGATGTGCATAGCGATGTCCTGGAGGAAGGGGAGGGGTGCGTGCGTGGACGGTCAGCTTTCGGGGGTCGCGTGGGAGTGGGAAGTGACATCTGAAGGATCTCTTTCAACCGCCTCCCAGCTTCCAGTCCAGTCCTCTCTCTCGGGTTCTCTCCTCAGACAGCCTTCGGCGAGTCTGCCGTCCTGCTGAGAGGGAGAAGACAGCAACCCCTTTGCTCCTTCCCTCGCCGCGTGCCCGCCCCGACAACCCCTTCCTCTCCAACCCCGCTCTCCCCCACCTCTTGATGAACTGACCTTCTCGATGTTGTACTTCTCCATGGCCTGGCTGGCGACGTCGACGGCCTCTTGCTGCATTTCGTCGCTAAGATCAACGTGCTAGGGATGGGATGGGATGGGGTGGGAGGAAGAGGTTGCAACCTGCTCAGCTGGGACACCCCTTCAGAAGTTGTTGTAAAGGACAGACCTTGATGATGGCCGTCTGCTGGGCCGGCGCCGGCTTGACGTCAGGCGCCTCCTGGGGTGCGGGCGAGGGCGAGGGCATGGACGAGGACGATGCTGCTGCAGACATGGGTTGTAGTACGGAGATGGCTCTGGATGGACAGGAGATCGCAGTTCGTTCTCGACGTTCGTGCTGTCGGTTCGGATGCTCTCCGGTTCGGATTCTAATTTTCCGTACGAGTCCGACAGGCCTGCGCACGAAGACCCCTCTTTGAAGCCTCTACTAGCTCCTGCTCCTTACCAGTCATGCCCTCCGCAACCTCCTCCATGCTCGAGGGCGCACTCCTCACGGCCGGATCTGCACCGTCCACCCTTCTGCTCACGCCTCTCAACCAGGGCCCGACCGCCCAGGCCCACGCCGTCAAGTGCAAGCCCAGACAGGGCGTCGACCAGCACCCTCGGCCCTGGGGCAGCGTCGACAGGATCGCCTTCAACTCGCAGGACGGTCTGGTGCGATTGATTTTCCCGATGGGATAGTCATTTAAGACGATGCTGTTCCTGGAGCTGACCGTGTGCTTCTTCGTCTGCGCGCATCCTTCGCCTCGCTCCGACCCTGTTCTCGTCCGTCCTTGGGTGATATTTTTCAGCTCGCCCTCGCCCACTCGACCTCCAAGCTCTCCCTCGTTGCGTTCCCGGAGAGTTCTTCTCCTGCTGCTGAGGGCCAAGAAGCTAGCCGACCAGCATTGGAGATCGTTCAGCAGTTCGCAACGACCAGCACGCTCAAGGCGAGCAACAAGACCCTCTCGCTCGACTTCCTTCCCTCGTACGTATTCTGGATCATGTCTCGCCGTCTCAGTGAGATAGGCTGACCGCTCTCTTCTCTTGACCCGGCACGCAGTGGTCTCCTGCACTCTACGACGGCCGGCCACCTCTCTCTCCACACCCTCTCCTCTTCCTCCTCGCCCGTCGCCCCCGCACCCCTCAGACGCCGTCTCCCGGCCAACCTCACCTGCTTCGCCCCCCTGTCAGACACCTCGTTCGCCTACGCCGGTCAGGAGGTCGATCTTTCCGTCTGGGACACTGAGCGCGCGTTCGCCAGCTCCGGGGCAGACAAGGTTGAGGAGAAGACGACGACGGTCGAGGGCGGCAAGAAGCGCAAGAAGGGCGTTCAGCTGCTGCCTGGAGAGACGTGGAGAGCACAGAACGTGCGTTTAATCACTCAACTCACTCCCCTTCGAGCCTTTCCGCAATTTTGCGCTCTGAAGCTGACATAAATTTCCCATCATCTGCGCAGCTGCCCAACGACTACCTCTCCCTGAGAGTTCCGATCCACCACCTCTCCCTCTGTCCCTCTTCATCCAACCCGACCACCCAAATCTACACAGGTACCTACTCAGGTCAAGTGCGCCTGTACGACACGCGCGCCTCCCGCCGACCAGTGCAGATTCACCATGTCCTCAAGCCGTTCCCCAACACGGGTGTCGGCTCGCTCACCGTCCAGTCTTCCGACGCCAACGCCGTCTGGTTCGCCGAGGACGGTCGAGGACAAGGTCGAGTAGGACGCATGGACGGTCGAACGGGTCGAGTCCTCTACTTTCACTCTGAATCCTCCGCGACGTCAAACAACCTCTTCACGACCACTCTCTCGAACGATTCGACTTTGATCGCCAACCTTTCGGCCGACCAGACGCTTTCGACGTACCTCTCGCCCGAGACGCCGGAGGATGAGAAGAAGACTCCTCAAAAGGGCGCGCTCGTTGTGCGTTCGCTGGGCGCTACCGGCCGATCCGTCGTTCACCTCCCGTCCAAGCTTAGCGGTCCTCTCCTGCCCGTCGTCGAGGCGCCCGTTAAGGAGGACGGATCGGACAGCGAAGGAGAGGACGACGACGAGGAGGACGTCGAGGGCGTTTGGTCCAAGATGGCCGAACTCAAGGATGGGGAGCAGGTCGAGTTGGACTCTGATTCGGACGTGAGCGAGCAGGAGGTTCAGGTTGAGGGTGAGACGGACGACGACGACGAGGTCGACAGCTGGGATGACGAGTCTGAGGAGGAGGAGAAGAAGAAGCCTGCCAAGGGGAAGAAGCAGCAGGCCAAGAAGGGCGGCGCGGGAAAAAAGGCAAGGAGATGATCTTCATGACTCTGATACTTAGAAATGGGTCTCGCGAGGGGACGCCAAAAAGACAAGTGAGGACTGCGATTTGGGTTGAGGAGAGGCTTAGCAAAAGAAATGGCTTTGGGACTTGCAAACAGAATGGCAAAAGAAATGATCCCCAACCGGGAGTCGAACCCGGGCCTACTGCGTGAGAGGCAGTTATCATAGCCGTTAGACAATTGAGGATTGAATAATATACCTCTTTATTGAAATAATATATTCTACATTATCAGCCGAAAAATTACTCACCTCTATTCTTGCTTTCTTGGGCGACACATTTTCGTCGGCCACTACGAGCGTGCCCTGGTGATGGAAGGTCAAAGAATCGGATAGCCTTGCAACAGCATGCCTGCTTCTCTGTCCTCACTCCCCGTGTAATCAGTGACTTCTTTGAGATAAATGGACTTTGATCGATTCGCGCGTGACGATGTTCAGATCGACGCGGTCTTCAGACTAGACAGAGCCATTTTTCCTGGCGCACATTAAAGTCAAGAAGTTACATCAGAGCGAGATTGAAGAGAGATGACAGCCTAAAGGAAAAAGAAGTGTTGAAAACAGCAAAAAGGAAGTACTCTCGAGCGGGGAATCGAACCCCGGTCTCCCGCGTGACAGGCGGACATCTTAACCATTGGACCACCCAAGATTTGATGTTAGTCACTGTGGTTGTTATAATATAATCTTTCACTAAACACTCTACCTCTACCTCTGCGACCGCCTGTGGTGCAAACTCCGCCCCTGATCTCCACCATCAAAACCCATTCATCTCTCTCCCTCGCTGACTCGACAGCCACTGTCCCTCACCTGTACATCTTACTATCTCCCCTGTTATGAGCGCACTCACATAAGTGCCGGCCGATGCTTGGACGCCGCAGGTACCCCTCGCCAGGGCACGAGCCCCTCTTCCCCCTGACGACAGGGCCCGACCCTCCTCGCATCACCGACCCCCTCTGCCTCCTGCTCTGACCGCTCACCTTTGACTTTGACCACCTCTACTCAACTCCACTCTCAGAAACGCAGCCAGACCATGTCGGCTCGCCCCTGCGGAACCTGTACCAAGGTGCGTGCGAACTACCCTTCTTACAGTCCGTCGAAGCTCTGCATGACCTGACGTACTCTGGCTTCCTCCTGCTCGCAGCCCGTCTACCCCAAGGAGAAGACTGCCATCAGCGACATCTGGGTCCATGCCGGTTGCCTCAAGGTGCGTAGAGCTGCGGTCTTTGACACCTGAAGCTCTGTGTCTCATCAAAAGATCCTGACGAACGCTTGACCTTGTGCGATGGGGAGGACAGTGCTCGCTCTGCACCTCGACCCTCGGCCTGAAGTCTACCTACGTCGGGATCGATTCCCAGGGCGACAAGAAGCTCTTCTGCAAGACCGACGTCCCCCGAACGGTCTACACCAGTGTCGTCGACTCGATTGCCCTCCGTCGAGCCCTCAGTACGTCCCTCTCCCTTGCACGTGCCTTCCTCGCCTTGACTAACGAGCAGGATGTCTTTTTCTACTGCAGACGCTCCCAAGGTCAACCAGCTCCAAGGCGGGGGCAGATTGGGAGGTGCTAAAATGGGCAGCATGCGATTCAAGGGTCTGACTTTGCGAAGCAAGTCTGTCGCTGGAGGTCTCAACGCGCCCAAGGTTCAGGGCGACGGCTCTCGAAACAAGGTGCGTCTTTCAAGGGCATTGGTGAATCCTTCTGGAGAAATCTGGCGCTGACACGTTTTGTCCCATTTTACATCGCTCGCAGATTGTCATCGGTACCGTCAAGGGTGTCTCGCTCGACAGTTGGGATATCGTAACCGCTCTCGGTGAGCATCTGGGCTTCTCTTTCTACCCTCCGAGGGCAGAGCATTGAGGTCGGGTCTCTTTCGATCGTTACAGAAACTCAGAGCAACATCTCCAGCCCTGCTGCCGACTTCCCCGCCCTAGCAGCCCAGTTGACGGGTTCAACTCAGTCGTCCTTCCCCTCTCCCTCTATCCTCGTTCCCCAGCAGACGGGCGCATCTGAAACTGACGAGGCGGGCGCTGGCGAAGATGACGGGATTGCGCGCGAGAGGAAGGGACAAAAGGAGAACATGCCAATTGGTGCTGGATTGTCAGTCAAGCGATCTTGCACGTTCATCCCGTCTTCGCACACTGATGGCAGATATCTATCTCGGACGCTTCACTCCTTCAGGGTCAAGAACCTCCTTCGGGCGTTCCAGCTGGAGGAGGTGCGCGAGGTCAACCTGCCTGCCAACCATGTCCGAGCACCCACGCCCTTCGCCATGCCCGGAACTCCCGTCGCCGCTCCCTCCCCTCTGGGCGCAGACGACGGCCGCTTCATGTCCATCAAACCCTCGTCCTTCAACGTCGCCACCGACCTCGTCGACGTCCGAACTCTAGGCACCCGTCGCCAAACGGGAACGACCAAGCGCAAACCCGCTCTCAAGTCGCTTTTCGACCCCCCCTCGACCTCGACGAACAACCCTGCCCAGTCTCCTCAGAAGCATGTCAAGATCAGCTCGGGCGAACCGTCCCTCATCTCGCTCTTCGCCAACGGGGACGTCCTGCCTCCTTTGCCTGACTCGCCTGGGGACGAAGGTTCCTACGTCGAGGAGGATGACGACAACGGCGAGGAGAGCATGGGACACCAGGGAATTGTCAACGCGTTGGACGAGGCTGGACTCGAGGTCGTCATGGTCTACGAGGAGGAGCCGTCGAACTTTGTAGACGATGCGCGAGTGGAGCTTTGAAAGCGACGAGAAAGGGATGGCGGGGCTGCGAGAAAGTTGTAGCAGACGTGTTGTCGAAAGTGAGATGCCCACAAGTCTGAGAACCTTTTTTCCTTGCAACCTTTAGAGGGGAAACGTCGCACGGAGGAGAAGGAAAAAAAGATCATGCTATGATACGAGTAGTCGAAACGCCGCCCACCAAGATCCCCAACACCGCGCATTCATACCTCGGACTCGTCAATCTCGGCCTCCTCGTGCATCTCCTGACCGTCGTCCATCATGACCATCTGGCTCTCGTCGCCCGCTCCATCGTCCTCGCTGTGACCCTGCTTGTCGTCGTCCATGCCGTCGCCGTCACCAACCTTGGCCATCTTGGCCTCCTTTGCGAGTCGTCGTCGCTTAGCCCGTCGACCGGTGCTGAGACCGTCGGCGGCGATCTGCTTGTCCTTCCACGAGCGGTTCCACTCGACGAGTCGCGAATCGAGCAGGATCTGCGCCTTCCAGTGGTCCTCGCACCATCGACTGCGAAACAGGGAGAAAAGAGCGCACACACGCGATCAGCGACCGGTGCGAGAGAGAGAATGACCGGAAAGGGGACAAAGAGGACGAGAAACGCACACTTGATCAACCTTCATCTCGAGTGCCTTGACGGCAAAACCCCTCATCTCCTCGTTCTGGTCCGTCCACGTTCTACCGGGGATGAGCAGACTCTTGACGATCTCTCTCGCGAGGACAAAGATCCGGTGCCACTCTTGACACTTTGACTTTTCGGCCGAGTAAAACTTGGGGTCCTCGCCGTCCATGGGCTTTCGCATGACGGGGTGACCGTTTCGGTCGGTGAGCTCGGACCAGAGAGACTGGATGGATGGGAAGCGTAGAATGCGGAGACGCGCCAGTCAGGGACGGAAACAGGGAGAGAAACGGCGCGGGAAGAAACGGACCTTTCGGGTGAGGCTCTTGACGTCCCAGTTGGGCGTGACGTTCTTGATGTGCTCGAGATCCTCGGACGTCAGGCCCTCGAAGGGATCAAACTCCCCGCCATACTTCTGTCGAGCCGCCTCGAGCTGTTCCTGAGTCGGACCAGGCGGGGGTTGAGGAATGTAGATGATCTGCTGTCGGACCTGCTGCTGGGGCGCTCCGTAGATGGCTTGGTGACCGTACGACTGGGACGAAGGACCAGGCACGCCGTACTGGGACGCGCCGGGGGGCATCAGGGACGGATCGACCGCGTACGCGTGCTCGCCCGCCTGAGGGTAGTGGTGGTGGAGATGGCCCTGACCTGCCTCCTGACCGCCGACAAGTCCTCCTCCTCCACCGACCATCCCGGCCGCGGCGTTGGCCTGCTGCTGAGCCGCCTGGAGCTTGGTTTGGAGGTCGAGCTTCTCGTTGAGCCAGAGAGCGCGTTCGTCCTGGAGCTTGGCGACCTGGTCGTTGGCGTGGACGAGCTTTTCGAGGGCGGTCGTGTAGCGGAACTGGAGGAGCGTCAGCTGGTCCTGGGTGGACGTTGCCGTGGAGCCAGACATATAGATGGATGGATGGATGGATGGAGCGGAGTTGGGTGTTGTTGATGTCTTTGGGGGTTCGATAGCCGTTTGGGGTGGCCGTTGTGGGTTGGTCGAGGGTCAGGCGTGGGGCTTTTGGAACCAACGACCAGATACCGGGCCAGGGAAAAAAAATCGCAGGCACAGAACCAGCCCGCCACTGCTTGCACCCTTTTCTCTTGCTACTCAGATGGGAGCACTGTTGCTCAACAGGGCAGACGTTGAATTCATCCTCTGCAGCAAGAAAAAGAATAAAGAATAAAGAAAAAGGAAGGGAGGAAGTTGCCCAGCAGCGGGGGCCATAAGGCAAAAAGAAAGGCGCGAATCCGGGATTGAACCGAAGACCTCGTCCAAGCCCTGAGTCAAGGGGGGGACTACCCGAAGGACGCGTGATACCACTACACCATACGCGCTTGTTGAATGTTGTGGAGCTGTACCTTGTTTTAACCCACTTGCACTACTTGCCGACATGAGACATCCTTCCAAAAATTCAGTCCTCTTGTTATCCTCTTTGGCTCCTATGCTGCCTTCTGTGTCGTGCCCAAGTGCTCGAGAACATGATGCTCTGCCAAGGATCGAATCTAGCAAAATGCGATCATCTCATCACGCCCGGCCTCCAACCCAATCCTTGACTCTCGCTGCGAACGCCTCCGTGCTCAACAAGTCGTCGTGGTCCCCCAAGTCATCCTTTCCCAGGAAAACCGACTTGCCCACTAAACCAAGTCCTACGAGTCGGTCGAACAAGAGCGAGGGTTGACGGCGGGAGATCAACGTATCCGCAGGAGAATGAGATACCACCAGACTTTGGAGGGACGGCGTAGGAGGGAGGAAGAAGGCTAGGCAAAAGCGTAAACGAGAGGACGACGAGAGTGTCAGCTTGCAGGGTTCAGAGAACGCGGTTCAAAAGGAGGGTCAGGGCGTCACTCACGAGACTTGGGGTTGGCGAAAGAGGTCGAGAGGTACGGTCCAGGTCCAAAGGCGTCGACGATGAACCATTTCGAGTAGTCTGGGTACTCGTTGACGAGGTCGTCGATCTGAGTGTCAAGCGTGTTGCGACACGGTCAGACTGGGCGCACAAGCAAGAGTGCTGTAGAGGATTAGAGGAGACTTACATCTGCGATGGGCTCCGAGAAGAGGAACCCCTTGAACGTCGAGCGAAGGGTGGGGGAGAAGATCGGCAGGTCGGGGTGTTGCAGAAGGAAGTGGCCGATGATGTGCTGCCGATTCACCAGAAGAAGCCAACAGTCAGCATGTAGAGTTCCAAAGAGGTGGCAAGAAGGGGGCAGAGAACTCACAGCGCCTGCCGAGTGTCCCACAAACCAGACCTTATCTCTCGCCTGCGTCCATTCCTCCCCCTTCAAGAGCCCCCCAGCCGCACCGTCCCCAACCAGCCACTCTACCGCCTGCTTAACGTCGAGCGTGTGCGCAGGCCACTTGACGTCCTCCCCGTGAGCGCAAAGCCGGTAGTTGGGGATGGCGAGGGCGTAGTCCTTTGGGAAGAGGCTCGGGATGCGGGCAATGGAAGCATGGCGGGAGGAAGACGACCTCCAGGCGCCCCCATGGACGAAGACGATGAGACCCTTGCACTGGGCCGGGGAGGCGGGCAGGTAGAGGTCGAGCTTGTGTCGGGGGTTGTCGCTCGTTGCCAGGTAGGGCAAGTCGAGGTGTGCCTGGAGGGCGGTCATGGCTGTCGGAGGAAGCCTGTCGAGAGCAGCTGCGCGCTGCAGCTGAGGATGCTGAACTTGACCTCCCGTCCTTCTCTCAAGCTCGCTCAAGCTCGCTCAAGCAGAAAGCTCGATCCGCTGCTTTCAGTCCCAGAACCTAGCGACTCTCTGTATCGGCGCCAGGAAAGATAAAGTCGATGCGAGGTTGAGGTGCTGGAGGCTGCGAGAGTCCTGAGATCGAAACGCGTCGCGTTCCGAGCCAGGGCCTGAGCTCCCCTCCGAACATAGCTCTTCCGAGCCCTTCCTTCCCTCTCGCTCGAAAGATCGATCAACAGCAGTAGATCGGATCTACTGCCCTCGCCGGTCTCTCCACTTCATCCTCTCGGACAACTCTCAAAGTGGATCGGCTCTCCTGCCGCCCTCCCACCCCCCAACTCGCCCCAAAGTCCGCCTTCAACCCTCCTCCCAACCCACGCCCTGCCGGCCCCCATCAAGAAGAAGCTCAGACCAAAGCGAGAGAAGGCAGAGATGCCTATCGACCCTCTCTTTAATCGGGTGCTATGCGTAGCCGAGAAGCCGAGCATTGCAAAGGAGATCAGCAGGATCCTAGGGCAGGGGAACGTGAGGAGTGTGAGTCCACCCCTCTCCCTCCCTCCCTCCCCTCCTCTCATCCGACACCGCTTTCTCTCTCCTCCGATCACCCGGTTGAGGAGGTTTGGAACAGATCGGAGGAGGCTGGGGTGGAAAGGACTCCTGGTGAATTGGTCGAAAGCTGACCCTTGGGCTCGCCCCTCTCGTCCCCCGCTTGCCAGTCCGCCATCCCTGGCAACGTTTACGTCAAGAACTACTCCTTCTCCTACTCGCTCTCCGCCCATGCCAACAACCGTCCAGCAGATTTTACGGTCACCTCCGTCCTAGGACACGTCAACAGCTGCGATTTCGGTCCGCGGTGGAGAAAGTGGAGTGCTTGTGAGCCTGGGGAGCTGTTTGAGGCGGAAATTGAAGAGTCCGTTGGGGACGTGCGTCCCTCTTTCAACATTTTCCTCTTGCTCTCTTTGGGGAAACAGTATGGTCGTTCTGACTCGTTACCGGCTCTTATTTGTTTGGGGAAAGTAGAAGATGAAAGGCGTCGTGACCAATCTCGTTCGACAAGCCAGGGACCACGACCTGCTCTTGATTTGGACCGATTGCGATCGGGAGGGAGAACATATCGGGAAAGAAATCATGGAGCATTGTAGGAAGGGGAATGCGAGGATCAGGGTGATGAGGTGTCGATTTAGTGCGATCATCCCTGCGTGCGTCCCCCCCCCCCCAACCCTTCCTCTCACCTACCAGACTTCGCTCTGACCATCCTTCCACTACGGCTTCCTTGGGCAAGGTAGGCAGATCCACAATGCGGCCAAGAACCCGGTAGAGCTGGACCTCCTGTCAGCCGCTGCTGTCGAGACGCGCCAGGAGCTCGATTTGAGGACAGGTGCCGCCATGACGCGTCTGCAGACGATGGCGTTGCAGGCTTCATTTCCCGAACTGGCGAATATGGTCATCAGCTATGGTCCGTCGCTTTCTATCTCGCTTTCTTGACGGTTGAGGCGATACATGATCGACTGACCGAGCTCCTGCCCATTTTGTACGGTTGCAGGTCCTTGTCAGTTCCCAACCCTCGGCTTCGTCGTCGAACGCTACCTCGAGATCCAATCCTTCGTACCCGAAACATTCTGGTTCGTCGCCGTCTCGATCGAACGAGAGGAGGACACGGTCACGTTCAGCTGGTCCAGGCACCACCTGTTTGACTTTGAGGCGTCGGTCATCCTGTATGAGCAGTGCGTCGAGCATCCGACGGCGGAGGTGTTGACCGTCGAGAACAAGCCGACTAAGAAGTGGTGCGTCCCTGCACTCTTTCCGTTTTATCCGGATGTGATTGGGCGGAGATCTGACGAGGGTTGAATCTTGCCCTCTGCAGGAAGCCACTGCCTCTGACGACGGTTGAGCTGCAGAAGGCTGGGTCGAGGCTACTGCACATGTCGCCCAAGAAGGTTCTCGAGGTGCGCATCTACTTCGTCCTCGTCAATTTCTATAGACCTTCGTTTGATCCTGCTCGTTATCCGCCTACAGCACGCCGAGAAGCTCTACCAGAAGGGATTCCTCTCCTACCCTCGAACCGAGACGGACCAGTACGACAAGGACTTCGACTTTGCCACGCTGATCGGCAAGCAAACTCAGGATCCAAACTGGGGTCCGTTTGCTCAGAGGTGCGTTCCTCCATCTCTTCTGGTCGCTGCGCAGCAGACTGTTTCTTCCCCTGACGCGCACTTATCGGTCACAGACTTCAAGACGGCGAGTTCAACGCTCCCCGCAACGGCAAGAAGAACGACAAGGCCCATCCTCCCATCCACCCGACGGCCTGGACGGGCACGGCAACGGGCGACGAGAAGCGCGTGTACGAGTTTGTCGTTCGACGGTTCCTGGCGAGTTGCGCGTCGGATGCGGAGGGACGGACGACAACGGTCGTGATCGACATCGCCGGAGAGACATTCTCCACCTCGGGTGCGTTCTGTCCAAACTTCACAAAGAGATCGAGAGCTGATGTGGGGTTCCTCCTTCTTTGCGCTGGGACACAGGCCTCGTCGTGCTCGCCCGAAACTACCTCGACGTCTACCCGTACGATCGCTGGGCAACGTCGACCATCCCGGACTTTCACATCGGAGAGACTTTTGTGCCGGACGTGTGTGAGCTCAAAGAGGGTCAGACAACGTCGCCAAGTCTCTTGACCGAGGCCGACCTCGTCTCGCTTATGGACAAGAACGGTATTGGTACGTTCTTCGCCTTGTATGGTCCTTCCGAACGAGAAGAAAAGGCTGACACGCTCCCTTGTGCGTGCAGGGACGGACGCGACGATCGCTGAGCACATCGCAAAGATCATCGAGCGCGAGTACGTGATGGCGCAGAACCAGGGCAACACGAAGCACCTCGTCCCTTCGAACCTCGGCATCGCACTCGTCGAGGGCTGGGACAAGATTGGGCTCGATCGGTCGCTCTGTCGACCGCATCTTCGGAGGGAGGTACGATCCTTCTTCCCTCGCTCTCTCATCATGCGACGGCACTTGCTGACCGGCTCGATCGGTCTCGGGATGCTCGACAGACTGAGCACCGGATGCAGCTCATCTGCGATGGTCTGCAGACCAAGGAGGATGTCTTGTCCGAGAGCATCCAGCAGTACCGCGAGGTCTTTAACAAGGCTCGGCGAGACATGCGCGTCCTTTGTAGGGTGCGTTCACCCACCTTGTCCTCCCTGTCGACTGGCGATCTGACGAGATGACTCTTTTGTCGGTTGGAAGTCTGTCACCAAGTACCTTCGAGAGCTCGACGAAGGCCAAGAGGAAGGACCTCCTGGCCCGCGTACGTCCAACAAGACTCTCTCTCTCTCTTGGAGATGCTGACAAGTCAATCTGCGCTTTCGTAGGTCCACCGCAGGGCAACGCCCTCCAACCTCGGAACGGACCAGGTCCACAAGACTTGGAGTCGGACGGGGACGACGACAACCCTCCTGCTGGTCGGGGTGCAGGATCAGGCCGAGGAGGACGAGGCGGCGGTGCTGCCCAGGCCAGAGTAGACGCACGAGCCAATGCGAGGAGAGCTTCTCCCCCTGTTGCTCGAGCACAGAGGAGGGCTCCGGCGGCCCCTCGACAGGGAGGCGACGATGAGGAGGACATTGACGAAGACGAAGACGACGAAGATCCCTGTGAGACCGCTTTCTCTCTGACTGGCCGGACCTTAGGGCTGACTAGCAGACACTGTGAACGACAGATGCTCGGACCCATCCGCTCGCTCGGCCAGCAGCTCGTCAATCTACGGGCGCAGCAGCAGCCGATGCTCCCCAGTGCCGGTGCAACACGCCGGCGGTCGAGCGGACGGTCACGAGGGAGACGGAGAACAAGGGTCGGTCGTTCTGGACGTGCGTGGGAGGGAAGGACGACGGGTGTGGGTTCTTTGTGAGCTTCTTATCTTGCCATCTGCCTTCCTGTGTGAATAATGAGCTAACGCTGGCGCTGGATCTTTAAATGCAGGAGTGGCTGGACGGTCCTTCGGGGGCTGCTGTGCCGGCCAAGCGTCCAGCCTCGGCGGTGAGTTTCTTTCGCTCCCTCTTGGCCGACACCTCACTGACTTGCCTCTCGCCCTTCCACTTCTAGGCGCAAGCGGCGCGACCCGCACCTGCTGCCCGACGGGCACAAGCCTTCAACGACGACGACGGCGATGGAGAAGGAAATGATGGACCTGGGCCGGCGCTCAAGTGCGGCTGCAGGTTGACGGCCGTTGAGAGGACTGTTGCAAAGGAGGGTCCCAATAAGGGCCGCAAGTTCTGGTACGTTGCTCTTGCGCGCTCTCTACTGTGTCGACCAGGACGGTGCTCACCTCCTTCTCCTCCGCCAATTCCAGGACGTGCCCCAACTCTCAAGCGGCGCAGTGTGGGTTCTTCCAGGTTAGTTCTCGCCGACCTCTGACTGCTCGTCTCGCTTGACTGACAGTTATGCCTTGAGAAACTTTCAATAAACTTGCAGTGGGACGACGAAGCGGATCCCGGCGGCGGTGGAGCGAGAGCGGGCAACGCTCGAGGGGGAGGAGGTGGACAAGGCGGGGGCGGAGGGGGTGGTGCAGGAGCGGTGGGAGGTATGTCCGGATCGCCGTCCAACCTCACACTCTGCCACCTCATCTTCTCTACTGACCAAGTCTGCGCTCCTTCGGTTGCGACAGACTGCTACAAGTGCCATCGACCTGGTCACTGGGCTAAGGACTGTCCCAACGAAGGCAACGGCGGAATGAGCTCGCGAGGCGGCAGAGGAGCCGGAGTCTCGTCCAGCTCTGCCCGAGGAGGGACGCGAGGGGGTCGAGGGTTGACTCGAGCGCGGGGGAGAGGTCGGTCTTCGAGTGTCTCTCGAGGGAAGAGCGCTCCGAGAGGAGGGGTCAGGAAGGCTGCTGGCTCTTCGGCGAGGACGGCTGCGGCTGTCAAGAAGGAGATCAAGCCCAAGGTCGAGAGAGCAGTTAAGGCGGAGAAGGTGCAGGTCAAGGCGGAGAGGGTCGTTAAGACGGAGAAGAAGGTCAAGGCGGAGAAGAAGTAATTCTTGTATGTGCTGTTGTACGAAGGGTGTCGAGATGCGACGAACCCCTTTTCCATCCCGCCTCCACGCTCACTTTTCTCCTTCACACGGCGGTCGTGCGGGTCGCGCTTCTACTGCTGACCTTCGTCGTCGTCCTTCGTCCTACCAGAAGAGAGTCTCATTCGATCGCGACCGACAGATTGTCCGAGAACCAGACGTTCCTATTCTCATCATGGTCGCCAGCGGTCCCCTGCACCCGCCTCACCGTCTCCCCACTGCCCTCCTCTTCCCTCGGCAGCAGCTTCCTGCGACTCCGTCGGGGCCTAGTAGGCAGCTCCTCGACGCATACCCGAAAGTCGACCTTGCCCTCGGCTAAAAGTCCGACTCTGAACCGGATTTCGACCTCCTCGTTGGGCAGGATGAGCCGCGAGGGTAGGATCTGCGACAGCAGGCCCGAATGGATGAAGTACTGTGAAGCGACGGTCTCTTCGGGCATCTGGAGGGCCATAGCGGGATTAGGTGAGGGTTGGATGCTCGTCTTGTCGTGAGCCCACGACGAGGGAGGGGAGAATGTGACCGGTGCGAGGTGGACGACGGGAGACAGCGCGCGGGCTATACGAAAAGGAGAGGAAGAGATCAGGGCCCGCCAGTCTAGGCGACGGGTAAGCTTGGAGAGAAGGACAAACGTAGACGGTTCCGTACGCGAGCGACGATGTCATAGAACTCGTTGCTTCTCGGCAACCGCTCAACAGTAGGCGTGCCGAGGACGTCGACGGATAAACTGATGACGACCTCATCGGCGCGGAGGACCTCGAGCATAGGCTCGGTCATGGACTGCGACCGCAAAGGAAGGACACCGTACCGTGCGGAGCCAGGCTGTTTGTGGAATCATAAATAAGAGGTGTCAGTCTGCGTGCTGAGGTCTGCCTGGTCGAGAGCGCGGGAAGAAGACGAACCTCTCGCCATACGGTCTCAATCGTCTCCATCAGTGCCTCGCGATACCAGAAGAGGCTTCTCAAGCGCTGCTCCTCGGCGGTAGATGTCTTGGATTTAGAAATGACAAACTGCCTGTTGCCGAGCGACGGGATGGGCGACGAGACCTTTTCCGTTGATAGGAGGAAGCGTCGAAGGGGTAGGACGATCCTGTAGAAAAGACGTCAAAGGGTATCGTCAGCGAAAGAGATCTAGATCACAGGTCCTTAGGAGTGCGACGAACCTTTCAGTTGCGCCCGACGAGATCAATCTGGTGGACGAGAGCTCCTGGCCCTCCTTCCCCGCAGCCTTCCTGCGGAACGTCACCTCGAACGGCTGAGCATACGTATTCCGGATGTCGATTGCGACGAGGCAGTGATCGTGGTGCTCCTCGTCTTGTAGCGCGGCGATTAGCGTGCGTGCGCTGGACGTGCGTTCCATGGCAGAGCCTTCCGCCGACTCTTTGGGCGGACTCGAGGAATGGGGGATGCGGAGGACGTCGAGAGCCGTGCATTCGAGCGTGTGGTAGACCGACATGAGGATCGGAAAGGAGATTTGGCGGGTGTGGAAGGTTGAGGGCCGAGGGTCGACCTGGCGGTCAAGGAAGGCGTAGCTGACTTGGACGTTGCCCCAGGCGCTGTCGACGGCGAAACAATCAACATGTCAGTCCAGCGTCCAACCTGTCAGAAGGCGCAGAGGAGACTCACCAGCCAACCTTGCCTAGGCACGTGACGTGGATAGTGTGCCGTCCTCTTGGAGGGATGAGCAGCTTCTCCGTCGCAGGCTTCCATGTAAAGACAGGCTGGCGCACCCGATCCGACTCGAGTTCGTATGCCTCGCCCGCCGAGAGATCTCCTTCCGACAGTGCCGTCTCGATGGGACCTGTTGTTGAGTCTTGAAAGGAGAGGTTGACGAAGTCGATGGGCAGATGTCCGACGTTCTCGAGGGTGATCCGGATTGTCGTCCTGAACAGACGAAGTGCGCACGGTCAGCGGAGAGACGGAAGAGAGAAAAGGTTGGGGACGGACTCTTCTCCTGCGTAGAGCATCATTGCTCCGTGGGTCAAGGATGTTCCTCGGATGCGTATCGTCGGCTGCTCAGGCAGGACCTCGCACCTGATGTAGTTGACAACGTCCTCCTTCCCCTTCGCCGACCCATTGACGAGCCGCGTCGACTCCCTCTTGGCCCTGACGTCAAGCACCTTCTGCAACCCCGAGAGCTTGAGCGTCCGTTCCGTGTCCTGCTTCTGGCTCTCCCGCTTGCGCTGTCGCTTGTCCTCGGCAGCGTCGTGCACGGGCAAGAGAAACTCCGCTTCCGAACCGTCTGCAAGTCGCACGAAGCAACCTTTGATGGTGAGAGCTCCAGGGGTTGACGCGTGCGCCGAGACCTTGACAGACTGGACGGACTTGGGGGCGAGGACGATAGGGAGGGGGTCGCAGATGACTTCGGGACCTTCCGTGCTGCAGCGAGCCGAAAGAATGCGGTCGCATCAGTTCTGTTGTTCCACCAGCAGGTCCGGGAGAGATGGGGACCTCACCTAAGTCGAACGTTTTGGATCTCAAGCGGGAACGCAAAAGCGTTCTGGAGCGTGAGAAGGACGTCGAACGACTCGTTCTGGACCAGAGTGGACTGTCAAGCAAGGTCGTTCGTCCAATTAGCTTCAGGATACAACATCGAACTCGAGGAGCACGAGAGCAAGAGAACGTACAGCACCGAGTTGCGCGACGACTCGTGGGTTGAAGAGGAACGGATCTCGTGCAGCTCCGCTCGAGGTGGACGCTACGACCTCCCTCTCCTGCATGTCGTGCTGAACCGGGACACTCGCCGCGGGCAATCTACAGAAGAAGATAAGGGTCTCTCGTCAGCTCTCCGTCTGGCCGTTGGTTGCAAAGAGAGAGTGAGAGGGGTAGACGTACGGAGGAACCTCCATGCTCATGACGACCCAACCAGCCCAAAATCTCAACCGATCACCCTCGACGAGCTGCCCTCTCCTCCGGGCCGTCGCCAGCGCTCGACCGAACACGTTGCCCAGGTGAGCCTGTTCGCCAGGCGAGATGAACCGATGCAGGACGCGCAGCATCGTCAACGCGTACGAGACGACTGAGTGATGGTCTTTTGACACAGCACCCCAATGAAGAGTCAGTCGACAATCATTCTCTGAGGTCTGATAGGTATATGTGAGGGAGAAAAACGCACCTGGCAAAACTTCAGCCAAGCCAATGCTATCCCTCAGCGCTCTCAACTGCAACTCGACCCACCCCTCACCCTCACCTCCGACCTGGCCTCCCAACCCAGCCCAAATCTCCTTGACCTCCTCCTGCCCCTTCCTCGCAAATACCCCCTGGACTTCCACGTCGACCCCGTAGGCCAAGAGGTACCGATCCATCATCTCCAACAACGCTTGGTTACCCGTCGTCTCATCCTCCACTCTCACCCCGACCGTGCCATCCAAAACCGTCCCACTCCCCACCGCCGTCATCGTCGTCGTTGATGATGATGATCCTCCCGCTTGATGTTGAATCCGAGCGAGGACGATCATCTCCCCCAAACAAGCAACCAACGACCGAGCATAAACCGCTTCCTTCCTACGCATACCCAACGCTTGCATGACTCTCACCAACACCGAAAGGGAGTCGAGTCGTTCACCGTTGGAGAGGAGTACGATCCAAGGTCCCTGCGAAGCCGTTGCGAGCTGAGCCACAGCGAGCTTGGTCAATGTTTCTCTTCCTGCTGCTGGTGGGTGATCCGGCGGGAGAGCAGCGGGGAGTCGACCGAGAAACGGTAAGATGGAAGGCGAAAGAGCTCCCCGTTGGTAGATTGTCAACAACAATCGAGCGTGTCGGAGAGCCGCGTTCGTGAAAATGTTAGGTAGAGTCGACTCCGACGTTGTCTGACCGGTCACTTTCCCATAGAGCGCAAGGGCGTTGTTGAGATGCGTCGAGATGAGTTCATGCGAGGCCGTCGTCGAAGGTGGTCCTACCGTCGGGCTCTTAGGTTTACACTCGATGAGAGTTGCAGCTGTGGCTAGACCTTCGAGCGTCATCCCGTGCCAGAGGGGATCTCCACCCGTAGCAGGCGGCAACTTTGAGAAAGCCAGTAGCGAGTCCGTAAAGGAAGCTTGGGCGTCGCCTAGTCGTCCAGAGAGGAGGAAGAACGATGCCAGTACGCTGGCCAGTCGAGCCGTCGCAAGCGGCAAAGGAGCGAGTGGGGTAGGCGAAGATGTAGGTGGGGGAGTTGAAGTCATCGGAGGAGGAGGGAGGGAAGGCGAAGGCGAGATGATACGTTTCCTCCCAACTCCGCCAAAGGAAGTCTTGACCTGTCCACCGTTCGTCTCACCCGATCGAAGACTGCTTGACGTCGAAGACCGCTGCATGGGTGGTTGACTCAGATGTCCAAGCGCAGGCGTCGACGGGTGGCCGTTGCCCAGCTGTCGAGATCCAGGAGGGGTCGACCGGTGGTTCGTCGGAAGAGTCTCTCCCCGAAGGAGTGAGAACTGGGAGACCGGAGTGGACGAGCGCGAGTTCGTGTGGGCGTGGTTGCTTGAAGGTGGGAGGGAGGAGAAGAGGGATAGCGGAGGGAGTGCATGCTGCTGGAGAAGAGCCATTCCGCTAGGAGACTCCAAACCGGTTGCCTGAGACAAACACCAACGACGATGAGTCAGTAATGAGATGAGAAACGATGTTTCGAAGGGTTGTCGCAAGACTTACGAGTTCAGCCAACTCGGCCAACAACCTCCCCACCATTTCAGCAACCAAAGCCTCCAGGAAGCCCTTCATCTCTTCCACTTTCGGCACAACAGTCACCGTCCCTCCCTCTCCCCTCGCCCCTCCTTCATTCGAGTCGATCACAACCTCCCTTCCATTCACTCCCTCCCCTTCCTCCCCCTCAACCCCAAAACACCTCACGACGAGCGGTCGACCACCTTCAAACGACCGTTCTGCCAACTCCTGCGCGAGCAGATGGGAAGCCATGGGTAGCGAAGGCGTGCATGTCGGATGAAGGTCGACGATAGCTACGAGTCCCAATGGTTGACTTGTCGGTCGTATCAAACCCAACTCCCCTCCCCCTCCGTCTGCTGGTGGTGCTGCGGTCGATGTCCGACCAGAAGCGCCCGTCGTCCAGGTCAAATGAACCCCATTGTTGTTGTTATTCTTCACGAGACCCGAACCGACCGCAGCGCTGGTAGCCGCAAACGAGCTACTCAGGCTAGGGAAGAACCGACTCTTGCTGATCGTCCCGTCGAGGGGGATGTCGGACTGGGGTAGCTGGTCGATCGACGAGAAGAGGGAGGTGTAGCGTTGCCAGGTGGACGTTCGAACTCGGCCGACGGGGATGAGGAGGAGAGGGACCTGGGCTAGGAAGAGGGGTGAGGAAGGGTCCATGGTTGCTGGCGTTCAGGACGAGGGAAGGGGTTGGGCGGCTTCGGAGGGAGGGGAAGGGGGAGATGGACAAGCGGGGTTCGGCGACCAGACCACCGGACTAGCTTGACGAGTTGGCCGTATGTGAGAGAGGCGCAGGAGCTAAGAGCAGCGTATTGAAGTGGCCGTTCGGTCGAGAGGTCGAGGACGGGGCGAGTGAAGGGTCGAGCTGGGCTGAGCTTGAGCCCTCGCGTACGGACGACGACGGCAGGCGGTCGAAGGGAGGGAGGAGCGACCAGATCCAAGTTGCGCAAGGGGTCCGCGATCTGAACGAACGTCAGGTACGAGGTGCGAGGTGTTGTCGAGGTTTGCGTACGTCCTTTGGGCGAGATGGTCGTTTGGGTTGAACTTCCTTCGACTCCTCCTCCTTCGAACCTCTCCTGAGAACGCTACCCTCGTCAAAATTCTTCGCACCACTCGCCTACTCACACGGATGCCCCCAAAGACACCCACCCGTACGTCCCTGCGCCCCTGCTCCTCAGCACCCTCTCAATGCTGACCCGGCACTCCCATCTCACCACTCCTCCCGAAACGCGTCGTCGCGTCCTTCAGCATCCAACCACTGGCTCGTCAAAGCAGAGCCCGACACCCGACTCGAAAAAGGCAAGGACGTCAAATTCTCAATCGACGACTTTAAGCGATGCCAGACGACCGAATGGGATGGCGTGCGGAATCACCAGGCAAAGGGGTTCTTGAAGGAGGGGATGAAGAAGGGTCAGCAAGGTCCGTCTCTCTCTCTCCTCGAAGCGATCTCCCTACCCAACCCTCATCCCATCCCGCTCGCTTTCCCCTTTTGCTTGCTGACGCTGACGGTCCCCTTCACGTTTGGATTTCGCTCGCTTCACACCAGTGCTCTTCTACCACTCCAACTGCAAGGAGCCAGGCGTATACGGCACGTGTGAAGTCCTCGTCGAAGGACACCCAGACGGTAACCGTCATCCTCTCCCCCTCCTCCATCTCACCCACTCGACAGCATGGTCAAGCTGACCCTTCAACTCTTTCGGTGTGGGAAACCTTTGGTGTGGTTTGGGGGGGGGCAGAGAGCGCCTTCGACTCTTCGCACCCTTACTACGACCCCGTCCGTCCTCTTTCCCCTCTTCCCCCCACCCCTCTCCCTTCCCCCTTCTCCCATTCCCCCTCCTATTCTCCCCTCTCCTTAAGCCAGTCAAAACTCACCCCCTCCCATTCCCTCCTTCTAACCGCCCCAGAAATCCTCCCGCTCAAACCCAACATGGTACTGCCCCACCCTATCCTACGCCTCCACCCTCACCCACCCGGTGACGCTGGGCATGCTCAAACATCTCGCTTCGCTCAAGACTTCCGACTCTGATGCGAGGGAGGAGATGGGCCTAGATTATCTGAGTGAGGTCGAGCATCAAGGTAATCGCTGTTCTCCCTTCCCCTTCCCTACTCGAAAACCGTCGGACGCAAGCCCATCCTCCTTCTTACAGGAGTCCCTCCTCTAACTCCCCCACCCCCTTCTCTTATCTCTCCCCGTGACTCTTTGGTAGCGATAACGACCATGCCCCTAGTCGGCAAAGGTCGTCTCTCCGTTCAACCCGTTTCCGACACCGCGCACGCTGCTATCCTCCGCATGGGCGCTCGAGGAGGGTGGGTTGCGCGTTCGGTGAAGGGGCCTTGGGTCGCTTCCTCCCCGGAAGAGGGTGAGGCGGGGGTAAGAAAGGCGGAGAGGGCGAAGGAGGAGAAGGAGGGTACCCTTGGCGAGGAGAGTGAGCGAGAGGGGACAAAGAAGCGACCCTCAACAAGAACCTCTACGCCGCCTCCGCCAACGCCAACAACGTCGACGAAGGAGGAGGAAGACGAGCCAAGAAGGTCTAAACGGACCAAAGTCTAAAACTCCCCAAGCTCTACCACAACCCCTTCCGTGCTGTCTTTTCTTTCTTAATCTCTGTCCAGCCAACCCTTTCTGCCCCAACGTTGTACCCTTTCCTACCTCTTCTTGAGAATAAGGCGAGGAAGGCAGTCTGCATGAGATGTTGTAAACCGAACCAAATAAACGATGGCGGTGTACGGAGAAGGACAAGAAGGGGGCCTCTCCTCGGAGCCGTCCAAAAAGCCCTCCTTTTAGACCCCCTTCGCTAAGAACGCCGTCCCCCTGGCCCAAGCACACACACATACACACCCAAACACCAACCCTCGACCGAACCGATCTCGAGAGGAGGAGGAATGTCGACAGTCGACGCCGAAGCGTTGCTGATTCTCGTTCGGGAGCGTCATGTCGTGAGACGGTGTCGCTGACATGAAATTTTCGTAAGGTCCTCTTCTTGAGGGGTATGCAAGCGGAAGGGAGTTTGGGGGGGGGGGGGTTGTTGATCATGCTGCAGGACGAAGAAAGAAGGGCAAAAGGGGTGTCAATCTTTCCTCTCTTGAGCAAACCACCCACCTTCCGTCCCTTCCCCCACCCACAAAGAACCAAAAAAACGAAACAAGAGAGAGAGGAAACCCACCCTCAAGATAATCAGCAGCCATCAACACCTCCAACGCGATTTCAGGCTCGATCCGATCCGCGAAGTCAGGCACGTAATCCTTGGCCGTCGCGTCCTTGTATTGAACTTTGAAGGAAAGATATTCGAGGACTTTGGCTACTATGATTCCGCGGTGAGGGATTTCACAGGTTAGAGAGGTGGATTCCATGAATTGGGCTGGTTGTCGGGTCATGAGAAAGGAGTGGTAGGAGGAGGGAGAGGGACACAGAGAGAGAGAGAGAAAGAGCAAAGCGTCAGCATGAAAGACACCAAACGAAGGCCTCACACAAGATCAAAGAAGAAACAGCGTCCTGTCCTTGTGCTTTTCGGCAAGACGAGGGGGAAGGTATTCCAGCCGAGAGAACATCCACCTTCCCCCAACCTCCCTCCAGCCAGCCAGCCAGCTCCCCCTCCCCTCCCCTCCCCTGACTCAACCCAAAGCAAACCAAAAATTAACTCACCCTCAGGATCCAAACTCCTCTCCAACGTTCCGCTAGCCACCGCCACTTCACGCTTGACGATAAACACGAACCCGTCCGACGAGAGGACTTTGACGAACTCTTCTGGTGCCTGCTCGACCCAGAGGTTGCCACACACCAAGAGCGAAGGAGACAGAGCAGGGAAAGCGGAGAGTCAGTTCTGTGACAGAAAAGGCAGGTACGAGAAAGGAGGAGAGGGGACGCGTACGGGGTCCGACATAGTATTTGAAGGAAGAAGGGGTGAGGGGGAAAGGGAGAAGGACGCAAAGCCAACTTCCGTCGAGCTGGCGATGGCGGGGACGCGCAGCAGACCCAAGCACCCTCCGCTCCGTCCTCTCGATTCAACCCGATGCCTGCAGCAAGGGAGAGGGGGAGAGAGCAGTATGGGAATCGATACGTATGCTTGCAGGGAGTAGAAAAGTGTGCGAGCAGGAGGAGGGTGGTCAAGAACAACGCTCGCCCGCTTTCTCTCTACTCACCTTCGCTCCCCTCTCACGTGGACCAACACTCAGAAACACAAACGAGGACCTTTCTCAGCATCGTTTCTTTCGCTTGGGAGGAGTCATCTGCACGAGGACGTTCGGATGAAAAGGGTCACGATACAAAAGGAGGAGGGGGAGAACAAAAAGGATGGGAAGGGAAGATGTCAAGGGCTAGTAAGAGAAGGGTGGAAGGGAGTCTGAATGGTCGTCTGAGGGGTCTATCTACAACAGAAGAGCGACAAGGTAAAATCAAGGGAAGGCTGTCTGTTCCTTTCCTCACCCCCTCTCCCTAACCTCCCCCTCCCAACTCCTCACCTTCTCCCCACTAGTCCCATAAGTCCTAAACGCCCCCCTAGTCCCAGTCAAACTCTCCCTCCACCGGACCTCCCACTCAGGCGTACTTTCCTTCACGACGGCGTCCAGATGAGGGGGTGTTTGGCGGATGTGGTTCAACCACGAATGCCAGGGGGGTGGAACTTGGGTGATGTTCCAGTCTGCGTTTCCCTGTTGTCCCCCAACCATCACGAACACACACACACACACACACACATCCGCACACCCACAAGCAGAAACTCAGTGTCAGCCGGCGGAAGGTGGGGGAGGGGGGAGGGGGGCAAAAGGCGAAGGAAGTGAGAATAAGAGAGGGGAAAGAAGGGAGGAGGAACGTACCCTCGCAAAATCAACCCATCGATGCCTCCCCGGAGTTTCTTCACCGGTAACGTTCTCGAAGTACTGCTCTCGCCAAACCGACCGACCGAAGGGAGGGAGGAATGGTCCGTCGTTTTGGTGATGTGGTTGAAGAGAGGGGTGGATGGGTGGATGTGTGGGGGCGGTAAGACCGGGCCGAAGGTAGGCGAAGATCAGAGAGATAGATCGTTTCGAGTCAGCGACTGGCTCTTCCTACACACACGCACCCTCATGAAAAGCAGAGGAGACGAAAGAGAGAGGGAGAAGAGTGACGGACCTTGTTACCGAACCTTTATTTCGTGCGAGAGGGGGGGGGACAAGAGTGTCAGCGATGGGGGGGCCAGGAGCGAGGAAGAGCGTCTCGCGAGAGAGAGAGAACGTACTGGTCCTTGCCTACAAGCGTGCCCGCTTTGGCATCACCCTGGCCACTGTCAATCGTACGCATAACGTGAGAATCCTCGTGCGAATGGGCATGGGAAGAAGGGCAGGAAGGGCACGGACGAGATCATCTGTCTAAGCCAGTATCGCACGCCCGTTCGTCGGACCTGCAGCGTGCGGTCCCGTCAGCTGGCTGAACTGGAGAGCGACAGAGATGCGGATGATGAGGGGCGTACGTTTGTTGTGAATCTGCTGAAAGACTGGGGGACAAACGCGGGAGGAGGCACCATCTTACGGGAGTTTGGGTTGGCCAGGAGGAGCTGCGCACGGGCTGGCTGGCCAGTGTAGCAGAAAGCCCAAAACAAACCCAGATTTGGCATGCTTCCCAGGAGAAACTCCGCCTGGGGTTTGCATGGGATCTCGTTCTCCGCCCTGCTCTCTTTCTCCGCCCTCTCTCCTTCCCTCCCGCCAGACGACCGCATACACCCTACCTTCCAGCCATCATGCGTCCCTCCCCGTCCCTGCTCAAACGGTCCCGCATCAAGTTGCCCACCCGATCAAACATCTTCGCAAACGACCACTATGACCAGCCTCTTGTCCCTCTCCGAGCTGTCCGTCTGCCTTTCTTCTCCTCCCATTTCTCTCCCAGTCCTTCTCCGCCTCTCTTCTAGCTTTCCTCGCTGACCTGGCCTCACGGTCAATGAATGGGTGGGAAAACAGGACTGGCACCCAATCAACATCCATAACCTCTACCAGCGCAACCACGGTCCCCTCAAGGACAGCTTTGACTTTTCCCGCTCGAGGGACTCGCTCTACAAGATTCTGGGTCGGTGCAAGGCTGCGCTGAGGGAGTACTGGATGCCGACTATGAAGGACCACTACGTGCGTTTTCTCTCCTTGCTCTCTGCATTTCCTGTTCTTCTTGGAGTGTTCTTTGGCTTGGGCGTGGGCGAAGGGAGAGCAGGAAAGGTCGTCGTGCAGTTGAGGGGTGTCCTTCCTTCCGCCTCTCTCCGCCCCTCTCCCTCGTTCTTCCTTGCCCCATATCGAGCTCGGTCTGCATTTTCTCACAGAGGAGGAGTGTTCGTGAGTCGGGAGAGGACATAGGGCAAAAGGAGATTTGACCAAGGGTGGGATTGGGAAGGAAGCGAGCTTGGGGGGCCGCTCGGTCGGGTTGGAAGAAGAGGCTCGACACGTCGTCCCCTCCTTCCCCCTCAGTGGAAGAGTCAGACCGACGTCCCTATGGAGAGCTCGATTCTTCTCCTTTCCGAAGTTCCAGTACCCAAAGAATTATCGCAGAGAGGCTGACACATTCCCTTCCCTCTTCCTCTTCCTGCCTCTCCCCCTCTTCCCCCCCTCCCCAGTTCCGCCGCTGGTACCTACCCACCAACCTCCCAGTCATCCACCCCACCTCGCTTACCTCCCCCACCCCCATCCCCACCCGATCCTCCATCACCCGCTGGACCCGACCCGGCCACTCAGGCGGTCGAACCCAAATTGAAGCGGACGAGCTGCACGAGTTTCTGGGTAGTCAAGCTCCGACGGGACCGATGATGTTTAGGGAGATTGAACGGAGGTTGGATCATGTGGTTTTCCGAGGGGGTTTTGCGGGGAGTTTGGAGGAGGCTAGGGGGTTGGTGGGCAAGGGGGCGGTGAGGCTGAATGGGAATGTTGTGCGTTTCTCTTTTCTCCTTTTTTTCCTTCGCTCTCCTCTCTCGCTGCTTGCCCTGTAGAGACTGACCCGGAAGGGGTGTGTTGGCCTTTTGGGTTTGGGTTAGGAACGACAACGTCACGTCCGTCTGCTCCCCGGTGACTTCCTCGAAATCAACCCCTCGGCGATCTCTTTCCTACGTCGTCCTCCTCCGGAACACGTAGCTCTCGCTCAACCTTCTTCCCGGGGAGTCGAATTCGTCCAAACGGAGGCTTTCGTTCCCCTCTTGAGAGATCTGGTCGGCTTGTCGCAGAAGCAGGTCGAGCGAGTCTTGGCGGAGTACAACCCTGAGGAGAGCAAGAAGATCCCCGTGTTGGAGTACTGGCTCGAAAAGGGTGGGAGGAAGTTCGGGAGGGATATGGCTCCTCCCCTTAGCCAAGAGGAGATCAGGGCGTTGGTCGGGCAGGAGGTGAGCGTGGAGTCGTTGAGGCGGGATGAGGAGAGTGGTCTGAGTGCGGCTGAGAGGAGGGCAGCGAGGGAGAAGGCGGAGATGACGGCTGAGGAACAGGCGATGGTCAAGCCCGATACTGGACTCCTGCTCGCTTCTTCGGACGGTTCCTCCTCCTCCGCCGACAACAAGGCCAAAACCGACAGGTCGAACGCCAACGTCAAACTCACCCCTTCCCACTACCCAGCCCTACCCAGCGACCCATCAGGCACCTCCGACTTCCACCTCCCCCCCTTCTCCTCTCCTCAACTCTTCATCCCAGCTTACCTCCAACCAAACTTCCGTTTCTGCACGTTGACGTACCTCCGCCATCCTCAAGCTCGACACAACTACTGCGAAATCCCCTCCCCATTCAATGCAAAGGGGGATATCATGAAGCGCGCCTGGGAGTGGTACAGGGCAAGGAAGATTAGGATGAAGACCTACTCTGGGGGTCTCTATCCGGGGGGGACGGATGCTAGGGCGAGGAAGGGTTGGCTGGAGAGGGGTCCGGAACTTAGGCGGTCGGGCGTTCATGAAGACTTCTACTAGACGAAGAGTATTTTTCTACAATGGAAGTTTTTCAACGTTTTGCGCTCTTTTCACTTTCTTCTTGCTTTTGCTGGTGTCTCGTCGCAAAGAGGAGCAAGGAAAACGGGCATGGCATGGTTGTTGTTGCTGGTTGCGAGCGGGAAACTACGAAGGAGATGCAGGAAGTGCGAGCAGGGCAAGGGTGCGACGAAAGCGCGTCTTTTAGAGCGAGAGAAGAAAATAGAGAGAGAGAGAGGACGGGGGACGGGGGACACACTAGCGAGCCTTCCCAGCAAGCTCACCCTTGATCGAACGCAAACTGTCGACGAAGAACGTCCGTCCGCGCTCGAGCGCGCTGTTGCCCGTCGGTCGACCGGTGGACTGGACGAGCAGCTCCTCAGTCCGCGAGAGGGCGGGGACGACTTGGGAGATGACTCGGTGGGCGTACGGGACGATGGTTGGGTCCTGCGTTTCGTCACGGGAAGAGGTCGAGGGTCAGGACGGGCGTGCGAAGGGTGCGAGGGAAAAAAAGCGTATTACGCACGCTGGTGTCGAGCAGTCGAGCAGCCCTGCCAATGACAACGATAGCTGAGCCAAAGTCTGCCAGGTTCGCAAACGCCTGCACAAGGAAAACAGTAATCGAGATGAACGTCAGTCAGCTGGAGCGCTCTTTCTGTGAGGAATAGGTGAGGACGTGCTCTAGGCAGGAACTCGGTAAACTTGTGGATGGTCGTCAGCAGGACTGCCTGGCTAAGCGGACCCCTTCCGTCAGGACCGACCGGGTGACCAGCCACGGGCACCTCGGGCAGGACGGCATCGAGGTTGGTCCCGATCCGCCTGGTCAACGCGGACAGGGCTGACGGGTCGTCCGAGAGAAACGCCTCGGTGAACGCGTCTCCCCAATCCGTTACGGCTCCGATGCTCGCGGACTGAGGCGGAGGCGGAGGAGGAGGGTATTGCATGCTTTGGGGAGAAGTCAAAGGCGGAGGCTGGACAGGTCCAACAGGCTGGGGGTAGGCTAGCGTCGCAGGATGGACGGGCATGGAAGGGACCATGGGCGAGCGAACGGGCGGGTTGCCGAAGGATGCAGACGACATCGAGTGGTGGTGATGATGGAGCTGGTGGGGAGGAGGGTGACCTACCTGGGCGTGGTGGGACGGAGGCTGAGGCACAGGCTCGCTGACACGCGAGGCAGGAGAGGAGTGTCGAGGGTGCTGAGGAATGGCGACAACCTGGTGCTGGAGGTTGACGACGGTCGCCTGCAGGTCGGCGATTTGCTTGCCCAGAGCCTGAATGGTCGTCGACATCTCGGACAAAAGGTCGTTCGTCTCGACCAACGCGCCACTCTGCTCTCGGACGATCTCCTTTCGGATACTGGAATGCGAACAGGAAGGAATAGACGTGAGTCAGGTCCGACAGATGGACATAATCGACGAAAGAGGGACGCACTTGGTCATGTCTTCTCGGACCTCCCTGGTCAATGCTGCTCCCATGTCCGCGGTCGCGCTGTCGAAGGACGGGATGAGGGTCTTCGAAACCAGATCCTTGACGGCCTTGTCGATCGAGAGGAAGACGGTCCTCGAGTTGAACGCTTCCGCGATCCCCTGCGAGATCTCCTGCTGGATGACTGACCGAATCTCATTCTTGACGACTGCCGAGAGCTGGGGAAGGACGGACGTTCGGACCTCCGATTTGACGGCGTCCGAGATGAGCTTAGAGTGGTTGCCGCTGAGTTCCTGCGAGAGCAGCGTGAAGACCTTCTCCTGGCGTCGGACATCGGCCATCTCAAGCTTGTCGCTCTGCAGCTGCAGCGACGACGTCAATCGACGGACGATGTTTTCCTCGGCCTGTCGAACAGGGACAGCGCAAGCGGGTCAGCGAACATTCATGAGGAAGGGATAGGGAAACACCTACCTTGGAAATCTCCTTGTAAAGCACGTCGTGAATGCCGTCGTTGACAGGGGCAGGAGTCGCGACAGGTGTAGCGTTGTTCGAGACGGAAGGCGCTCCGACGTGGTTCTCTCGGGTCGACGCGGCGGCAGGCTCGACCGGCGGGACAGAGACGTCAACGACCTCCTGCTTGACAGGCGTGTGCGATACCGGGTCGACTGCCTTGGCCTTCCCAGCCGCCGGCCGCTGGGTCGCGAAGAGCTCCTCGATCATCTCGCTGTTGAACGAGAGCATGTCGATGCCCTGGGGCGAGACGACGAACGAGTCAAAGTCGGCCGACTTGAGCGCGAACGAGCTGACCGGCTCGTCGAGCGCAAACTCGGCCAGCTTGCTGAAGAACGCGCGCGAGTCGACGTCCGACCCTTGCTCGAGTCGGAGGGCGAAGAGCGAGTTTCGAGCGGTGTTGCTGATCCAGAGGAGATTTCGACGGTTGTCGTACTCGACCTTGTTGAACATGGGCGTCGAGTCGGGAGAGATGAAACGAACCTCGTCCAGAGAGTTGGAAAAGTCGAGCTCTCCACTGGCGTCCGACGACAAGGTGTGAAGTTTGAGGACAGTGGCCTTCTCTGTCGCGACCAGCAGCAGATCCGACTCAAGCAGGATGACCGTTGCAGGCACTTCGTTCGCGACCTTGCCGCTCCAGAACTCCTCGACTTGAATGCCGGCCTGAACGATGCAGAGCTGAAGCGATCCATCGGCAGAGATGATGGCGAGCTGGTGGCCGCCGTTCGTTGGGTGGACGGCGAAATCGACAACGTTGCAACCTTGGACGCGCGAGACTGAACCGCCCTCCGAGTCGATGTCCTGGAGGACTTCAGGAGCGCTCCTGTTCCATCGAGCGCTCAGTCGGTCGACGTCGAGAATGCAAACCTCCGAGGACGAGGAGACCGCCAATTGCGACGAGGTGATCCATCGGACGTGCGACAGTCGCTGGCTCTCGTCTTCCGTGGGCGAGGTGGCGTAGACGAGCTGGTACCTGCAAGACCGAAAGCGGACAATGTCAGGAGATGCTTTGTAGTGGTTTAGAGAGCGAGGGACGTACTCGGGGTCGTCCTCGGTCCATGTGGTGGGAACTCGCCAGACGACGAGCCCTCCATCAGTGGTGATGGCGGCAACGAGGCCTCCGTTGGTGGCCAAGTCGATCACCTGCGAGTCGCGGTGGTACCACTTGGTTGGGAGCTTGAGCAGAGCTCGCGCGCCAGAAGACTCGTCGATGAGTCTCACTCGGCCTGGTAAAGGATTTGACAAGCAGGAGTTAGAAGGTGCAGAGGAAGAGCCTCTGTGAAGAAGACGCACCCTTGTTCATGGCGTACGAGATGTAGGTTGAGCCGTCAACGGTTCGCCCGGGGAGGTAAACCAGGTCGGACCGGATGATGCTGATGGGTCGCTTCGACACGGCGTCAGGGCTCGAGATCAGAGTCGTCAGGTTGGGCAGCGACACGTCGATGAGGGCGCGGCGTTCCCTTAGGGGCAGCGACGAACTCAAGACCGGACGAAGTCAAGTCAGCGACGACCCAACGAGACATGCGCAAGAGACAAGGGGGGCTGACCTGGAAACACCACCCTCAGCCTCTTTCAGCCATGCGAGAGCTTTCCACTTGCCTGAGGGGTACACATCGCCCTTCTTGAACCTCAAGCTCCCACTTCCCGTCCTCGTGTGTCCCAGCGGACTTCCTACGTTCGGGGGCAAGCTAGAATTCGACGTTACGCGCGACTTGGCAGGGGACGGAGTTGGCAGGGGTGCGTTCTCGCGGACGGTCGAGCCGGACGCAGGCGTTGGAGGCGAGGACTGCGTTGGTCCTTGGGCGACCGACGCTGGAGCAAGCAAAAACTCGGACGAGGAGACTTGGAAGCTCGTTGACCTAGGAATGGGGGCGGCGAGGGGTGGGACGGGAGAGTGCGTTCGAGCCGAGTTCGACACGGAGGGGGAAGCGACCGACTTAGACCGCTTGCCGCCAGAGGCCTTGAAAGCGTCGAACGGAGAGACAAAATTGAACATCGAAGGGTTGGGCTTCGACTTCTCGGGCGTCTGCTCGATCTGCTCCGAGGAAGTGTCTGCGACCGTGCGCTGCTGGGGAGGAGCCTGGGTCTGGGGCTCGATGCGAAGCGCCATTGACTCGGACGGCGGCGGAGAAGGCGAGGTGAAGCCGGTGTTGACTTGCTCAGAAGTCCGAGGCTCGTCGGGGGGCATGAGCTGAGCAAGAAGAGGGTTCATGGACGTTGATGGAGGGGGAGAGGTTTGCTGGGGGTAGGCGAAGGCCGACGAAGTACCAGGGCTGCTCCCCGCTGGAGGGACGCTGATTGAGAGAACGGCCCAACAGGTCAGTTACGCGTTCTCTTCGACTAAACTGAGAGCGAGAGCAGCTCACCTTCCCATGAGCATCTCCATCAGACTCGTCCCTCCCATGCTCCCACCAGGGCTTCCGGCCTGTGAGACGTCAGTTCGCATGGATGCCACCGTCTCTGGTCGTCCACCACTGTAAGCACTACGAACAGGCGAAGGCAGAGATCCCGATGTCGGTCGACCGCTAGAACTCTGGTTGAGAAGTTCGAGCAGGTTGAAGCCTGGGTTGGAAGGAGCAGGAGGCGACGAGGCTCCCGTTTGCGGCGGAGGAGGGGAGCGCAAAGGGGAAGCTTGACCTCCACCGCCTCCAAGCATCTTCAGGAGGTCGTTGACGTCGTTCCTGGGCGCCGCAGGAGGTGCGGGAGATGGAGGACCAGGGCTGAGCGTACCGCCCGACAGGCCCTGGAGAAGGGACGCCAAGTGATGGGACGGAGGAGTGGCCATGCCCGGCGAAGAGTCGAAGCCGAAGACGGTCAGTCTGGCTCGTTTTTGCGAGGTGTCGGGACTGGAGGAGAGCTGAAGGTCTGCTGCCTGCGCTCGAGCTGGAAGAGTTGAGAGTTGTTGGACGAAGACGACGGTCGAAGGAGGGTCGTCGTCGTCTCCCGAGTCTTGCTCCGGTCGCCCTTTGCTAGCTCCAGTTCATCACAATTATTACGTACGCACTAGTCTCAGGATCATGACAGTTCTGCCAGAAGAGTCCACTTGAGCGAGAACTCCGCCTGTCAACTCGCATCGACGACACGGCAAGAGGGACGACCGCTGTAGAGCAGTACAGGTGCCGGACACGAGAGGGAAGAACGACCTGCTCGCCCATTGCTCCCTCCTACCCTCGCTGCACAGACTCCGGAAAAATGGCAGACGAGCGCGAGTGACGTTTGCTTAGCTCCTTCTCGTCGTTTGAACCAAAAGAAAGGGTGCATGAAGCTTCGACGGTTGGTGAAACTGATTGAGATGGGTAGAAACCCCAAGCGAAGACATCCGCGGCAAGGAGGAAAACAAGGTGTGAGATAGCATATGTGTGATCGGCGTTGGACAGCTCCGAGCCAAGAGGATGGAGGAGCAAGAAGATGAAAGTGGATCAGTCTGGGATGCAACTGTCGCGAGACCGCCGACGACGCTAGCAACACGACCATATCTATGTTGGAGAGAAAGCTGCTAGGAGATACCTCAGACAGTCAGTCTGTGCGCCCTATGCGTCCAACTCCATGGGTCCTGACGAAAGGTTGGTCGCATCACGAAAGGACACCCTTCGAGAGATACGAGGCGCTCTCTCCCTTTTATTCTGCACTCTCCGTCTTTATTTCATTTCGTGCACTGGACGGCAGTCGAGGAATTGAATAGTAAAAAAAGGGCGTGCGGACCTGTGAAAGTTGGGTCCTGAGCTTTCGTTCGTGCAAGGAGCCTAAAGGCAGGGCAAGATGAAAGTGAGACAAAGTCAAAAAGGTCGTGGGCGCACATCAGCGGAGGAGGGAGCCGACGGCAGAGATAGGCGTCGCGACCGAGCGAGTAGTGTCCTTCCATAACCAAGCTTACGGGTGTGCAGCAGTCAGAGACAGGAACGCAAATGAAGAGCACTGTCCTTCCCCACACAAGGGGAAACTGGCCTCTGAGGATGGCCTGGGAGGTGTACATGTACAAGAAGTGCGCTCCTGCTGCTCGAGCAGCCCGCCGAGAGCGCGATGCGATGAGAATCTTCTTCGCACAAACGTCACAGACATGTGAACTCAAGCTTTGCCATCTCGTACGCAAGACAGGACGGTCAATTATGTGCGGGGTGCGCGGGGTTAGAGGAGCGCTCAGATAGAGTCGCGGGTTCCTGTTGGCGTTTGGCGAGACATGACTCTTGAGCCTAATCGTCTCCACCGTCTGACTGCCATCTCCCTTTGACCCCCCCCCTCCCTTTGCGGCAAGCTGCTTCGCTATCTGAGCACGTCTCGGATAGGCTCACCTTCTGAGATCTCTGACCACGGTTTCGGGTGCCAGTTTAGCAGGACCGGAGTGCAGAATCTTAATTCTCCGGCTGCCTGCTGCTGCTGCTGCTGCCCCTCGCTGCCCACGCCCCTACGCCTCAACGCACACCCACCGTCGCCGGCCGTGGAGCTTTGGTCGTCCTCTGCCCTGCTCCCTCGGCTGGGTTGAGTGCGCTGTCGGAAGAAGGTTCGCGACATCTTGTCCCAGCTGGACACGTCCGACCTGACCTTCATTGCAAGCACCACCCTTAGCGCACCTGTTGCTCGGTTCACACACTCGTCCCTCCGCTATAAGGTCGGACATCTCACTCGTCTTCCCCTCTTCCCGCTCTTCCCTCACCCTCCCGCCCTGCTCCCTCCTCACCCAAAGCACTGGACCCTCACCCCTCCCCTACCATGTCGAGCTTCCCCTACTCTCCAACCTGGGCCTCTGCCTCTAGCTCCACCTACCCTCTCGAGTCCCACGACCTCCTCTGCTCCCACCCACCCTACGGCGCGGAGTCCTTCGACTCCTTCGGTCCCTCGGATGCTCAGCCCTCCGACGCCTATTACTCCTACCCGGCCTTCCAGGACGGTCAGCTCTCTTCTCCGTCCGCCGGCTCCTCGACCGCGTCGTCGTCCTCTACTCCGGCCACTCCTCAGAAGGACACACTTCCTTCGCCCCTCTGCGCTGGTACCGATGCTACTCCTTCGTCTTCATCGGAGCCTCTCGGTGCTGGTTGGGTCTCCTCGACGCCCTTCCTCCCTGCCACGGCCTCGGTCGCCGAGCGATGCAACGAGACTGGGTTCTTCCTCACCCTCTCCTCTGAGGTAGACAAGAAGCTTCGAACGGTCCAGGTTAGCTTTCTTTCTACATCGACCTCAACTAGAACGTCTTGACTGACCTCGCCTATTTCTGTTCTCTAGGCGTGCGACGCTTGCCGCTCCAGGAAGGCCAAATGCGACGGACTCAAGGACTCGTGCACTCGATGCACCCAGCGAGGAGTCTCGTGCTCGTACACCTCTGGCCCTCGGCGACCTGTCGCAAAGACCCTCAAGCGACCCTCGATCTGCCCTTCGTCCCGGTCCGACTCGGTCTCGTCCGCCTCGTCGTCGTCGTCGAGCCTTCCCTTGGCCTCGCACGTCAAGCTCCAGACGGTCACTTCGGCCTGTAAGGCTCGGAAGCCCTCCAAGATCGCTCGACGATCGTCCTCCGACTCGACTGCCTCTGCCATGGAGCCCGTCATCGTCGATTCGTCCTACTCTGACGACCAAGAGCTCGCCTTCGGATGGTCGAACGACTCCCACCCTGTCGGTCTCGCCGCTCCCTTCGAGATGTCGTACAGTCCCGCTCAGCCTTCGCTCCACACTCAGTACTACCCTACTCCCGACCGATCCCAGTACCGACGATCGTCGATCCAGCACGCCCCGTCGCCCTACGCTGCTCCTTACCCTCGACAGCGAGCAAGGTCGCACCAGGTCTCGTCGTCGGTCGGCTTCCTCGGTACTCCCCAGCAGGCTCCCTACACCCCTAGGAACGAGTCGGTCCTCGTCCAACGTCGATCGGCCTCATACGGCGGCAACTCTGCCGCGTTTGCCACGCCTACCCAGGCTGCGCCTTACCCTTCGCCCGACGTTGCTGAGGAGGAGTACTACTACAACTCCCGACCTGCGCCTTCCAACGTCTTCCAGACTCCCATCCGACGAGGTTCGGTCGCTCCCATGGCCGTCCCTCCTACGCCTTACACGCCCGCCTACCCCGTCCACCACCAGACGCTCCTCCCCCACCAGGAGGCTGCCTTCGACCCCTTTGCGCCTGCCGAGGCTCAGATGGAGTTCGAGTCCACCTGGGTCGAGTCACAGCCTTTCTGGGGTGACGCCATCTACTAGACATTTTCCCTTCATTCACCCTTTTCTCGCTTCACTGTATCACTCTATGCCCTTCGTACCTCTTGGGATCCGTTCCTTTCTCTGCTGGACACTGTCTCGGGACCCTCTCTTCTCGTATCCTATCTATCCTTTCGATTTTGACTCCCCCTCCTTCAAGTCTATCAATCTAATGCGTTCAAGAAGATCCTCATCCCAGACAAGAAGAAGCTCAGAGGAAAAAGAGAGAACAAAGCAAGGTGGAGCGCGAGCGATAGAAAGCAAATTTAGGCAAAGGAGGCAGGCCCAAAGGCAGAGTCCGGTTTGGAGAGAGGAGGTTAGGGAGACAAAGGGTGGTTTGAGTAGGTTGCGGTGCGAGGGGTACGAGCGGGGGTCAAAGCAGAGGAGGGAAGCAAGGTTGAAAGCAAAGTGTGTAAAGCAAAAGTATGGGTTTGTTGTTCGGGAGATGGAATCGATCAGGTTGTACCGGGGTAGAACTCAGTGTAAGGGGCCGACTGCTCAGCGCCGCTTGGGGTGGTTTCTGACGGTTCGTCGTCGCCGTAGGGCGCGAACGTCTCGGTACCGGCCTGATGAGGGCTGGCGAGGTATTGCTCGCTCAGCCTGAAGACACTCGCCGAGGAGACGCTGGGAGAGTGGTCGTACGACGTTTCGGGCGTCGACTGGTAGGTGCTGGTAGACCCATTTTGGAAGAAGTCGTGCGGAGCGACCAGGGGTGAAGTTCGAGTCGAGTTGTCGTAAGCGGACGAGGGAGAGAGGTAGGGGTTGCTGGCGTCCGACGCAAGACGAGAAGGTCGGGCCGACGACAGCGAGGACATGGTCTGAATGGGCGAGACTCCGACGACCGACACGTAGCCCGACGGAGTCGACGTCCCACTGCCGTCCGCGACCTGCTTGCGCATCGGCGAGTAGTTGTCGGTCCACATGGGCGTTTCCTGGATCGTCTCGTCGGCAATGTTGAGGCCTCGGAGCAGAGTGGGAGGGACAGGCGACCGCTGGCCGGCAAAGTGTCCCTGGATGGGCGGCAGGTGGACGTCCTCGTTGTTGTAGAACGCCGGCGTGTATTGCTCGGACTGGTGGCTCGTGTCCGAGTTTTCGCTCTGGTACGAAACGTTGCGCGGAGCCATGCCGGGTCGCTGGTGCGTCGAGGTCTGGGCGTAGGGAGACGTGTGCGGCGACGCGAAGACGCTCGGCGTCTTGTGCTGGACGGCCGCTTCTCGATCGAGTCGACTCTTCCAGATGGCCTTGACGTGGTCGAGTCGGGCGTCCGCCTTGGAGAAGGCCCAACGCATGTCGCTGAGAGCGGTCAGGCAGCAGTTCCTGAGAAGAAGGAGCGCAAAAGCGACACGTAGGATCAGTACCCGGATTTGTCTTTCAACGCAGGACAGACAAGGTTTGGACACTCACATCTCATCCACCGATCCACTGTCGGTAGCGAGGACGCAGGCCGTGTAGTACGTTCCATCTGCAAATAAAAGTCCAATCTCATCGTCAGCGCCACATCTCCCTCGTTGACAGGGTTTGTCAAGAAACGCACCTCGAACGAGTCCAGCGTCAAACTTGAAGAGCGGTCCGCCGAGGTTGCGCCAGATGATGGTGATCATCGACCTGGCCATGGCGACGCACTTTCCCTCCGAGATGGCGTGCAGTCGATTGATCTCGAGCTCGGGAGGGGGGGCTTCGTGGGAGACGTCGCTCCGGGGTGAATGCAGGAGTTTGGAGAACCGTTCATAGAGCGCTTCTCGGATGACCGAGTGACCTGTGAACAAAACGAGAGTAAGAAGGGTGTCAGAAAACTCGGAGTCGGTTGGAGAGAAAGGTTGGGAAGGAATAGACAACTCACACTCAAAGAGGAAGATCATCCACCCGTCGCAGAACCGGTGCAGGTCATCCCTCGAGATAAAGCTCAACAGCTGCGCCTTGTTCCTGAGCGAGTCAAACTCCTCCCAGCATCCATCGATGATCGACCACGCCTCGTGCAAAGCGGACGAGTCGGCGTGAGCCGACTTTCGGGCCTTGGGTCCGGTCAGGGCGCGGTGGACGAGTCGGCAGGCGAGCGCGAGCCGGATCGGACTTGAACCGAGCTGGGAGATGAGAGGGTAGGACGTTGACCCGCCTGGGAAGGGCAAGTTGCTGATTGACGCTTGGAAGTCGTTCAGGTCGTCCTCGCTCCTGCAGACCGAGAGCAACGCACGTCAGCATTAGGGACCGAAGGTGAAGGGAAGAAAAGTCAAGACAGGAAGACGTACATGAGGAGTCTCCCACCCTTGAGACCCGTCTTGATCCCCTCGTGAATGAAGCCATACCAAAAGAGTCTGATCTGGCTCATCAAGTCGTGCCCTGACGACTGCGCCCGAGGGCCGACAGGGTCAAATGCGAGATTGCGTTCGTACCCGATCGTTCCATGTGACGAGAGCGACACGAGTTGACTAATGGCACAGTCGTAGAGGCCGAGACGCTCCATCGGCGAGGACGTGTCTGTGAGGATTCAGAGAGGGTCAATCTCTGTGCGAGCGGCGAGTCAGGAGTGAGAGAGGAACACACCTTCCGTCAAGGGCAGCAAAAGAAACAGCGTCTGAACGCCCTCCCAGCTAGGCTTCCTCATCACCCCCTCCCGATCAATTTCCCTCAAGCAAGTGCTCACAATCCAATCGCACTCCTTCTTCCTCTGCGATCTCACCTCAGCCGTCATCGGTTGACTGTCCTCGTTGCCGGCTGCGTCGACGCCGAAGGAACGAGCCCAGGCGAAGAGGACTCGGAAGAGAATGGACCCGACTGGAGTGAGATTGGAAGCTGCTCCGGGCGTCGAGGAGAAGAAGCGGTGTTCAAACTCCTCTAGGTCGATCAGAGGGCCTGGTCATCGCACACGCAGAAAAAGCAGGAATGTCAGCCCTAGCTAGCTTTGGATGAGAGGTCGGCCTTTCGAATCAAAGAGGAGCTCACGTTGAAGGACAAACCGCTTAAAGAACGGACTCTGGAAAAACGCCCCCGTCAAGGCTACCTCCCCCGCCTCGGAGCGTTCCAACTCCCCCACCAAGCCAATCTCAGGACTCCTTGTAGTACTCTCATCCGTCTGGACCGACCCTCCATCCTCCAAGCTACTCACCGTCGTCCTCCTACTGCCTACGTTCCTCGACTCTACCGCATTGCTCGACGAGGACGTTGTCGTTGAAGGAGTTCCTCCAAAGGCGTTCTGAACCATGGCGATCCGTTTGCCCTTCCGAAGCATCTTCGGCTTGCCGCTGGCACTGAGGATCGGTCCGGTAGGAAGCGTCGGCGAGGTAAGCGACAGACCGAGGGTAGGCGAGGTCGAAGGGTTCTTGCCGAGCTCCTTTGCGGCCAGTCCGTCCCTGTTCGTCAAAAAGCCAGAAAGCCGAAGGGTCAGAAGTCAGAATGAAAGAAAAGTCAGACAAAGGACGAAAGGGAGGGAAAACGTACACGCAACGCAAACCCCTCTCTCTACAGTTGGTACAGGCAATCCGACACCCATCAAGTCCCATCAACTCGCCACTGACGAGTTCATAACCCCCGTTATCTGAGATAGCCTGCGAGTTGGGGTGCGACAAGAGCAGAGAGAGATGGTTGGGGAGGATGTTTGTTCGGTAAAGGAGCTTGATGTCGTGCAGACTGACGAAGGAGGTGAAAGAGGTTGATGTGTGTCAGCGGACTGACTGGGAAGGGTTTGTCCAAGGGAGGTGAGAGAGGGGAGATGTGTTGAGAGAAGTGGACTCACTCGCACTTGACTCGTCTCATCCGACAACCCCTGACCGCCCCAAACAGGTAAAGGGAGTTCAGCTTCCAGTCGAGTGTCAAGGAGAGTGGAGCGAGAAGAGGTCACACACCCGCAAGCAGAGTACTGAGCCCTCGTCTTCGAAGCGTCCTGGTTCGTCGTCGAGGAGTTGTCCTCGCTCTTGACCCTCAACCCAAGCACAGGTCTAGCAGCTCTATCCTTCCCCTTCCTCACCTTTCCCCCCGTCCCTCCCCCTCCTCCTGTCGACCCCGGGAAAGAAGCAGTAAGAGGAGGAGCCGTAGAGGGTGTGTAGCCTATCGCTTGAGGGGGGGATTGGTAGAGCTCCGTCGGAGCAGAGGACGAGTAGAACGACCCTTGCCCTCCGAAGGACGAAGGGTGGGGTGCCGTTCCTTGAGGTGACGTTAAAGGGGGTTGAGGCGGGTGTTGACCGTATTGCAGTTGTACAGGAGGGATGTTAGGCGACGAAGAGGCGGAAGAGATAGAGGATCCAGTCGTCGAGCTGGGATGACGACGGTGTTGCCCGGCAGAGGCGGGGGCAACGAGTCCGCGACTCTCGACGACCGCGTCCGAGGTTGATGAAGGGGGTTGGCGGGCAATAGATGAGCCGGAGGAGGAGAAGAAGAGGCTTCGGGGATCCATCGTGCTGGCCGCTTCTCGCTTCATTTACTTAATGAAGGGAAGGGAGGGAAGCGGGGAATTGGCGTGCGAGGGGGGATAGAGTGGGTTAGAGAGCGAGCTAAGTCCGAGCCGAGGAGAGATGGAGATTGGAGAGCGTGCGGTGTCTTTGCTGAGTCCGGTTGCTCTGAAGGACAGAGGAGAGGTCGACGATAGGGAGGAGAAAGGAGGAGGGGTTGATGGGGCTCGCGCCTCGTCGACACAACAAGAAGCAGAAGAGCCTCAACCCAAGGTCAAGACTCTCTCCAAACCCTCTCTCGCTCTGCCACAGAAACGACGCAGGCAAGAGCAGAAAAAAAAAGCCATCTCTCTTGAGCCCAGCACAAAAAGCCCTGATCGGTCGGAGCAAGCCTCCTCCCCTCCTTTCTTGCCAGGACCGTCGACCGGTTGGTTGAGAGTACGCCCTGCAGACTCCTGGGCGCCCTTTGGTCGGTTCCAGCGAACGGTCAGGCGCGCAGGGACAGAGGGAGGCTTTGACCGACGCCTCTCGGAGCTGAGTGAGGCTGATAGCCACCGTAATCGACATCGAAATGTTCGGCTCTGGCTTGGTTGTCCGTATCCGGCGAGTCGGCCCTGGGTGTTTGTTCTGGCCGAGAAGGAGGCGTTCGGGGGAGAGCCGACGGTCGGACGCTGCGAAACGCTGTCGGACGAGTAGTGTACTGAAGTTGGCAGGAGAGGGGGAGAGAGGAGAGGAGCAAGAGGACATGATGGTACTCCTTTCTCATGCAGCGTCGTACGAGGCCATGCTTGTTGAGCGACAGCAGCAGCAGTCGGAGGGAGCAGTCAAAGAATGGCCCGAGAAAAAGTCACGTCAAGAAAAAAATCGGCAGGTCCAGGAGCCGAAGAAAGAGCGATCGAGAAGTCGATGCTTGCTCCGAACGCCTTCCCTTCTCTTCCCCTCATCCAGCCGTGGCGCGTCCCACCACCAGCAGGAATAGGTTCGAAAAAGGAACAGCTTGTGCACGCTCTCCTGCTTCCCCTCCCGCTCGCTCGCTCACACAAAACCGCGCTAACGAGCAAAGCGCGTCGACGCGTCCCCTGCTGCTGACCCAAGGGCTCATCAGATTGACAGCCTGCGCGCGTGGGGTACTAGGACTCTCAGGGAAAGAGAGCCCGGACAGGAGCTGATCGAACAAACGAGATAGGAACAAGGCTCGCGAAGGGTCAAGGCGCTGGGCGTCCGTGCAGACGGCAGCTTTTGGACCGACCTCCAGGACACTGGAGGGCCCCCTGCATTGGTCTCGTCCTTCTCTCTCTCTCCCACACACTTCGCACACCGCCCAGAAGGACTAATCCAAGGAGGCTGGAGAAATGTTGTTTCGTTAATCGGGGTCGACCAGGCCGTATTAGGAGAGGGAGGATGTTTGCGCTGCGTAGGGACAGAGGTCGGCTGGTGGGGACCGTTTGGTGTCCGACATTGTAGCAGAGCAAGCGTAAAAACGAGGGAGTACTACTCTCTACTATCTTCGACTTGCCTTGGGCCTGCACGGGCGATGTTTGGCCAGCCTTCTCTGTACGATGAGTGGGGGTTGGGTTCGGGAGTACGCCCCGGTGCAGCGGCTCGAGTCAGGGATCTGAACGACCAACCCGCCCGTCTCTCCTGCCTCCAAACTTCAACACCTTCTTCTCAACGCGTCACTCTAGCTTAAACGGAAGGTCTCTCATGTCCTCCTCCTCCTTTGCGTCCGCCAACGGCTCGGGAAAGGATGCTGTTTGCGTCTTGTACGTCCCTCCCTCGCCAACGCCCATCAGCTCTCCTCGCCCTGACGTTTCAAGCCCAACGTCGAGCGCTGACGCTCCTCGAGCTCCTCCTTTCGCTTGACAGCTGTGGATCTTCACTCGGTTCCAACCCAGCATACGCTGAAGCTGCTAGATGTACGCCCTCTCACACCCAGCTTTACGGGCTCCGAGCTCGCCTGCTCGATCATCGCCTCCGGCTGACTCTGGACTCCGCCCTCCCCCCTTTCCCCCCCTGTCCGACCTCCTCTCCACCGTGCGTGCTGTACAGCTCTCGGACAAGCTCTAGCCCAAGCCTCCACCGAGCTGGTCTACGGAGGCGGCCAAAATGGACTCATGGGCATCGTCGCTTCCTCTTGTGCTGCGGCTGGGGGGAGGGTGCATGGGATCATCCCCCGTGCTTTCCTCTCTGAAGGGGAGAAGGGTTCTTCCACAGCTTCCGCGGGTGAGGAGGAGGGGAAGTTGGATCCGACGAGGAAGACTACGAAAGAAGGTGCTGGGAGGACAACGGTCGTAGGGACTATGCACGAGAGGAAGAGCGTGATGGCAAGGGAGTCACCGGGGGGGTTGTGAGTTTCTTCCTCTGTTTCCTCCTCTTTCTTTAGGCTTGTACGTCCCTTTGTATGCGTAAGGAAAGCTGACGACACATTCTTTCTTGTCTTTTAGCATTGTCCTCCCAGGTGGTTACGGGTCTTTTGAAGAAGTCAGCCCTCCCCCATTCCCTGCGTCCTTCCCTCTACAACTCCTTTAAACACCAACTGACCCCCCCTCCCTTCCTTCCGTCTGCCCCAAAGCTCTTCGAAATGACCACCTGGTCGCAACTCTCAATCCACTCTCGAAAAGTCCTCCTTCTCAACGTCAATTCCTTCTACTCTCCTTTGAGAGAACAAATCAATAAAGCGGTCGAAGAGGGATTTATCACGGAGCGGAACAAGGGCCTGATTCGGTTTTTGGATGCGCCTGAAGAAGGTGAGGAGGGGTTCGACTGGGGCAAGGAGGCGCTAAAGGCGCTGGAGGAGTGGGAGTGGGATGACAGGTGAGTTCAACACTTTCCCTCCCCCCCTCAACCTTACTCTTCCCTCCTTGCCTTTATAGATGCTTCAAAAGGAGCTGTCGACTGACAGATTTTTTGTTTCTTCCTTGCCTCTCGTACTCTTGCGACGACAGTCTCGGCTACAAAGGCCTCAACTGGGACATCGTCTGATCCCCCCTCCCTCCCTCCCTTACGTTCTAGATAGAAAAGGGGTCACATATAATGCTCTGTTCGCCCTAATAAGAAGAACGCTCCTTCTGCTCTACTCTTTGGAGAAAGCGACCGTGCAGACTGTTGAGCCTTTGCTGCCTCCGAAAGAGAAGGAGGGGTGATCGACTCGCGAGCTTTTTTTTCAAGTTTTTCAAGAGAGAGTGAAAGAAGGAAGCAACGCGGGTTTGGGTGAAGTGGGGGTCAGTTGTCGACGGGCTGGGAGCGCAAGAGGGCAAGGGAAAGGGAGGGACGAACTGGTATTTGAAACCTGAGGCAAGAGAAAATCAAAGGGACGAGGCAAGAGAAGAAACGTCAGTAACCATTACTCGAACGCTTTGCGCAAGAAGACAACGAGAAGAGAGAGAGAGAGAGAGAGAGAGAGAGAGAGAGAGAGAGAGAGGATGGGGGCGAGAGAGCAGGGGAGGGGAGAGTAAAGGCAGGAAGGGGACGAACCGACACCAGCACCTTCAAATCTCCTTCGAACCTCATCCTCAGTAAAATTACAACTCGTAATCAGGAATTTCCCACCTGGCTTGACGAGGGGTGCGAGTTTGAGAGGGTAGAGATCGGCTGGAGGGAGGTTTGAGGGAGGGAGGGGGAGGGAGGAGAGGGAGATGGCATCGTAGGTTCCTTTGTGTTACGATGGGTTTGGAGAGAAGGGGAGGGGAGATGTTACTTGTTGAGGGAGGTTTGAAAGTGGAAAGGAGGGGAGGAAGGAGGAGACGTACCCTTGTCCGTTCTGTCGTCCGTCCGTCCCCATCAGACCAAAGACAAGCCAGACACTCAGCTTCGGATCCAAGCAGAAGCGCAACATCGGGACGAGAAGAGGAGAAACTCACACAAGATCCCACGGACCCCCTACGAGAGCTTCCTCGCCTAACATGTCCCACCTCTCGAACTGCACATCCTTCTCCGTCCCTTCCCTCTCGACCTCGCCTTCTCCCTCCTCCTCCTCCTCCTCCTCTGAACTCTCTTCACTCTCGTCGTCGTCCTTCTCACTCTTCTCAGCCCCAATCAACCTCGCCAGCTCAACGCTCCCCTGCGAGTAATCAACCCCCGTCAGATCAGCCCCCCTGTAACCCCCTCGGCGGGAAGAGAGGAGGAACAGGAAATGGCCGTTCCCGCACCCCAGATCGAGGATTCTCGGTCGCGTCGAAGAAGGCGCGTTGCGAAGAGTCCAGGAGAGCATTTTCTTGGCTGAGGATTCGCCGAACCTTTGCGAGGGGGGTGTTCAAGGTGGGTGAAGGGTTAGGTTGAGCTGGAAGCTGGAGGAGAAGGGAGGAAGGGGAGTAGGGACGGACCAGACTTCTCCTTCTTCTCCTATGTCCTTGAACGTAGCTACTTCACGCCTGGCACACGCGAAGGTATAAGAGGGTTTCAGTCAGTTGCCAGAGTCTCGAGAGAGAGAGGGGGAGAAACAGGAAGGGGGGAGCTCAACTCGTAGACCTCATCCCAACTGTCCAGCAGACAAACGAAAGCGAAGGAGTCAGCCTTCCTGTCCTGAGTCTGAGTCTGAGTCTGAGTCTGAGTCTGAGTCTGAGGATGAGGATGAGGGATGAAGACGGACTGCTGCTTTGTGCCTAGTTTGGATTCGGGGAGGGCTTCGACCGACATTCTCAACAGGACCGGGTTGGAGTTGGGCGGAGTCTCGCTGCTCGCCAAACCGCCAGCTTGGACCATCAGTCGGAACTCACTCGATCCCCGATCAGCATCTCTCTTATTTGGTACTCAGACGAACGTTCCTGGGGTCTGATCTATCTGTCGGGAGACCGCGCTTGCTAACAGTCCATCTCCTTTTGGGACCTCAGTCCACCCTCTCCACCTCTGTGCCCGTTCGCCCTCGCGCAGTCCACGGATGTCTAACCCCCCAGCAGCCCTCAAGTGCGAACCCTCACCCGACGAGGGACCCTCGGACCAAGGATCAGGTACTTTCCCACTCTCCTTGCAGCCCCACCTGGCTGAGGAAACTGACGGATCTCTGCGGCTGGACGACAAGTAGCCGGGTCGAAACATCTCCGCCTGGACCCGTCCCTGGACGCACCTCCCCATCTCGCCCAACCCTCCTCTTCTCACCCTTCAGCCCGCTCGTCGGCCGACTGGGAACATGTCCTCAATCCCAAAAGCTCTCACTGTCCTTCAGCCGGAGGAGGAGGACTCGTCGGAGGAGGAGCGGTCCAAGAGTCAAAGGTCGACGTCCGACCGTTCGTTCGTGTTCAGCCCGGGTTGGATACTAGGGAGGAGCAGGAGGCGTATGAAAAGCTCTCAAAGTACAACGAGTGGCTGCTTACTACGCCCGGGCAGCAATGGGGGAGCTGAGGGTGAATAGGATGAGAGACGGGAGACGGATATGAGGTAGGGGAAGAAAAGGGGGGGGGGGGAGATTGCTTTGCCCTTTCCTTTTGACTTTTGTATCTCTTTTCCTTTCCTCCTCTCAACTTGCTCCTCTGTATCTCTACATGCACACCTTCTTCTCCCTCGACCTCGCTGGCTGGACAAGTGGTCGAAGAGAGGAAAGAATCATGAGGAATTCCCCTCGCCGTCGCTCGTTCGAAGCGCATACGCTCCCCCCTCCCCCACTCTGAGAACGAGGAGTCCCTCTAGCCGTCGCCAACCCCTCCCTGGCCGTTTCTCAAGAAAAAAGAACTCCCTAGGTACAGGCATGAGGTTAAGAGGGAGGGGGGGGGAGTTACGTCTGCTCTCTTGTACGGGACGAGAAGTTCGAACTCCTTCCAAGGTAAGCCGACCAACTCTCAGATGCAGCGCCGACAGAGTTCCCGACCCCCCTGACCGTCCATCGCAAACGAAAACCTCCTTCCGAAAGGCCAGCTGGTATCCGGTCCTTTTTGACTACTTGAGTTCGGCGAGTTTGCGATCCCGTTCAAGAGCGGCTGCTTTGAGGAGCTCGCGGCGTTCGTCCAGGGTCGGGTAACGTTCGCCTGGCCGGTAGAATTCGTCGACGGGCATGTTGACGTCCGGAGCTGTCAAGCGCCAGAAAGAGATGGGGAGTGATGTCAGGTTTTGGGGAGGGAGCGTCGAGAAGGGGTTGGAGGACAGAGAGAGAGAGAGCAGAAGGAAAGGGAAGGGAAGGGGACGTACTCAAAGGGCTGACAGTCCGCTTCCTGCCATGGTCGCCTTCTTCGGCCCGCTTGGCGACGACGTACGTAAAGTAGGCGAACGAGAGGGCTGACACTCCCAGGAGGGCAAAGATCGACGGGCCCTTGCGGGTCGGGGCTTTGGGCGGTCGGGCGAGCTGTGAGGGGTCGCGAGAGAGGAGGAGGGGGGAGGGGAACATCGTGCGGCTGAGGGGCTGGGCGTGCTGTGTGCCGAGTCTGGAGATGCAGGAGGTGCTGTCGAAGGCGAAGAAGGTACGGATCGAAGGTACGAGGGGGGTCGGTGTCGAGCGCGAACCTCCCCCCGACACCATCTCGAGATCTCGCGCTCATCTCTCCAGGAACCTCTCTCCAGTCCCTTCCTCCCCTACAGAACAGACACGGCGATGGAAACACCCAACCCCCTCGTCGCTTCCCACCTTGCTCTTCTAGCCAGACTCGAACTCCTCCACCAGTCTTCCCTCCTCGCTCACGCCCCTTCCTCCAGCAGCTCAACCCTCGAGAGCCCCACCGCCGAGAGAGTCAGCGTAGGCCAGGAGGACAGCCAGCTCGTACCCGAGAGCGAGAAGGAGACTGTTAGAGAGGGTTGGGAGGAGACGAGAGATCTGGCTAAACAGCTGGGCAATGGGCTGAGAGATGGTCGGTCCCTCATCCCCCCCCTTGCACCTCTTCAGCCCTTGACCTGTCCTTACGCCCAGATCTCTTTCACCTGCACCAGAGTCTCTCAGACTGCCGCTGGCTAGAACCTCCTTGCCGTCAACGCTAGCAGACCTTCTTCGGCTGACATTGTCGATCCCCACCCCACTACTCTCCCCGGCGTCCTTCAAGTCCGTCCTTGAGCTGGACGTCAAGCGCCCCGAAGGGATCTTGGCTGAGGCGGCCGTTGAGATACTCCGTGCGGCGGGTAACGGGTCATACGACTGTGGTACGTCCTTTTTCCCTTTACTCCTCCTCCTCCATTTTTCTCACGCAGAAGCTCGCAGGGGCTGACAATGCGCGCCTTGGGTGTGGTGTGGTGCAGACGAAGCCCGCTCAAACCTCCTTTCGGCCAACTTTCCCCAACTCGTCCTCCTCCTACTCCGTTCGCTCCTCTCGAAGACGTCGACGTCGGAGGACAAAGTTGACTTGAAGGAAGCCAATAGCGCGTTCAGGCTGGTCAAGACTGCCTTGGGGGCGTTGATGAACGTCTCCATGGACCATGGTACGTTTGCGATCTTCTTGCCACCTGGACACAACCTCTCGTCTCTCTTGCGTTTGCTGAGACCTGAACCCTTGCCGCCTGCCTCTCTTGCTCGGTTGGGTCTGGTAGACGAGATCTTGAAAGCCCTCTTGACGATGGACGGCTCCCTGCAGATCTTGCTAGAGGTGGCTGAACGGACGTACGTCCCTTCGCCCTGGGCTGCGCAGGAGACGGACGAGGTTGAGAGTTGGGCAACGAGGGAGGAGAGGAGTACGGTTGCAAGTTGGAGTTGGAAGGTGTTTGGGGACGTTTGTGCTCTTGGTACGTTTCCCCATCGATCGCACTTCTGCCGACGAGATTGGCGATACTGACCTACGAGGGGTCTTGTCGAACAGAATCGGCACCTCCCGTTTTGGCATCACTTGCACCCGCTCTCCTGCCCCTTCTCCTTCCTCCAGTACTGGCCTACATCCCCCCACTTCCTCACTCGACTTCCCCATCAGCCTACCCTTCGTCACTCCTCTCGGCCGACTTGGCCCTTTTGACCATCGCCGTCCAAACGCTCGAGTCGCAGACGCTCGACACTCCAAGCTGGCAGGAGGCACTTTACTCTCTCTCCGACTTTGCCAGCCTGCTCGAGTTTGTGGATCGGGCGACGCTGCCTGTTCTCCTTTCTACCGAAGAAGACGACGACGACGACGAGGAAACCTCGGAGGAGGACCGGCAGAAGACCTGCGGGAGTTTGAAGGGTGGGATGGTGAAGAGCGTCGTAGCTGCCTTTTCCTCCGATTCGGTTGGCAAGCGGGTCTTCGCCCGCGGGGAGGAGGGCGAGTTGGAGAGGTTGACGGGTTGGTTAGGAGAGGGGGAAAAGAGGGAGGATATGGTTATTTGCGCTGTGCTTTCTTTGGGCAACCTTGCTAGATCTGGTCAGTCTTCTTTTCGTTTTTCTGTCGTCGCGTTGTAGATGTCATGCCGGCTGACCACGAACTCCGCTCTGCGCAATACCTCTTTTGATCACAGAGGAGCACTGCACAGCTCTCGTCCGACCTCCCTTCAACCTCCTTCCGTCGCTCTTGCCGCTTCTCAAGCCAGAGACGGACGTCAAGATCCAACATGCGCTCGTTGGGCTGCTCAAGAACCTCTCAGTGCCGGATTCGAACAAGGATCTGATGGCGGACGAGGGGGTGATGGAGGGGGTCTCGGTGGGGATGGGGACGTTGGAGGATAAGAGGGATGTTGTGGGTAGCGTTCAGGGAGGGGCGGTAGGGGTTGTCAAGAACCTCTGCAAAGGATCACGTGAGTCCTTCCAGTCATTCGACCTCTCTCTTCTCCTTCCTGACCCTACATCGTTCTCCCTGCGCGACTCACAGCGAGGAGCGCAGCCCGACTCGTATCCTCAGTCGAAGGTCACAACTCGACCATCCTCGCCCTCCTCCTCGCCCTCTTCAAACGTGCCAACGATTTTGCCATCCGAGCGGAATCCGCCCGAGTCCTCGTCAACGCCGTCCGATCACTCTTTTCCTCCAAATCGACTGACGAACCCTCGGAGGAGGTCGCGCGGGCCAAGGAGACGCTTGCGGGCAGTGAGGAGGTGGTTGGGGTGTTGGTTGGCCTTTTGACGGGAGGTGCGCAGGCGGGGTATAGCGTGCTCGTTGCGGAGGGGGTGATGGCTTTGGCCATTTTGGCCAGTTCGGGATTGGACGCAGGTGAGTTCCTGATCCTCGCTACGCCCAAGGTCGTTTTCTGACATCTTGTCCTCTCGCCCACTTTCAGCCCGACTGGTTTCGAAGGCTCTCCTCGCGCCGTCTCACAGTGAAGGCATCCCTCCGACGTCCCCATCTGAAGCATCAACTTCCTCGGCCGTATCTCCCCCGTCTCCCGTCGGACCTACATCCGCTCTCGACCTCCTCTCTTCGCTTCTCACTCCGCCCGCCTCAAAGGGCATCCAGTCGACGGCCGAACTCAAGGGAAACACGTGTACGCTCTTGACCGCTGCTGGTCGAGGAGCGGAGGACAAGAATTTGTTCAGAGGGGTGTTGGAAGGATGGAAAGTGGAGGATGAGGGACTGGCGAAGGTGCGAGAGCTTGGGCTGAGAGTGCTTGAGTGAAGGGTATCTGAAGACGAAGAAATCTATAAGCCAGGAGGACGATGTCGCCGACGGCAGGATCAGAGGGGGGGGAGGGTGCTCACACGACGCGACTAGAAGCTGATCTTATCGCTGCGTCTATCAGACGATTGTGCTTGAGGTGCAGCCCGATGGACCTCCCGATGACCGGCATCCTCTCGCAAGTCAAATCCTCTCCACCTTGTCCTCCGCAGTCTCGCGCAGCTGAGTCTCGCCCGGAGCATCGACGAGTCGAGGGCGGTCTGTCCTGTGTAGCGCGCGGCCTGCTGGGACGAAAGGCGGAGTTGACCGAAGGCCATTTTCATCCTCCCTCTGCTTGGCCCTCGACTCTTCCTTCCCTCCTCTCTTTCCTTCACATCCTCTCCTCTCGCAAACAGCATCAACGTGGCTGCCTCCAAGATGAGCATCGAGGACACCAAAGAACATCTGGACGACGGCAAGACGAGCCTCCCCGAGCTTGAGGCCGGCAAGGAGGTCGACGACACGCTCCTCGTCGTCGAGCAGCAGGTCTCTGAGGAAGAGTTCAACCAGCTCAGGAAAAGAATTGATAGGTTCATCATGCCTATCCTCATGTGGTGCGTTTTCTTCTGTTGGCTGCGTCGCTCAGAGCTTCAGTTGCGACTGAATACGAGCATTCCGACTGACTCTCTTCTTCCCCTCCCGACTTGTAGTATTTACGGACTCCAATACGTCGATAAGCAGTCGCTCTCGTCGGGGGTAGTTTTCGGCCTCAAGACCGTGAGTCTGGTCGTCTCGCGTCGTTCGGGCCCTGTCGCACTGACGCGCTTGTCTTTCTCCCTCCTCCCCCTCGCTCCCTCCCCTCCCTCGCCCCTCCTTTATATCTCCTACCCTAACAGGACACGCACCTCGTGGGGCAACAGTACGCTTACTTGACCCTGATCTTCTACATCGCCTACATGGTCGCCGAGATTCCGCTCGCGTACCTCATGCAGAGGCTTCACCTCGGTCGCCTCCTCTCGATCGTTGTCATCGTCTGGGGAGCGCTCGTCATGTGCCTCGCCGCCTGCAACTCCTGGGCTCCGCTCATGGTCGTGAGAGCTCTACTTGGTCTGTGCGAGGCCTCGGTCACGCCCGGTTTCCTGCTGTGCGTACCCTTCATTTGTCGGCGCGTCGAGCGACCGGCTGACTCTTGTGCTTTTCTCTCTTCGCCGGCAGTCTCGTCGGCGCCTGGTACAAGAAGTCTGAGCACAGTGCTAGGTCCCTCAGCTTCTTCGTCATGAATTCGACCTTCACAGGTATCTTCTCGCTCATGATCTACGGAATCGCAAAGCACTCGATCGACCACGGAGGCATGAGCGGCTGGAGGGTCATCAACTTGTTCCTAGGTGCCTGCACCGTCTTCGCTGGTGTCATGGCTCTCATCTTCCTCGGTTCGCCTGATGAGGGTGAGTGTTCCTGCCTCCCTGTCGATGAAACGGCCGGAATGAAACTGACTCTCATCTTCTCACTCGGTCAGTCTTCTGGTTGACGAAGGAACAGAAGGTCATGGCCAAGGCCAGAATTATCCAAAATGGAACCGGAACCGCTGCTGGAGGAGGTGTCATCCCTTGGAAGTGGGAGCAGGCCAAGTCGACCTTCAGGGACCCTCAGTTCTGGTTTGTTGTCGTTCTCAACTTTGTCGCGACGGTGCCCAGTGGTGAGTCCTTAGTTCCACTCTCGATCAGATCCCACACCCTGGCCGTCGACTGACGGTTCGATAACAAAGGTGCCCTCGGAACGTTCGGAACGCTCGTCTACGTTCGTCCCTCCGTCTAATGTAGACAAGCGCTGCTCAAGCTGACCTCTCGTTTTCTCGTAGGTCGGCTTCGGATTCACCAACCTCGAGAGTATCCTCTACAACCTCCCCTCCTGCGCCCTCCAGATCATGTGGGTTGTCAGCTGCATGTTCCTCATAAAGCGATGGCCCAAGATCCGCTTCTACCTGATGATGTTCTCGACCGTTGTCCCCTTCGTTGCCTTCCTCGCACTCGGAACGATGAAGACCGACACCAACAAGTGGACCAAGTGGGTCATCTATCAGGGTCAATTGTACGTCTTTCTCTCTCGCACCGTCCTCTCGCGCAGACTTGGCTTGACATCTCTGCGTTTCCGGTCGTTCTCCGCAGCACCTTCACCTTCCCTACCTTTGCCAGTCAGTAAAGCCGTCTGGCTAGCATCCTTCTCTCCACAGCATGCTCAGTAGACTGACGAACTGCCTCCTCCTTCTCTATCGCCCTCCAGTCTGGACGCTTCTCCCCTCGAACACGGCCGGTCGAACGAAGAAGTCTGTCATGTCGGCAGCAACCTTCATCGCCTATTCCGTCGGCCAGATCGTTGGTTCGCAGACGTTCAGAGCCAACGACGCTCCCAGGTACATCCGAGGGTTGACCGTCACCAGCGTCTTCTTGTGAGGCCCTCCATCCCTTTGGCTCCTTTTCCACCCTCGCCCGTGGACTGACCCAATACCCCGACCTTCTGTTCTCTTCAGCGCGATCCAATTCTTCATCCTCGGCGCGTGGAAGTGGTGGTACGAGCGACAGAACGCTGCTCGCGACCGAGAGTGCGAGGCTGCCGGTATCTCCCCCGAGGAGCGAGAGCGGCTCAACAAGGTCCGTCCTTCTTCCCCTTGCCGCTGCCAGTTGCTACGACTGATCAACACTGCGCTCTTGCCTTGCTTTGCTTCAGATTGCCGGAGAGGCCGACATGACGGACAGGGAAAACAGGTACTTCAAGTACGACTGTTAATCATCGCAATCGAGCTTTGGTGGGGTGCAGAAGGGGGTGGGGGAGGGGCGGTTGTAGCGCAGAGAGCGCCTTACTTATCACTCGGCTTGATCTCTAATCGTTTAGGTTTGATGGACATCCTTTATTATTGTCTGACAAAGCATGGGCAGAGTCTGACCAGATGAGAAAGCGGAGTCGAGAAGAAGCGTCATCGGGCAGCAAGTCTTTTGAGAGAAACTTCAACCAGCTCAGGAAGAGGATCAACTGGTTCATCATGCCTATCCTCATCTGATGCGTTAACTTTTCATTGCTGCGTCGCTCGGTGCTGCCTCGCCAGGGAGTTGCGCCGGGACATGCGTTCGAGAAATCCGACTGACTTTCTTCCCTTGCCCTCCCTAACTCACAGTATCTACGGACTCCAATACGTCGATAAGCAGTCGCTCTCGTCGGGGGTAGTTTTCGGCCTCAAGACCGTGAGTCTGGTCGTCTCGCGTCGTTCGGGCCCTGTCGCACTGACGCGCTTGTCTTTCTCCCTCCTCCCCCTCGCTCCCTCCCCTCCCTCGCCCCTCCTTTATATCTCCTACCCTAACAGGACACGCACCTCGTGGGGCAACAGTACGCTTACTTGACCCTGATCTTCTACATCGCCTACATGGTCGCCGAGATTCCGCTCGCGTACCTCATGCAGAGGCTTCACCTCGGTCGCCTCCTCTCGATCGTTGTCATCGTCTGGGGAGCGCTCGTCATGTGCCTCGCCACCTGAAATTCCTGGGCTCCTCGCTTTGGGTTGATGGGAGATTCTATGCTGGTGTTATGAAGCGGAGATGGAGGTGCGACGAGGACGTATAGGAGGCACAAGCAGACGAGACTGCAGATTCGATAGTGGTGGGTTTCGCAAGAAAGTCTGTTGGTCGTCCTACGGGGGTGCAGTAGTAAAGGTCGACGGAGAACCCTCAAGGTCGGGCTGGGCCGACCCTTCAGACGGCGAGATGGACGGACGAGGCAAAAAGGACGAAAAGTCAAAGTCCGCACTCGGTGTCGTCGACCATGGGAAGGCACTTGGAGTGTTGGCGAGAGCGGGCGGATGGTGGAGACCATTGTTTGATGAGGTTGGAGGGAAGGTAGCCATGAAATCGAGAGCGTCTGCAGAGTGCCAGATGGAGAGACCGTCCGATCCGAGTGGCACAGGTGGTGGAGGCTGAGCGATGAAGGAGGACGGATCGAGGAAGCTGAAACCCGGGTTTGAAGAAGGCATGATGATTGAGGACGACGGCGGTTGAGAGGGGTGGGGGAAAGGGCTGAACTGGTAGCTCGGATGGTCAAGGTTCGGGTGAGTGGAGTGTGCGGGAGGAAGTGGAGCTGAATGATGGGTCAGGTCGTGACTGGAGGTCGCCGGTAACTGAGACGTCGATGCGATGGGTTGGGAGGCACTCGCGAGAGACCATGTCGGAGGTGGAGGGGCGGGCTGCGAGAACAGCGGGTTCGTAGACTTTGGCGGCGCCGTTGAAGGAGAAGGAGCGGTCTCCGGGTTGGGTGTCGAGCTCTTGGACGTCGCCCGTGAGTCAGACGTCGCCTTCCGCTTCCTCGTCGTCTCAGCCTCAGCGGCTTCCCTCCGTTCCTTTTCAATCTTCTCCTTCGTCCGGTTGAAGGCGTCGATGGCGGCCTCGTGCTCCCCCTTGAGGATGATGGCGTCGTACAGTTCGTTCGTCATGCCCATGCGCGGCAGGACCGCAGGTAGGCCCTCTTTTGGTCCAAACGTGAGCAGAGGAGGTGGGTGATAGGGTGTTGGAGAGAACAGGGAAAGATGAAACATTGAGAAGGCCCTCAGTCGTGAGGTGTTGGGCGGAGGAGGGGGGGATTGAACGTACCTGTCAAGAACCCGGCTAGCGTCTGAGCCAGCTTCCGCAACTGACGGTTCTCCTCGATGACGGCGCCAATGATGCTTCTAGAGGAACCGACATGAGTTGTGAGTTTGAAAAGTTAGAAGGTGGGAGTGAAGCAGGAGGGGCCAGTCAGTCAGGCACGCCGGCACAAACCGATCCCTGACCTAAGTGTTAAGGACACGCACCGAAGGTGTTGAAATTTGTCCTCCTTGCGCTCAATATCCTCGGCGACCTGAGTGGTTTGGAGCCCAGTAAGCGGGGAGGAAGCTTCAAGCGCGTGCATGGACCTCGTCAACTCACTTTCAGTCTCGTTTCCAGCTCGATGATGTACTGTTGCTTTTTGAACCGAGCAGCCTGCTGGGCCAAACGGTTCGTCTCCTTCTTGGATCTTGGAGGTTGAACGGCATGCGTGGACGACGTTTCCTCCATGCCCTTGCGCTTGTTGGAGGTGGTTGCTGTCTTGGGCCGCTTGGTAGTTGCCTGTGTCGGCTGGGTCGAGGTCGAGGATCCTTGGTCGGGCTACGATTGGTATACGGTAAGGGAGGTCAGGAGCGGACGGCGATCAAGCGCAGGAGGACAAGATGTACAGGAGGGGGTGGTCAGGTCGGAGCCTACAGGACAACGACAAAGCGCGACTGAAAGGGCAGGACTGACGATCTCAAAGGTGAGCGAGTCGCTCCCGTCGAGTGAGGCCATGTCCGACATGCTTGCTTTGCTGGATATTGCGAGCTGGTGCGAGGTTGGGAGGCAGCCGCTGCAAGGCCTGTCCTCTGACCGCGAGCGGTTCCCACGGGCGGAGTTTGGTGCGGTTTCGAATTTCAAACTCCGACGCGCCTGCTTTCGCTTTGCCCGCTTTCTTTGCCCTCTGGCCCGACTCCCTCTGCTCTGATGACGCCGACAAGCGTCCTGCTCTGCTGGGATTCCTCTCCGTCTAGAAATGTGAGTCCAGTCGCACGCGGTGGCCTTTGGATACGCTGGCGGGGGTTGCTGCGTTGCTGCGCGTCCTGGGCTGTCAGAGCGTGAGAGTGTGAGCGTCTTTCTGACTGTCCCTCCTCCCGCGTCGGACGACCAGGTCATCGGTCGCTCTCGCCCCCTCAATTCTACTGACTGTATCTTCAAAGTAGCTGACGGTCTATAAGGAGCCGCTGAACATGCTCCGCTTCTTTCTGTCTCCCACCATCCATCCGCTCTCGCTCTCGGGCACCCTTCGACCTCTCCATTGCAGCTTGACGCATCTCCAACTCGGCTAGTCAACTCCCTCAGCCCTCGCCATGACCTCCTCTGACAGCTCAAGCGACGTCGAGCTCGCCAACGCCATCACCGTCCACCCCACTCCATCTCCAGACTCGACCGACGCCGCCACGCTCAACGGCAGTCAACCCAACCTCTCCAACGACGGGTCCAAGCCTCCCAAGTCGTCTCCCAGCTTGGAACCCGACGTCGAGCTCTTCAACGCTGGCTTCCCGTTGCCCGACGCTGGTTCGAAGCGGTTGGGAGTCGTGTTCGAGGGTTTGACCGTGTACGGACGAGGAGGAGGAGGGAGCAAAAACCTGGTCGAAACGCTCCCCGTCTCGATTTTCAACAGCTTCAACTTTCCCAAGTTTCTCTCTCGTCAGTCTCCCAATCTTTTGCTTCATTTCTACTATGCAGAACGAGGCTGAAACCTCTCCCTTGTTTGACCTCTGCAGACATCTTCGGCTGGCACCTGGGAGGCGGCCAGAGGCCACTCATCTCTGACTTCTACGGCATCGCCGCCGATGGAGAGACGCTCTTGGTCCTCGGTCGACCTGGTTCTGGATGCTCCACTCTCCGTTCGTTCAACCCTTCTGTTCTCTCGCTACTCCGCCGACACGGCTCGTGCTGATCGTCAGCACTGTATCTCCCCCCTTTGAACCAGTCCGAGCAATCGCCAACGTCCGAGAACCGTTTGCGGCCGTAGACGGTCACGTTCAGTACTCGACCATTGACGCCGACGAAGCCAAGAAGTACTTCGATGGAGAGATCGTTTTCAACGGAGAGGACGAGGTCCACCTTCCGCTCTTGAAGGTCGAGGAGACGCTCGACGCGGCTCTGGTGCGCTCCTCTCTCTTCAACCCCAGCTGAATAATCATGCCTCACGTGCTTCAACTTGCTGACGGATTGCGGCGTCCCTTCTGAACGCCCGCTTGTCGACAACAGCGCCTCAAGGAACCTCGCAACCTCCAGCCCAAGACGAAGACGGCCGACTTCGCCAAGGATTACACGAACCGACTGGTCGAGGCGTTCGGAATGCCGCACACCAAGAGGACGCTCGTCGGAGACCATCTGACTCGGGGAGTATCGGGCGGTGAGCGCAAGAGAGTGTCTTTGACGGAAATGCTTGCGATCAACGCTGCCATCGTTGCCTGGGACAACTCTATCCGAGGGCACGTCCTACACCACCCAATCTTCCCTCTTCTGCAGCTGCAGACCCACCTGCTGACCTGACTCATCCGTTGTACGCCTTCTCAGACTGGACTCGGCCGTCGCGCTCCACTACTTCAAGATCCTGCGCGAGCTCTGCCGGGCGACGGGGATGACCAACATCGTCTCGACCTACCAGACCAGTCAGGCCGAGTTCGACCTGTGTGATCGAGTCATCATCATCTACGAAGGGTGTGTTCATCTTCTTTCGCGAGATGTCGTCCTGGAAGACTTGAAGCAAGTCTGGCTGACGACAAGTACACCCTTCATGCGTGCAGGATGCAAGTTTTTTCCGGTCTGACGACGGATGCGGAGAAGTACTTCATCGAGCAAGGCTGGCAGAAGAAGCCTCGACAAAGGTACGTCTCTCCTCTCGAACGATCTGTGGACAAGACTCGTGCTGACGGTTCCGTTTCTTCATTTTTCTCAGCACGCCTGACTTCCTTACCTCCTGTACCAGTCCTCGAGAACGTCGAGTACGCAAGGATTTCACCGGCACAGTCCCAGAAACGCCTCTCGCCATGGCCGAAGCCTTCAAGACCTCTCCCTACTTTGCCAAACTCCAGGACGATATCGCGACCTACAAGCTTCGCCACGAGCAGGCCGACCACGACGACGCGCTCCGAAAGGGTGTCAAGGACTCTACGCACCCTCTGACGGGCGCTAGGAACCCCTACCGCAAGAACTTTTTCCAGCAGACAATCGTTCTCGTGAGGAGGCAGTACCACTTGACGTTGGCCGACAAGCAGACGTTCTTCTCGAGGATCGTCTCCAACATCCTGCAATCGACGCTCATCGGTGCCATTCGTACGTCTCTCCTAGCCTCCTCGAACAAACAAATTGAGAAATTGACAAGAGCGCTTTCTGCAGTCTACAAGCCGGCGAAGGACGCAAATGGCGCCTACGCGACGGCCGGGGGCTTGTTCTTTGCTATTCTGTCAGTCGATCAACTCCATGCTTCGCTTTCGACGTTTTTGCTGACTGCAGCTACTTGTGTCCCCAGTTACTACGTCATCTTCTCGTTCGGAGAGATCCCTGCCGTCGTCAACGGTCGCCCCCTCATGATCAAGCACCGAACGCTCGGCTTCTATAACCCGGCCGCGCAGTCCATTGCGATGATCGTCATCGACATCCCTCTCTACGTCGTCCAGACGCTCATCTTCAGTGCAATCATCTACTTTTTGGTGCGTCCTTCCAGCCGCCCTGGCTCCTCTGATCTGTCTCGCTGATACAATGCTTAACTCACATTTCTAGATGGGACTCAACTCGGGCGCCAAGTACTTCTTTACGTTCTGGTTCATCATCTTCACCATCTACAACACCCTTTCCAGTTGTTTTCGCATGATCGGTGCCTGGTCTCCCAACCTATCTGTGGCGATCCGAATGGGCGGGTTCGCTCTGGCCACGACGCTTTCAGTCGCTGGATTCATAGTCCCGTCCCCCCAGCAGCGTGAGCCCTCCATTCTGGTCTGAACGTCTACTGGGGCTGCTTGGGAGGGGGAAGGGGGCGAAGAAAGAGAGAGGGCGAGAGCACAAAGAACCCAAGGGGTGGCGCGCAGTCCCTCCCTCCCTCCCTCCCCCCTCCCCACGCCTTCGTACCCTAGTCGCTGACATGATATCTGTGGTCGTAGTCCGATGGATCAGTTGGTTGAGGAGGGCCTCTCCTCCGACCTGGGCGTTTGAGGCGCTCCTTGAGAACGAGTTCCGTTCCCTGTCTCTGACGTGCAGCTCCTCACAACTCGTCCCGAGCGGCCTGGTACGTGCTCTGACACCCTACTTTCCTCTCCTACTTGTGCTGACTTCCCCGAGTCTTTCCATGGTCGCTTTAGTCTTACACCGACGTCGCCTATCAGGCTTGCACGATAATTGGCGCGGAACCTGGCTCGGCAACCGTCTCTGGGCTGGCCTACGTGAGTTCTCTCTCAAATTCCGTTCCTTCGGCCAGAGTATGAGGCTGACATCTCTTCTGATTTCCCAGATTTCCGCCAAGTACGGTGTGGCAGCTGGAAATATCTGGAGGAACGTCGGAATCCTCTGGGCCATGTTCGTTGGTTACACGCTGCTCGTCATCCTCGGCTCGTCTCTGCTCATCAAGGACAATGGATCGACATCTGGCAGGATCTTCGACCGCCCTCTTTTCCCCAAGAAGGAGTCTGCGTCTGCACCTGTCGTCGACGAGAAGAAGGCTGCTCCTGAGCTCGATGTGTCGAAGGACGTCAAGGACTTCTCACAGGCCCCGGTCTTCACCTACCAGTCGGTTGACTACACCGTTCAGGTCGACGGCAAGGACAAGAAGCTGCTCGACTCCGTCTCGGGTCTTGTGCAACCTGGCAAAATTCGAGCCTTGATGGGTGCTAGTGGTTCGTCTGCTTCCTTCTCTTTCGTGTTTTACCTCAGACGATCGCTCGCTGACTTGCTCCTTTTCCCCGTTTCGACCAGGTGCTGGGAAGACGACCTTGCTGGAATGCATCTCGCAGAGGAAGACTACCGGCAGGCTGGAGGGGGAGTTCCTCATCGACGGCCAATCTCTCGACTCTGCCTTTTCTCGTCGAACCGGTTTCGTCATGCAGGGCGACGTGCACGAGCCCATGTCGACTGTGCGGGAGTGTCTTCAGGTCATTCTCTCTTGCTGGCGAATTGACGTTCGATCAAGGTCGACTGCTGAAAGTCCTCGCTTTCCACTTGCGCTCGTTTGTAGTTCTCTGCCATCCTGCGACAAGACAACAACCGGACTCGGGAGGAGAGGATTGCCTTCGCGGACGAGATCCTCAAGCTGCTCGAATTGGAGCCTCTGGCCGACGCTCTCATAGGAAACGCAGAGATCGGAGGACTTGGAGTCGAGGAGAGGAAGCGAGTCACCATCGGTGTCGAACTGGCTGCCGATCCGGAGTCTGTGAGTCGGACCCAACTCTTAGTTTACCCTCGACCCTTCGGCTGATTGCAGCCCCTTGTGCCTCCAGCTTCTCTTCCTTGATGAGCCCACCTCAGGCCTCGACTCTCAGGCGGCATTCGAGATCGTCACTTTCTTGCGCAAAATCACCAAGACCACAGGTCTCGCACTCGTCGTCGTCGTCCACCAACCTTCGGGTGATCTCTTTGAGGTGCGTCCGTCGTTTCTCACGACCTTCGTCATGCTTTTTTGGCACTTGCCCTTCTGACTCTGACAAAGGAACGCTACCTCTACGTTACAGATGTTCGACGACATCACTCTCCTCGCCCCTGGAGGCAAGACGGTCTACTCTGGACCGACAGGCGAAAATGCTGCGACGATTACCGGCTACTTCGACCGATTCGGTGCTCACTGTCCATCAGAGGCTAACCCGGCAGAGTTCATCATCGACCAGGTTGCTCCCGTCGGAGGCAGCAAGGTACGTTTAGACGGACTGCTTGTGCATCGAGCGCTTTGTGACTGACATCACATACTTGCTCTTGCACACCAGATTGACTGGCCAGGACGATGGCGAGAGTCGCCTGAGCACGCCGCCATCCTCGAGCAAATAGCAGCGGTCAGCGCTCGCAATATCGGCGCGTTGAAGTCTGCAGAGGGAGGACAGAGTGCTGCGTTCGCCACAGACTTCAAGATCCAGACCAAAGAGCTCATCACGCGGAACTTCAAGGCCAGCTGGCGTTTCGGTGCCTACTGGACGAGTCGGCTCGTCACATTGGTTTTTTTCGGTGTGTTTTCAGGATTCTTCGGATACAAACTCGACCGCTCTCCTGCTACGGTGCAAACCGCCGCCTTGTTGATCTTGCTCGGCGTTCAGGTACGCCGTCTCCCTCTCTTCTTCCTCCTCTGAAGATGTGCGAACAGAGACTGACGAGTTTGATTCTTTCTTCTCCTGCAGTGTGCTCCACCCCTCGCCCTCGACATCGCCGTCAACTACAAACTCAAGTTCGGATTGTGGCTCGCTCGAGAACGGAACGGAATCTACAGTTGGAAGGCGCTGGTCACGGCCTTGATCGTCACAGAAACTCCTGTGTTCGTTTTGGGTGGAGTGCTCCTCTTCTTTTGTGGCTACTGGACCATCGGTTGGACTTCCACGCCCGAGGCTGGTGCACTCGTCTGGTCGGTCTCATCTCCCGTTCTCCAGCTCTTGCTCCTTGACTTCGAGACTGACCTTCCCATCGTATCTCTGCAGGTTGACTTGGGTCGTCTTCTCCATCTTTTCGTCGACGTTCGGACTCCTCCTCGGGGCCTTCTCTCCCACGATGGACTCGATCCCATTCGTCCTCAGTCTCGTATGGAACCTTCTCTGCGGCCTCTCTTGGGCTCTTGTCGTCTGTGAGTTTTCAAGACGCGTCTTGTCCCGAAGCCGACAGACTCGTACTGACTCGTCGCGTTTGCAGACTCTGCTCTGCCTACTCCCTTCCGGTTCTTCTTCTCCTGGATCGACCCCCTTCGTGCGTGCCCTCGACTTCCATTCTTTCCCTCTTAATCCTTGCTGACCACTTTTCCGACTCCAGGCTACGTCTTCGGCTCGATGATGACCGCTACCCTCGGCAAGGTCGCCCTCACCTGTGGAAAGCAGGACTTCACCATCTTCGAACCTCCTTCAGGTCAAACCTGCGCTGCCTACGCCGCTGACTTCCTCCAGACGGCAACGGGCTACCTCGAAAACCCCGAGGCGACGACCAACTGCCAGTACTGTTCTTCGAGCTCAGGAATGGACTACGTCGAGCAGATGGGCTACCGATGGGACCGCAAGTGGTCCGATTGGTCCATCATCCTCCTTTTCTGCGTTTCCAACGTCTTCTTCATCTTCGTTTTCACCTACATCTGGGTCGTCCGACCGCTTTACAAGAAGTAGACTTCCCCCCCTCCCCTCTCGTTCCTTTGACCCGACTGCCTCAATCAAGTTTTTCCCCTTACGCCCCTTTGACCACACTCCCTAGATCGGACTTTCTCTCCTCTCCTTCTGCCTACTTCGCCTCCTTTCGCTTCTTATAGATGTTTGGCAAAACCCCCTCATTCGACGTTCTATGAAAGTGGATAGGGCATCGATTAATGGATGTGAAGGACAGAAGGACGCAGATCCAGAACCCTTCTCTAAGAGACCAGGAGTAAACCGACTAGAAAGGAGAAAAGCGATCGAGAGCAGACGGGGGGGTTAAAGACCATTGTAAGACAGGAAGGGCAACCTAAGCGGCGACGGCGAGACCGTCCTGGACGACGACCTTCTTGCTCGGGGCCGGGTCGATCGACCTGTTCTTGTCCATGAACGACCGGGTCAGGTCATCCGTCACGGCCGCTCGTCGCTGCAAAACAGGGCGAGACGGAGAGCCGGTTTGTCAGACCCATGCTCAGGCGGGAGGTTTGATGGAGAAATATGGAGAGTCGTTGGCTGAGGGGCCGAAAAAGGAGACTCACAGCCTGGAAACCAGCGACAAACTCCTGCAGCTTCGCAATACACATCTTCTTGAGCTCACCACTCAGCAGCTTGCCCTCGCGGTACTCCTGCGCGAGCCGGTCGAGCAGGGCGTCGTCCTCCTCGAAGAACGACAGGTACTGGAACGAAATGTCCACGTCGGGGTTGCCGCCGTACTTACGCTGGTCCTCCGCCGAGCCCTGTTCGAGCGAGCAAAGAACACCAGGAAGAGGGCATGGGAGGGAGGGAGGTCAGTCTATGGTCTTCGGATGCACGTCAAGAAGGGGGAGAGTCGTGGGTAAGGAGAAAGGGCAAAACGTACGTTGCCTCCCCCGCCAGAAAAGGCGTGCTTGTTGACCTTGTTCTTGATGTTGGCAGCCGTGTCAGTCATGTAGATGGTCGTGTTCGGGTCCGAGGCCGACATCTTCGTGTGCGCCCCTTGGAGGGCCGGGATGAACATAGCGTGCAGGAGCGCGGGCTTCTGGTACTTGAGCTTGGGGGCGATGTCGCGGGTCGTTCGGAAGTACTGTGAGGCGAGTAACGAAAAGGTGTGTTTCCTTGAGTCAGTCTTTCGAAACGGAGGAAGAAGAGAGAAAGGGCAGAGAGGGGTGCGCACAGGGTCCTGGTCGATCGCGCAAGGAATCAAGCAAGGCACGTCCGTCTTGTCCCCAAAGATCTGAGGGAACGAGTTGCTGAAGCTCGGTGCGGCCTGGATGGAAGGGAAGTGCGACTTTCCAATGTTGTCCGAGTCGACGAAGCCGAAGGTCGCCTTGGACTGCGAGTAGGTCACCTGCTTGGAGATCTTGACGATGTTCCAGTAGAACGGACCTCTGTTCATGCGAGAAGAGAGCGTGAGGGGGGGGGGGGGGGGGGGGGGGGGGGGTCAGCTTGGAGTGGAAGAAGACACGCGTGTCAAGAAGGACGTACCCGACAAAGTCCAAGTCGCTGAAGATGAACGTCTTGTCGTGGTCGAACCCACAGGCGATGATGTCCTTTGCGTTATCAAACGCGAACCCGTGAACCTGGTCGAGCGTGAGAGGCTTGCCCTCCTTCTGGAAGAGGAACTTTTCGTCGTCTGGTTCGTTTGAAGGACGAAGGCAGGAGGTCGTCAGTCTGGGAGAATGGAGATGGTTTAAGGGGAGGGCGGAACGGACCGGTAAGTTGGACGACAAGAGGCACTCCGAAGACCTTCTGCAGCCAGCTGTTGAGAGTGTAGTAGGGAACGGTCAGCCTTCCCGAGCCCAACAGATCCAAGAGAACGACCAAAAGACGAGAGGGTGGAAGGCTCACCAAGTAAAGACAAAGGGCACCATGTGTCCCAAATGCATGCTCCCACTACTCGGTCCTCGTCCGGTATAGAGGTAGAACGGCTTTCCCTGTTCGAACCGATCCAGCACCTTCTCAAGATCCCGGTGCGAAAAGAAGACGCCTCGTCTCAGGAGGTGGTGTGCGCGTTCGCCGGTGAGACGTTCGAATCGCGCGATCAACTCGGTCGAGATGGCTGAGGTTCCGAACTGCCGGATGAGCTTTTGGTAGTCACTGAGAGAGAGACGAGAACGAAGTCGAGCAGGAGCAGAGGGGAGGAGGGGGTCGATGGTCAGGTTAATTTAATGTGGGGAGAAGGGGAGAAGAGAAGGACGTACATTCCAATGGCAACTCCGTCCGCTCCAACACTCCCACTAACGTCCCAAGGAGTAACCTTCTGTTCAACCTCACCCTTCGCATCAACCCCCACAGCAACCTCCTTCTCCTTCTCTCCCAGCACCTTCACCTCAGGCACACTGCTCGTCTTAGGAGCAGGCGTAACAGGCGCCAACAAACCTCCAACGGTAGATGAGACGGCTGATGCAGCTGCGTTCAGGGCTGACTTGAGGGGGGAGTCGGTTGACGAGGGGAGGGGGTTGGTAGGTCTCAAAGGGGAGGAAGCAGGGGAGTTGAGAGCAGAGGGAGTTGGAGTCGTCGACCGTTGGATGGCGGGTCGTTGAGGTCTGGTTTTTTTCACGAGGAAGCAGCAGAGAACGACGAAGCGAGGCACAATGAACGGGTCAGCTTCAACATCTAGAATCGAGGGAAGGCAGGCGGCTTGAGAGAAGGGGAGGGACGCCTCAAAGGGACGCAAGACTGGTGATCTCGGCTGCTCCAAGCCTCCCTCCTGGCGTCGACGAGCAGAGAAGGAAAAGCGAGATGCAAGAAGAAAAGGTCAACGCACCCTCCCTTAAGCCACTCAGGCTCCTGCATGTCCATCCCTTCCCACTCCTGGGCGAGTCCCTCCGCCTTGCCCTTCTCGCCCAAACCCTGGTCCTTCCTCGCAGCAGCGTCGCGCACCCACTCGGGTTCAGGCAGGTCCATCGCGGCCAGCTGCTTTTGCAGTCGAGCTTGTTCGAGCTCGTCGTCGTCGTTGAGGTCGACTTCGGGAGTGCGGGAGAGATGCTCGGGAGGAGGGAGGTCTAGCAGAGACATGGTGCGAGTCAGCCCCAGTGAACGAGGACGTTGCAGCAAAGAAGGGAAGAGTTAACGGACCGAGTTTGGCGAGCTCGTCTGTGAGCTGGTCCGACGTCTTTGACTCTCGCTTGGCGTGGCCCTTGACAAACGACATGATGGACTGTATGCGGGAGAGATGCTGGCGGTCAAGCAGTCAGGCACGCAGGCAGCAACCAGCTGGCTAGGAATCCCCGATCGGGGCTAAGTCATCCCCACCTGGGGTTTAAACTCCAGCTTGGGAAATCAATTGGGCTCGCGGGGAGGAGGCTCATGCCGGCCTGGCGGGCGGGCCATCTCCTGCTCGCAGTGCGCATACACCCCTCTCTCCTCCCTTCTCTCTACCGCATAAGACCCATATTCAGCAACCAGGAAGGATGGCCACAAACGGACCCATCAACGGCGTCAAGATCACAGGTCCGTTTCTCCCCTCTTGCTCTCGCTCTTGTAGCCTCTCGTGCTCCTCTGGCTCTCCTGTCCCCACCGTCCGGATCCTTCCCTCACGAACGCACCCTCGCATCATCGAACGATGGACTCGCACATGCCTGGTATACCACCAGGAGACTGGACGTGGATGTCCTGCGTCTGGGCGAAAGGTCCCGACCGAGGCGTCGTTGCCCCCTCTTCTGCTCCTTCCTTGTCCTCCCCGTTGCGTCACGCCCCCCTCCCCTTCCCCTCCTTCAACACCTCCCACTCCCCTCCCAGCCTACGATATCGATGCCTCGAGCTCGATCTTCCTCAAGAGGGGACGACAGGAAGGTTCGAGACGCCCAGGGGGAGTTAGGGGTGTTTTTGGAAGGGACGGTGTGGATGACGGCCATTCGAGCAGAGTAGCCGGGTCTCTCCACCCTTTCCACCAATCCCTCCTTCCACGACCTTTGCCCGGCTGGCATACTCTTTGCTAAGCTCTGTATACTGACATTCCCAACTTCCTCTTTATGTCCTCCCTCGTAATTTTTCGCATCTTGGTCCAACCTCCTCCCCTCCATCGCTCGCCCTTCCATCCCCCTCACGCGGAAAAGCTATTGACGACCCCTCCAAAATCGTCCGCGTGAGAGGCCAAGACGGCAAAACCGGCCTTGAGCGAGAGATCGCTTATACGAATTGCAAAGTTGTTGGCAACGGGTCGTTCGGGGTGGTCTTTATGGCCAAGCTTGTTGATGTCGCCTCACCCGACGGGAGGTCGGGGGAGGTGGGGGTGGTGAAAATTCAGAAAGGGGAGCCTGAGGAGGGGGAGCTTAAGGTTAAGAAGAAGGAGGAGCATGAGGAGGGTGGATTGACGGTTAAAGAGGAGAAGGTTGAGGTCGTTGAGGATATCGCGATCAAGAAGGTGTTGCAGGACAAGAGGTTTAAGGTGCGTTTTTCACTTTCCCTGTCGACTTGTTTCTTACACTTTGAGCGCTGTGGAAGAGCGGGTCGACGACGCTTTGGGTCTGAGGGGGGTTGCGTTGAGGAAGGTTGTCAACGGGGGGGGGCACGCTCGGCTGCGTATCTGCTAGCACTGACCATGCGTCCTCTTCCCATCCGGCTCGTCTCCAGAACCGAGAGTTGCAGATCATGCGGATCGTCAGTCATCCAAACGTTGTCGACCTGCGCGCGTTCTTCTACTCGAACGGAGACAAGGTCCGTCTTCACCCCCCTCCCCCCTCTCTTCCGCGCTCAAGGCTGACGCGATCTCTACTGCGGTTTGGGTTGGAGTAGAAGGACGAGGTCTACTTGAACCTCGTGCTTGAGTACATACCAGAGACGGTCTACCGGGCCAGTCGGCACTATGCAAAGCTCAAGCAGACGATGCCCATGATCCAGATCAAGGTGCGTTCCGCTTTCCATCCCCCTAAACCCCTACCACTTGCGCTGCTGTCGCCCGTTGACTAGGCGGAGAAGCTGACGCCCGGTCCTGTCCCTTTGTTTGCAGCTATACATGTACCAACTCTTGCGGTCGCTGGCATACATCCACTCGGTCGGGATCTGCCGTTCGTCCCATTCCCTTTCCCCTACCCCCTACCCCTCACCCACTCACTCCTGTCGTACTGACGCCTCACTTCTCTCTCGCACCCTCCCGAAATCAGACCGAGACATCAAGCCCCAAAACCTGTTGATTCACCCAACGACGGGCGTGCTCAAGCTGATTGACTTTGGGTCGGCAAAGATCCTCGTTCCTGGCGAGCCGAACGTGTCGTACATCTGCTCGAGGTACTACCGAGCGCCCGAACTCATCTTCGGGTCGACCAACTACACGCCTGCCATTGGTGAGTTTGCCCTCCCCTCCATCCCTTTCTCGGATTTCCTGTCTTTTGGGAGGATTCTGACCAAATACGCTGGCTCTTTGACTCGCCTGCGCTTGTAGACATCTGGTCGACAGGGTGCGTCATGGCAGAATTGATGCTCGGCCAACCGCTGTTCCCGGGCGAGAGCGGGATTGACCAGCTGGTCGAGATCATCAAGGTGCTCGGAACGCCGACGAGGGAGCAGATCAAAACAATGAACCCCAACGTGCGGTTTCCTCTCCGTTTCTCGTCCTCTTCACTGCTCTGTTCTGACTTGTTCGTCTTTTCGTTTGCGTTGCGCCAGTATATGGAGCACAAGTTCCCTCAAATCAAGCCGCACCCGTTCACCAAGGTCTTCCGTCCGCGGACGGACGCCAACGCGATCGCGCTCGTCGAAAAGCTGCTCGAGTACACGCCCGAGCACCGGCTGACGGCGCTCGAGGGTATGACGCATCCGTTCTTTGACGAACTTCGGCTCGAGGGAGGAAAGCTGCCCAGTGGGAGACCGTTCCCGCCGTTGTTCAAGTGCGTCCCCCCCCCCTCCATTTTCCCCCACCTCTTTTGCGCAGAAAGTCTGAACTGATATCCTTGGCACCTGTCGTTTTCTCTGCACAGCTTCAACAAGGAGGAGCTCTCACCAAAGCCAGAGTTGATCACCAAGCTCGTCCCGCCCTTCATGGAGGAGGAGCTAGCAGCCAAGGGTATCGACGTCAACAACTTTGGTGCGTGTCCTCGTTCGAAATCTCCAAGGGATGAAAGACTGATCGATTTTTTCTCTCGCTTTTGAACAGTCCCTATACCCCTCGACAAGCTTCGAATCTCGCTCGACTAAGAGTCATCTGTCGCCCACCCAAAATGATGGGCCCTGTCAAAGCCCAGAACTCATTCTCACGTGCCCTCAACTCTCACCGCCCTTTCGAGCCGTTGTCTCTGTATTCCCGTCGTTTTTCCTCTTCCTCCACATATCTCTTCTTTTTTGACCGTCTCGACAACCGCCCCACCCTCGGCCGACCCCTCTCGACACAAATCATTGATTTCACGACGTTCTTCTCCCCCTCTCAGCCGCCCTCCTTCTCTCTCGGCTCGTTGACGACCCGGCCTCCCTCACAAGAGCTCCCCTTCTCCTTTGCCCGTCCGCTATTCCTTCTCATTGCTTTCCTTCCTTTCTCTTTGATCTTGCTGCAATCCTCATGAGATACTACGCTTTCGTGCCCTTTTTCGAAGCCAAGCTGGATTGTGCATGGGATCGCTACATTTAAAAGGAAGGACAGACAGACAAAGCGTGGGCTAAGGAAGGGAGAGAGAGAGGAAAAGGAAGGTGACCGATACTAGCTACGACCGTCTCGTCTTCTTCTTGTCAGGCTCGTCCTCTTCTGTCTTTTCATCAATCTCATCGTCCTCCTCTTCTTCCGCGGAAAGCTCTTCGACCTCCTCCCCTTCTTCTTCTGCGTCCTCTTGGTCCTCCTCGTCCTCGTCTCCGTCCTCCTCCACCACACCCTCTTCCTTGCCATCCTCACTCTCCTTCTCCGCTTTCTCCTCCTCTTCGTCGGCGTCCTTCTTGGACTGAGCCTTGGACTTTGAGGGCAGCTCCTTGCGCTTGGCCGGGACCGTAGACGAGGATGAGGACGACGCTCCGTTGCGCTTCTTGATAGCATCGTGGCCCCTGCAAGAAGGAAGGGGTGATACTCAAGTCAGAGAACGTCCCCGAGAGATGGAAAGGTAAAGGCAGGCCCACGCACCAGTTCTTTAGCGACCTGTACGACTTTGTTTCCCTCAACTCTTGGTCGTCCTTCCCGTCGTTGCCCTTCTCCTCCTGCGCCAGATGGCGCTTGCAGTAAGCGACGACGCGTCTCATGTGGTCGAGATCCTCGTCCGAGTAGTCCGCCTCCTTCTTGGACGGGTTCGAACGAAGGATCTTGACGATGTGCCGTCCTGACTCGTGCCCGACTGCCTCGCCGCCCTTACCAGGACCGACAGCTGACGAGGGGTTCTGCCAGCCGGTCGTCTTGCTGTCTTCGGCTGCTCGGCAAGGGGTGATCTTCCATCAGCAAGCCTAGTTCCTCCATCGGATGAACGAGGGAGAGGGAATGATGCAGGAACGCACTTTCGAGCCACTCTTCGAGCTCTTCGGGCGTCATGTTGACCATCTCGTTGAAGTCGTGGACGGTCTCGCTGGTCGGTTTGGTCATCGCGGGAGTGGGTGAAGGTGTAGGTAGGGTGGTAGAGGGAGATGATGGTTAGCGAGTCTGTAAGCTCGGTGGTCGTCTGCTTTGCCCTTCGCTCCTGCCCACGTCACGAAGAGAGGGCGGCGAGGAGATCGATCGGGGGGTCTTTGGGTGGAGTCGACCAGCAGGCGCTGGGAGCCGAAAGAGGCAGGCAGGCAGGCCCACAGAGCTGGCGCCTCGCAGTTCTTGGTGGCCAATTGTCGCTCGCCCTTGTCAGCTTTGCAGCTCTGTCAGTAGGTAGGATGAGAGTCAGAGTGGGAGGAAGGAAGGGCAGGGTCATCGACGTCCGTCGTCGACCGAGAGCAGCTCGACGCCCGATCGATCCCAGGCTCAGGCAGGTCACTCCAGGTTTTCGACGACCCTGCGCTCAGAGCTCTGAAGCACGCTCGGGTCAAGGCTGACAGATGTTGATATTATCGAGCTCTGTCCTCCCTGCTTTTCTTTCCTGTCTGCCTGTCGGTGACCGAGATCGACCCCTTCGGAGGTCGCCGCGCAGCGTCGACAGGTCCGCCCTCGTCTGTTCTCTACTAACCGCCTCTCAGAAAACCTAGTTCGCTCTACTGAATCAGCACGGGGTCGTAGTCGCGCTCTCCAGCTGACCGAAGACCGAGTGTGTACACCTACAAAAGGATGGAAGGAGGGAGGTAGTAGGAGTCCGGGGTTCTGCACGCCAACTTCCTCAGGCAGAGTGAGTCCCCTCTCCTCCTCCAGATGGGTTTGAAAGGGAGGTCGAGCTTTGACTGACCCTCGAGGTCACTCCTATTCTTCCTCTCCAGATCAGTTCGCGTGATACCTTCACTACGGGCTGCCATCTTCTCGCCCTGGGTTGACACCGTCTCTCTCTCGCGCGCAGACCAGCTCCCGCCATGAAACTCAACGACTTCGACTTCAGCAAGACTGCCAGCATGGCAGGCAAAGTGTTCCTTGTCACCGGAGGTGTGTTGCTGTCTCTCAAACCTCACCTGGAGTCCAATGTACTCCGTCTCACGCTGCTCCGCACCCCTTCAGGAACCAGCGGCATCGGCAAGCAGACCGTCCTCGCCCTCGCCCGACATCCGTCTCCTCCCTCGTCCATCTGGTTCACCGGCCGATCCTCTTCTCGAGCCGAGTCTGTTATCGCCCAATGCCCTCCCGGAGTCAACGTCAATTTCCTCGAGATGGACCTCGCCTCGTTTGACTCGATCAAGTACGGCGTTCGACAACTGCTTCTGAAGGAGACCGTCCTCGACGTCTTGATCCTCAACGCTGGGGTCATGGACGTGCCCAACGCACGCACTAAGGACGGTTACGAGATCCAATTCGGCATGAACTACCTCGCCGGCGGATACCTCACCCAGCTCCTCCTCCCGAAATTGCTCCACTCGCCTGCTCCGAGGGTGGCCAATGTCGTCAGCGATGCGTGCCTTCTAGGCCAGAAGATCGGAATCGACTTTGACTCGCTCAAGTCGGACGGCAAGGAGGTTGGGTATCGAGTGCTGAACGGGTTTGTCCTCTACGCGAGGTCCAAATTCGGTCAGTTGCTGTGGGGTCAGCAGTTGGCCAAAAGGTACCCTCAAGTGACGGTCATCAACCTGCATCCAGGTCCGTCCTCTCACTGTCAGGCTTGCGGTCTCCGCCTTCTAGTGTGGTCTTGCACTCTGACATCCCTTGTCCGCCATTTTGCTCGTTTCCTCTCTGGTCCCCAAAGGTGTTGTCAAGACTGAGATGTTTGCCGGTCTACCCTTCTTTACTTGGCTCCTCCTGACGGCTCTTTCTTGGTGGCAAATGATCCCAGCCGAAAAGGGTGCGTCGCCATTTTCTGTACCTCTCTCTTCGTCCGAGTCCACCGCAAGCTGACCAGTTTTTCTCCTCGTCAGGCGCGTTCAACCAACTCTGGGCTTCGACTGTTCCGCAGGAGGAGGTCAAGTCCGGTGGCTACTACAACAGTTTTGCGACGCTCAACAATGCTCCGCTCGGAGCGTCGGACAATAAGATCGGCGAGGAGCTTTGGGAATGGACGACAGAGGAGTTGCAGCCTTTTTTGTAGCGGTCGAGAACACCTGCCACCTTTGCTCAACGTTGCGTTTCTTTGTATCCAATTACTTGCTCCCATCCCCTTACCAGAAGTCTCGCTCTCCTTGCAGAAAGGCGAGTGTAAGAAATGAACTGTTGCATCTCAGGCGTCGTGCTCTTCTCCAATGTCCTGCTCGGCCCTTCCTTTCCGACACATCATGAACTCGTCTTTCAACACCTCCCTGCCCCAAACGGCGACCTGTTTCTCGCCCTCTCCAAGCGAACCCAGGCACGTCCCTTCGTCCGTTATGGCCGTGAAACAAAGTAAGACGGCCCTCGCAGAGCGACTGGAGAGCGACAACCTTCTTCATCGCCTCCTTCAGCGCTTGAGCGTCCGGCTGGCGTCGACGTTGAGTCCGTGGGGAGGGCGGACCCAGAGACTCTCCAAATCTACCGAGGAAGGCAAGGTGATGAAGACACCGGCCGGGGCCACATCACCCGTTCGTACTCTCGGTCGACCGAGCGTGGGTCTTGATGGTTGTTCTCGAGCAGGAAAGAGTCAGGAAAGGGAGGGAAAGAGCACGAGTCAGCGTCCTTCTCCCCCACCCCACCCGAGTTGAACAAAGAGAAAGACGCACGTCGACTGTCAGCTCCCATTCTAACGTCTTGAGCTCGCTCGTCTTGATGACCAAATTGCCAGCGTCGAGGTCAGCGATGATGAACTGGTTCTGGGGCGAGAGGATCAGCTCGTTCCAGTAAAGATACATGCTTGTTGGCGGGGTTGCTGGCGTCCAGGACGGGTCGAGCGACATCACAGATGGGGAGCGACCAGAACCAAAGGAACAAGCGTTGCCGAGGAGGGGGGGGGGGATATGCAAAGGGTGGTCAGCCGCAAGGTCAGCAAAAAGGTACAGGATGGTCGAACGACCGTCCGAGGGCGGAAGGGTGAGCATGCCTGGACCCCCAATTGAACGTCAGCCTCGCTCGATCGAAGATCAGAGACGGTCTTATTTGCCATACTACGAGCATTCTGAATGCTGAAGGAGGATGCTGTTGGAGGTACGGTCGTCTCGAGCTGATCAGATTCGATTTCGGGTCGACGGAGGCGTTGCTCCCCACACGACCATCTCGCCCCAGGCATCTCTTTCATCTCCCAGCACACCCCTACCAAGAACAATGTCTGTCAGTACCTAGCTACAAGTCTTCTGCAGTCAGTCTGCAAGACCAGTCTGGAGGAGGGGCGGCATGAGACATGGTCCTCCCCCCTGGTCAGGCGTGGGCTGAGCTTGATCCGTAAGCTGACATCTCTCCCTCCCTCCCCTCTTCGTCTCCACCTGCCTCTGCGTCTCTCGGAAACTCGGATGCAGAGCCCTGAAGTCGTACGTAGCTGCTTTCTCCGCTGTCCCATTGACGTTGACGTCGAGCCTGACGCGTGCCTCCACCCCCTCTTCCCCTGCCCACCCCTTGATCCGAACCCCACCTACGCCGACCCACCTTCAACCTGAACCAGGCCTACCAGTACGAGGTTGTCATGACTTGTGGAGGATGCTCCGGAGCCGTCACCCGAGCTCTCACTCGGATCCTCCCTCGTTCGTCCGCTCCTCCCTCGTCTCCCTCTCTCTTCACCATTCTCGAGCTGACCATCTGAGACTTGGTTCTCTCTCCTTTTTCGATCCAGCCGCCCAGTTCGACGTCTCGCTTGAGACGCAGCAGGTCAAGATCTTCAAGGGCGAGACCGAGCTGCCTCCTTTTGAGACCGTCACTGAGAAGATCGGCAAGACCGGAAAGACGGTGCGTTGGCCCTTCCTTCGCCTTAACCCCTTTTCTCCCTTCCACACTTCGCGCATTTCAATGGTCCAGGCTGATGAGTACGCGCCTACTTTCCGTCACTCCAGATCAAGTCCAGCCAGGAGTTTTAAAGCACCTCAAAACGCTTGTTCCCCGTCCTATCCCGACTTCTTGCTCCTCTACGACCTCCTCTGCCTTCGTCGACTTCAGCCTCACGACCGCCCTGACGCACACCCGTCCCTTTCCCCCTCGCCCGAAGCTCTCCGGCCAGGGTCTCGGAGGGGTTCTTGTCGGCTGGACGTTTCGCTTGACTTTGTATCCTCACGAACTTTTCTTCTTGCCTTCTGGCGCGCGGGTGCAGGCGTCACTCAGCAGACTGGCGGGCTCGCGTCTGGGTGGTAAGGTTGAGCGTCATGGCGAGATAGGGCACAAGCAGAAGAAAGAAAAGGAGAAGGGGGGAGGGTGGGTAGGAGAAGCAAATCGGTGGTAGAGAAGAGAAGGATCACGGTTCCAGGAGCAGTCGAGAGAGGGTGAAGAAGGGCGTCACTTCCTCGAGCGGAAGGTGTGAGAGGGGACAGAAGATGCGCGTCGCGTCGAAAGAGGGTCTAGAAAGGTGGAAGGGTGCAAAACTTGAGGGTTTCGCAAGGCCTTCACGATGAGAGGGAGGATGAGGGGTGGGGGGGGGGGATCAAAAAGAAGCGGTAGACAGAGGACTGGCAAAGGGGAGAGTTCAGCAGCATCCTCCTCCCGCCTGCTGGACGTTCTGACCCTGGCCGACCTTGAGGTTCGACTTTGCGCCAGCACCGGTGGGCATGGAGGTCGAGCCCATTCTGCATTGACAGGAAAGACGGACTCTGTCAGCCTCGCGTTCGATTGGTCGACTCGACGCGCGAGTTGCGGTCCAGAGCGAAGATCGAGGAAAACGTACCGGTCCTTGATCTGCTTGGCCATCGTCAAGAAGGCCTGCTCGACGTTGGTGGCCTCCTTGGCCGACGTCTCAAGGAAAGGAATGCCGAGCGAGTCTGCAAACTCCTAAACTCGCACACACACCACCCAGGTAGATACCGCTCGGTCAGTCTCGGAAAGGCAAAGGAGACGATGACATTGAAGAGAGGCCGCACCTTTGCGGCAGCATGCTCGACCACCTTCTTGGCGACGAGGTCGTTCTTGTTTCCAACGAGCAGCTTGTTGACACCCTCGACGGCGTATCGGTCAATCTCCTGCAGCCACTGCTTGACGTTGGTGAAGGTGTCTAATGCGTAAGAAAAAACGCAGCGTCAGTGCGTGTGATACATGGAGGTCAAGGAAAGGGACGGACCGTTGTCAGTCACGTCGTAGACGACGATGATTCCGTGTGCTCCACGGTAGTACGAAGACGTGATGGTTCGGAATCGCTCCTGACCTGTAAGAGCAGCCGCCAGCTCGAGTCAGTCTCAACACAAGACAAGAAGGGGGAGCGACGAAAGTAACGCACCAGCAGTGTCCCACTGCGCGAGCGTTGGAGGAAGGCAAGGTCAGTCAACAAGCGGTACGACGCCCGAGCCTGGATTCAAAGAGACGCACGATCTGAAGCTTTACGGTCTTGCCCTCGAGCTCGATGGTTCTAATCTTGAAGTCGACCTGGTTTCATCAAAAAGAGGTGCGGGTACAGGAGTGATAGGAAGAGTCAGCAAGAGTCTTCATTCGTGCAGGAGGGTTAAGTCGCCTCCTCCTCCTTCCACTCGCTACAGCAACGTCTCAATCGACAGCGTCCATCGAGCTCAGCTCGACCAACGACGATGCGGTTGGCAACGAATCTTTCTGCGGTGGAATCCCAGGGTGACCAGCCTCGCCGCTGCCTCCGACGATCCGAGCCCCTCGTCCTGCTCCTCCCTCCCTCCCCGCTCCTCTCCCAACCACACCGCGCCCGATCCAAATCCCTTCCGACCTCAAATCCCAAGCAGAAGAGCGCGAGCACAGTGCAAGCGAGAGAGAGAGGAAGGAAACGCACTCCGATGGTCGAGATGTAACTCTCGGTGTACGTGTCGTCGGCAAACCGGAGGAGCAAGCAGGACTTTCCGACACCCGAGTCTCCGATGAGCAGGAGCTTGAAGAGGTAGTCGTATTCCGGGGTAGACATGGTCTGAGGAGTCCGGGAACAGGTAGTTTCGAAACGGGGTGAGGCAGAGGATCCAAAGAGGGATGTAGGGTCAGTGGAAGGCAGAGGGGGGACAGCGAGAGACGACCGAAGAGAGACAGCCACAAGAATGTCAGCAACAGAGACAGCAGATCTACGACACATGCTCCCATACGACTCCCTCCGTCTACTGTGCTGCTGGATGCACGTCCTGCCTGGTCGGAAGGAAGGACGGACAGTTCGCCCTCCTCAAGGCGGCCCCAGCTCATCACACCCCCCCTTTGATCCCCCTCTCCCCACCTGCCTGCGCCTATCTTTCCCTCCTACCCCAACACCCTTCTTTCACCCTCTGGAGCCTGCAGCAAGGAGCAGAGAAAGGATACTGACCGTAAAAAGGGGGGGGGGTGTGGTGGGGGAAAAGGGGTGGGTTTGGTGTGGGTGTTGTTGGGGCGCTCTCGTTCTCCTGCCACGGTGACGCTCCTTCCTCCCTGCTGAGACTTCTTCGCTCAAGACAGAAGTCCCGCAATTTCGCTTCAGCACTCGTACTTTACACGGGCAGGAATTCTCTTGCTAGCAGAGGTCGACGTCTCTTGGAAAAACGAGCGCGCAAGTCGAAGGTTTTCTCGGTCGAGCACACTCGTCGAGGGCACGGCAAGAGCGGCGCCTTTCACTCCGTGCCCACCCTTTGACCGACTCTCCCCCACTTTCCAGCCGTCCACCCCGTGCTCCTCGACATCTACCAAGAAAGGGATGCGTTTATATCCAACCCAAAAAAAACATCCGACCTGCCTGAGCTCCACCGAGAGGGGAGCGTTTTAGAAGGGCTTGTCCGAGTCGGGCGTGGTGTCCTTGTAGTACTCGTCAAACTGCAGCAAAGAAAAGCGTCAGGCTTGTCAGTGCCCGGATGCAGATCCGAGGGAAGGGAGGTACGAACGTAAGGGAAGGGAGCGAGGAGGTTCTTCTGCAGGTATCCTCAGATCGACAGCAAACGCGAGGCCCAATCGGAGACCACCACCAAGGAAGACGAAGCTGTGAGCACGCGGACACGCCTGGAGGTGTGAGCAGAAGGGGTACGAACGTAGAAGACGGGAGTGGACGAGAGAAGGAGGGTGATGGCAGCGCCGGCGGAAGCTCCCCAAAGGCCAAGCGAAGGAGCCCAATGGATGGCCTTCCTGCGAGACCCAACCAACCAAGACGACAAGGCACAGCCGAAAGCGAGGGCAGGAAGGAAGGTCAAAGGCGTCAGTGCCTTGTCCGAGCGGGGATCAAGGAGGAAGAGCGGGACGTACTCAGCGCTGAGGAGGGTGCGAGGGCGGGCGTCCGGGTCGGGTAGGGATCGGGGCAGGAAGGAGAGGGTCAGCTTCAACCACAACTCTTACACCTGCCAGCAGCAGCCAGAAAGGTCGAACGAGTACGCACGTGAAGATGCTGAAGTGTCGCTGGGGTCGAAAGACAACTCGGGGAGACATGGCGGGAGGAACTTGGGAGTGGGTGGGCGTTGGCGGGTCGCAAGGCAAAAGGCTCGCAGCCCGATTGGACGACCAACGACGACTTCCGTTCAGACCACCACTCTACGCTACTCGTCCCCCCTTTGTTGCTGTCAATCGCATCGCTGCTTGCTGACTGACCTGAACGCTGACCAGAGCCTACAGCCAAGCTTAATTGGGGGCCAGAAGAACCGCAGGGGCCCATCCGAACCTTCGGCCCTGCGCGCGCGACGGTCCTTCGCTCTTCCGTCCTTCCCCCCATGGTGGGAAGGAGCAACGAACGCTGTCGGTCTTCGCAGCATCACGACCAAGTTCCTCAACTCGACAGCAACTCGCGAAACGGTACGGTTTTGACCTCAGCTCGCAGCTGAGGGAGTATACCAGATACGCCAGCCTTCGCACCAGCCTCCTCACCCCCAACGACACCCCTACCCCCATTGTTTCGTCTTCAAAGACTCTACCTCGTAGGCAGAGTACACGACGTCTATCTGGGACGCCTGGGTTTACTCAGAGGACTGTCGTCAATTGGCGTCAGGGGCAGGAGCGTCAAGCAACGGCGGTCGGACCTCGGCCCTCCTCAACGCATGAGGGGTGCGACGGGAAGGATTTTTCGTCACGTTGACGAACCTAGGTCCGCTGTCCTTTCTCATTCCCCTTTCTTTCGCTGGGCGTTGGTTGTTCATTTGGAAGGTATGGGTAAGAAAGCGGTTGCTGGGGGGGGGGTCCTGTCGCTGACGTCCCTTCCTCGCCGTCCCCTTCAGTAACGATCATCACGATTTCCAAGCGCTCTCGATGCTCTTGCGACGTGGTAAGAGACGGTACCTCCAGGTTCTCTGATCAAACCTTCAAAGGATGCAGCCTTTTCCTGACCGAGTTTCCTGATCGACAGTTCCTGAACGAGAGAGCTCCCGCTCGGCGCGTTGGAGAGTGTGGATCTTGACTGACGCGACAGTCGCTCTCGTTCTCACCAGCCTGTCGACCACTCTCACTCGCTCGCGCACCCCTCCTCTATCTCCCTCTCTACTCGCGCCGGGCTCGAGCCGACACCTTCATCGCGTGTCAACCGTCGACTCTAGGCCATCGCCACTGATCCGAATCGCCATCCTCCCTGTCGGAAGCGCCGTTATTGGGAAAGGATAACGACCATCGATACCTCGATCAAAGGGGCAGCTGTGTAGATGGATAACACCCTGCGAGCTTTCGGAAGGAAGGAAGAAAGTGCAAGGGCATTCGTGGCGTCTGCTGCGCAGTTGGCCGGGGGAGTTGGGATGCAGAGGTCCGCGAGGGGACTTTGCGAGTGTTTGCCTCTTTGTCGGTCGGCCGCGCGCGCGCTGATAGGAGTATCCGGAGGAACGGTGGGAAGGAGGGTTGAGCGGTCGGGGAGGGGGCTTCCTCGGGTGCGTGCACTTGAGACTGGGAAGCCGTACGTTTGCGCGTACACATCCCAAATCCTCTCTTCTTGTTCTTCCTTTCTTCGCCCTCCCACCCCCTGTTAATAGACAACTCGCTGTCTTGCTGTCCTCTCTCCTGCTGATTCTGCCTGGGGGACCTTACGCGCCGCAGGATTCGAGGCATGCTAAAAGCGGGGGCGTCCGACGGTCGAGCCTTGGCAGAGACCTTATCATCTTCAGGCCCGGCGAACTGCTGCCTTCAAGAAGCAGGCCACCTCCCCTTTCCTCTACTCCATCAACCTCGTCTCGACACCCATCTCAACTGTCGGACGGTTCCTTGCTCCCAAACAGCAACAACTTTCCGCAACAATTCCGGTCGCCTCCGTCTTCACCACCCACTCACAAGCCAATCCCCTCTCACCGCATCTCACCTCCCCCATCTCCCATCATGTCGTCCTCCGTTGAAGACATCGAGAAGAAGGGCTACGCCGGCGACGTCAACGTCGTCCCTGCCCTCGACAGCGGCGACTACGACGAGGAAGCCGTCAAAATTGACGTTCACTCTGGAATCGTGCGTCTGCCTCTTCCCCCTTCGCTACTTACCGATCGGGCCTGACCGTCCTATCGTGACCTCCTCTTGCAGACCGATGGTCTCCAGCGAACGATGCAGCAGCGACACGTTCAGATGATTGCTCTCGGTGCGCCCGCTCCTACCCCACTAACCTGCGCAACCGCAACTGACAGTTTCCCCCTTTCTTTATCTCTCTTTCTCACACAGCTGGTACCCTTGGTGTTGGACTTTTCCTCGGTAGTGGAAAGGCCATTGCTCACGCTGGTCCTGCAGGAGCTCTCATCGCCTACACCCTTATCGGAACCGTCATCTGGTGGTGCGTCGAGTCTGCTGCTGCGCACCTCACGACCGACAACAAGTCTGACGCTCGCTCTCCGATCCTTTTTCAGTATGATGCAGTCGCTCGGAGAGATGCTTTGCTACGCTCCTATCGCCGGAGGGTGAGTCCTGCAACCTCCTTTTCTGCGCTGAAAGTGAGCTAACCGCGTCCCTTCGCCTCTCCAGATACGTTCACATGGCTGAGCGATACATCCACCCCAGTGCCGGTTTTGCCCTCGTCAGTCCCTCTCCCCTTTCTTCTTTGTGATCTCCTGCTTTGCTGACAGTGACCAAACTTTTTGACTTGCAGGGATGGATGCGTGAGTTAGCTTTGGCTTGTCCTCTCCCCCGGCCTCCTTTTCCCCAGTGGCCTGACTCTTCCTCCTCTCTTGTCCTTGCAGACTGGTACTCTGCCGTTATCTCTCTGCCCACTGAGATCATCTCTGCCACTTTGATTATCGGTGCGTCCTTCCAGCGCTAGTCAACAAGCGAAGTTGCCGGCTAACTCCCCCCTCCACCCAATCTTCCTCCCCCAGGTTACTGGACTGAGATGACCACCGGAAAGCTTGCTGGTCTCATCACCCTCCTCCTCTTCCTTTGCGCCTCTTTCAACTTCCTCGGAGCCCGATGGTACGGAGAGTCTGAGTTCTGTGCGTGACCGATTTTCACTGTGTCAATTTCCTGCAACTACTCATCCTCCACATTCCATCATCTCAGGGTTCGCCATGATCAAGATCTGCCTCATCCTCGGTCTCATCCTCGGTGGACTCATCGTCGACCTCGGAGGTAACCCCGCCGGCGAGAGGATCGGCTTCAGGTACTGGAAGAATCCGGGAGCGTTCGCCTCGTTCCCCGTCGACGGAGAGATCGGCAAGTTCACGGGATGGTTCCAGACCCTGCTCCAGGCTGCTTACTCCTTCAGTGGAATGGAGGTCCGTGTTTTTCTCTGTTGTTTCACCCTTTTTGGTCAAGTACTGATCTTGGTGCTCTTCCTCACAGGCCATCGCCATTGCTTGCGCTGAGGTCGTCAACCCTCGAGCCAACATGGCCGGTTGCACGCGAAAGATCTTCTGGCGAATCCTCTTCTTCTACTGTGAGTTTCTACTCGCGCTGTTGAGGTTGGTGAGAGTTGTACTGACTCGTTGCGGCTTGCCCCCTTCCAGTCTTCGGAATTAGTGAGGATCCACCTTTTCTCTTTCAACGATGCGAGACCCTTACTGATCCAACCTCTCGCCCCTCACAGTCATCGTCGTTAGTACTTCGTCCTTTTGTTGTGCTTTGTCGGCTTGAGTCTGAAATCCCTTCTGCGCCTTTCAGGGAATGCTCGTCCCCTCCAACGACCCCAACATTCTCCAGTCCACAGGAACGGCCGCATCGTCCCCCTTCGTCATCGCCTTCAACCGCGTAGGAATCAAGGGACTTCCTTCAGCTATCAACGCTGGAGTCTTGACCAGTGCTTTCAGTGCCGCCAACTCGGGTCTCTACGGTTCCTCCCGAACCCTCTACGGCCTCTCCCTCCGAGGACAGGCTCCCAGGATTTTTTCCAAGTGCCTCAAGAAGAACGGGCTGCCTATAGTAGCGCTGGGATTTTCTTGCCTCTGGATTCTGCTCGCGTAGTTCGTCCTCTTTTTCCCACTTCTTTGCGCAAAGACAAGTCACTGACGAACTGTCTTTCCTCCCTGTAGCATGGTACGCGCTTTATACTTCAGTTCCACCGCTCAGACACGATCCCTGACGCATGCTGCCTTCTCTTCTTGATCAGACTCTTTCCGAGGGCGCCTCTACCGTCCTCAACTGGCTCTCGAACCTCACCTCCATCGCCGCCTTCATCCAGTGGGCCACCATCTGTGTTGCTTTCCTCCGATTCAAGTCTGCCTGTGAGGCGCAGGGTATCGACAGGTCCGCCTCCAAGTACATCTACAACCGGTTCCAGCCCATCCCCGCCTACTGGGCCATCTTCTGGTGGTACGTAAATATTTTGCTCTCACGATCTTTCCCACCCTTGCTGAGTCAAGTCTCTGTGCGCTCGAACAGCTTGATCAACATCATCTTCAACGGCTACGCCGTCTTCATCAAGGGAATGTGGAACACCAGTGACTTCATCATCGCCTACATCAACCTTCCTATCGGTTCGTCTCTTCTTCCTGTCGAGGTCCAATACGGATATGACTGACCTCCTTGACATTTGCGTTCTCTAGTCACCGTCCTCTTCTTCGGCCACTACTTCTACACCAAGCGACCCGCGTTTAAGAAGGCGCACGAGATTGACATGGTCTCCAACATTCCCGGTCCCGAGATTGGTGCGTAACATCTGTTTGAGTGTCGGTTTCTCGCGGCGGAACGAGTGCTGACGCTTCTGACTTTGCAGACTTCGACCCCAACCCCCCCACCACGAAGGTCGGCCGCTTCTTCCGCTGGCTGCTCTAAACTTTCAGAGTTCTTCACGAACATACACCAATCCCATTCCTCCTTCAAGCGCCTTTCTTCTCCTCTCTCTTTCCCATATCGCTCAGTTGTAGATCTCTCTTTAGAAAGAAAAACGGTTTTAAACCGGTTGTAACACGAAGCAGATCTATCCTGCTTCAGTCTCTCTCTCTCCTTGCCCTCTTGCCCTCAATGTTCTCAAATGAACGGTTCTAACTAGCTCGCTCACAAGACCAACCGAAAGACGCAAACTTGATACGGATCCATGCGAGACAAGTCGATCCGTGCTCAGGAGGATGGAAAGTAGTGCAGACAGGAGGATGCAAGGGATGCGAAGGATGATGATTGGGGGTTTGATTTGCGTTCAGTCCGTTGTTGCTGGGGAAGGGGTGGCGGTGGGAGGAGCGGAGAGGGAGTCGTCGAGGAGCCGTTCAACTGCACCACGGAATCGGCAGTCTTCGTGTTAGTCCGGGGCACATGAAAGCAGGGAAGGGGAGGACGTACTTGATGCGAGGTGCTTGGAGTGAGGAAGGCCGTTTGTGCGCATCTGCTCGATGTGGGGCTGCACGCGAGCTTTGAGCAACTCCTTCTGCTCGCCCTCGGACACTCGGAGTGCTCGTTGACTGCGAAGGGAGAAAAAGAGGTAAGGTTTGAGTGAGTTTGTGGGCTTTGACTAAAAAATCGAGATACAAGCCGGAGGACTTACAGAACGTAGTTTCCGAACTGGTCCTTCATCAAAAGGGCGACCGCTCCCTCCGACTTGAGCAGCAACTCCTCAATGAGCATCTCGCGCTCTTCACGAGGAGCGCAGACGAAAGCCTTCTCGCAAACGTTTGAAGCAAACTTGTGCCGGGCCACTGTGGAAACGAACGAGGGAGCGGCGTCATTAGGCGGATGGAAGTAGACGAGAGCAAAGGAGGCGGACTCACTCTGGAAGATCTGCCCCTTCATCTCTTCGATGATCTTTGTGCGGTCCTCCGGCAGACCCTTCTCTATGACGAATTGGATGACTGAGAGAGAGAGAGAGAGAGAGCGACGAACCAAAGCGTCAGCTTGGCTGTGCGGGATCGTGGAAAATCCAGAGGAAAGACTTACCGTAGTTTCCGAACTGGTCGAGGACGAGCCGGCGGGTCTGCGTGTGCATCTCATCCAGCAGCGGCCGAGACTGCTCGGTCGGCAAGAACTCGAAGCACCGCTGGAGGACACGGCATCCGTACGGGTGCGTCGAGAGCTCAAACACCCGGCCAGTAAAGGCCTGGACAAAGTCGAGGGCCGGTTCGGGGAGGGAGACGATGCGCTGGATGACGTGATTGGCGTTGCTCGACTTGACGCAGTCCATGATGTTGTCCTTGAGCTCGGCGACGAGGATGTTGCGTTGTTCTGTGCTGATGACTTCGAGAGCCTGGAAGATGGGAAGCGAGTAACGTCGATAGTCAGTATCCAACTCGAGCAAGTCAACAAAAGGACGGCGTCTGACCTTCTGGATCGACCGGCATCCGTATGTCGAGAGACTGAGAGGCATGACGTTGCCCTCCATCGTCTTCGCGAGGGCCTCCTTTTGCTCTGGCGTGCCAAAGTCCAGGAGCTTTTGGATGCAGTAGTTGCCGAACACTGTAAGCAGTCAAAAGAAGTCGTCGTCGAGACGCTTGTCAATCCCTCGTGCGAAGAAGAAGAGCAAGCAGAAAGAAGGAAAAAACGCACCGTCCGTCTGAATCGTGAAGGATGCCGTGAGGACCTCGTCAAACACCCACTGTCGCTCCTCCTCAGTCGCCGTCTCGAGCTTCTGCTGGAGCCACCTACTCGCAAACTGGTCGCTCGTAAACTCGACGACGTGGCCCTGGATCTCGCTCAGGTCCCATAGGCGCGTCTTGTCGTTGCGGAAGTTTTCAAGCGTCTCGCTCCGGAGGACGGGTGCGTACGAGCTGTCGACCGACCCTCGCTTGATGCCCAGCACCCCGCCTGCTCCAGCGCTCCCTCCCATCCCTGACGACGCACTGCCAGGCATGCGAGCGCCAACGCGGCCGACGGACGACTGCCGACGACCGGCCGAGTAGCCCGGCGCGTTGAACTGCTGAGGCCAGCCCGAGTTGGACATCCGACGCTGCTGATTGTTTCCCTGGAACGAGGGCCAGAACCCACCCTGGGTAGGGCTGTTGACGTCGTACGAGCCGTAGGGAATCTGACCGAGCGTCATGACTGGGCTCCGAGGCGTGAACGACGGCGCGTTGGGCGAGATGCCCATTGGACTGTACGGCGAGACGGGGCTGCCGTAGGAGGGGTCGTAAGGGTTGAAGTCGGAGGGCAGGGGTGCCTGCATGGCGTAGGGCGAAAAAGTTGGACTGTAGAGGAAGGGAGGGGCGTTGGGATCGAACTGAACGGGGTGTCCGCCGTACGACTGCTGCTGCTGCTTGACGTAGGACTTTCCGTTCGATCCATGCTGGTCCTCCTGTTGTTGCTGTTGCTGCTGCTGCAAGGAAAAGAAAAGAAGAGGAGATCGGTTCAGCGACGGCGATGGGACTTTTGGCGGCAATTCCGCTCCGTCCCCAGCCGGACGAGAGAGAGGGGCACGCACTGCGTTGTACGAGACGTCCGGCAGCGTAGCCCCCCAGACCTGCAGAGCAAAGACAGCAGCGAGAGGTCAGCGACAGTCCGTCAGATCAGCAAAGCGAAGGTAGAAAGGGAGGAGAGGGAGAGAGGTTGGGGGGATCGCCCTTCCGCGGCCTGTCGACGCTCCGTCCCATCTCGACGCGCAGGACACTCACAGACCAGTCCCCTCCAAACGAGTCGCCCGGCTGCTGCGAGGCGTTGGTCATGCTTTCCGTGTGTATTGTCTGGGTCGGAGAGGAGAGTATGAGAAGGAGCTGGTCAGCGTCAGAGGTGGGCCAAGGTGGGTCCTCTCCCATCAAACGCCCAGGCGGCCGTTGTCGGAGAGCGGTCTGCGCCAACTCCGCTGGGGCAAGGCAACGACGACGCACCTCGTGGGCGATAGTTCGAGCTGAAACGACTGGCTGGTATTCCGTTGTTGGGGCGATGGTCCGGGCAGAGCAAAAAGACGCGAGAGAAAGGGAGAGAGAGACGCGCGGTCGAAGTGGGTGGCAGCAGTAAGGAAGCTGGAGAAGAAGAGAAGGGGCGAAATCGGAGGAGCAAAGAAAAAACGAAGACGAAATCACGAAGCAGGAGAGGACTTCCTCCTCGTTTCTCCCCCCCTTGATTCCAGTTTCTGATTGCAGACTCGTTTACAGTTCTCTCTTGCTGTCCCTCTCCGCCTGAATCTCCTTTGATGGCCTGTGCGAATTCCAGATGAACGCGGGCGGAGGCCCCCGCGAAACCCACCTTCTGTCGACCGTCCGTTCCCCTCCCCGGGCATCGTTCGCGCGCATCCGGCCGAACATTTTAGCCACCAAATTTCACCGCAAGCACTTCATCGACGTAAGGAGTACTCGAGCCCAGCGAGCAGCAGAACAGCTCGCAACAGAGAGGACAGGAGCGCGATAGAGAGGTGCAGGAGGTCCATGCGTTTCGTTGCGCTCAGGAGCCGAGCGATCTGGCCCGACCGCTGATCTCTTCACGCCTGCGCTCTTGCAAGGTTCCCGCTGCAGCCACCGTCCAGGCGCTCCTCCCCCGATGGACCGCCAAACTTCGGATGCGGAAGTGAGTAAGTCGTCGCATTTGCCAACCTCGACCAACCCCGAGCTAAGCAGGAGACGACACCATGCTGCACACACAGGCCACAGCTGCTTGCTTGCCTCTCTCGCCCCGCGAAGGCACACGAACGTCGCAAGCGTACTTTTCACTCAGGGGAGATTGAAAAACGAAAAGGTTCATTTATGAGACGGAAGGGTGAAGCGCGCAATGAAATCGTATGGAGTCGAGAAGAAAGGGAGAGGACCGTACGTCTCTGCTCGATGCGGTATGAGGACTCCTCCTACTACCGGTGTCTGCCAGTTCGTCCCAGTGCGCGGGATATTTGCGCGCGCTAGCCAGGAAAGAGCAGACAACGAGTAGGGATACAGCGGCAGGGAGGCAAAAGGGGTGGCAAGTGGCAGACAGAGACGTTGCGGACGACGACAGGACAAGCCAAATTACTAGAGTACGTAGTGCGGTAAGTTACAGACGACGTGAAAGCGGGAGAGCGTCGTGGAAAGGATTGAGGAGCAAGTACTTGAGCAAGGTCAAAGCAGGCAAGAGGTTGAAGGAAGGGAGGAGGGAGGACGTTCACCGTCCTCGCCCTCGGTTGCCCCAACCTCTGTCTCTTCCTCTGCCCGCTCCCGCTCCTCCTCCGCCAGCGTGTCCTCCTCCTCGCGCACTCCAGCCGTTGGTAACCGGAGGCGGCCCTTCGTGCTGCTGACGAGGGAAGGAAGGAGATGCGTTCGGGTGGTACGACGGTGCGCTATTGGGAGGCGGTCCAATGTATCCCGGGTACGGCCCGCCAGCCTGAGCTTGAGGAGGTCCCCAAGCGTGCGAGGGAGGTGGTCCTGGTGCGGTCGGAGGGGGGGGCGCAAACGACGACGCGGAAGGCTGATAGGATGCGGCAGGTTGGTAGGGTGTTGCGCCAGAGGGAGGGGGAGCATAGGGCGAGGCGCCGGATGGATGAGGAGCAAAGGAAGAGGCGGAGGGCTGGTAGGAAGATGCGCCATTCGGGGCGGGAGCGGGAGCGTAGGATGCTGGACCGGATAGGGGTGGAGGCGCGTAGGGCGAATGCGAGCCCAGAGGTGCCGGCGGAGGGAAGTGAGGCATTGGTGCGCCGCCGGTCTGAGGGATAACTCCGTGCAGTCCTGCGAGAAGACTTGCAATCGAGCTGGGATCCGGTATGATGGGAGGAGTAGGTTGGTGAGCGGGTATCGGAACATGTGGGTTGGCGGTAGGAGGGGTGGGTTGGTGAGGAGGCGTCGGGTTGCCGGGAGGCTGGTGGACTTGGGCGGCTGCAGACGACGTGGCTTTCGAACGCACGAAGACTCCGAGCAGGTAATCCCTCGTACGATTCTCCTCTGGAATTTTGGAGGAGGACAAGAACTCGAGGAAGTCGGGGATGCTTTCATCTTTGCGAACAACGAGAATGTACAGTTCGCGAGCGGAACCGGCAGGAAGAGCAGCGTCCGGTCCGTGAGGTTGGATGAGAGCGTCCCGACTGCAGATAAGTGAAAGGGACCAGTTTAGCACTAAAAACAACAGACTCTTTGATACTTTAAGAAAAGACTCACTCTCTCGAAAGCAAGAACTGCTTGTGTCCCTCAACCGCCGCTGCTCCCTCCACATCCGCTCCTTCCAACAACACCACGATGATCTCCTTGCTCGGGCTCAACTGCGACTGGCTCAGGTACTTTCTCGAGTTTTCCGTCTTGACCCGACCGACGACTCCGAGCGTCTTGGAGGGCAGAAGCGCGTTCCAACCGTCTTGACTGATGCGAGGACCTCCGACTTGTCGAGCTTGCATCGGACCGGAGTGAGGTTCGTCAGGGTTGCTCACCTGCGAAAAGAGAGATAGGTGAGTGTCAGACGTCAGCGATGTGGAAGAAAAAAACAAGAGGTTCGACTGGGAGGGACTGACCTCGCACTCCCAGACGATCTGCAAAGCCATCAGTCCTCCTTCTCCATCGACCTTGAGGTCAGAGCCGTACGGCGTCGACGCAAGCGCAGGTCCCTCTCGTCCGCTGTTCTTGAGGTTGGCGGTGACCGGTGCGACCTTGGGAGGAGGAACTTGGGACTCCAGCTTGTTGTCGTCGGCGAAGAAGTCAAAGGGGTTCGGGTCGTCGCCGTGCGAAGAGTGAGCGCCGGCGTCCCTGAATGGCGAGAGACTCCTCTCGTTGTGTGCGTCCTGACCGTTTCCAGAGGGCTGACCGAACACGTCGAACGAGAGGAACTCGTTGAGCGTCTCGTCGGCACCTTCTCCGCCGCCAGGAGAGCCCGGAGGGGTCGTCGACTCCCCAGTTGGCCCAGCGTTGCTGCCCCAGACGGCGTCGAGCGAGAATCGATGACTGGGTGCCAGCGCCGTGGGCACGACGGGCGACGAGGTCTTTCGAGCGACCACCGGAGGAAGAGCAGAGGTCGTCACAGGTCGGCCGTCGCTCGTTCGGCGCTTCTTCTCGTCCGGCGCGTTGGATGGAGACCCTTTCGGCGAGCCCTCCTCCTCCGGTGTCGGCACCGCCTGCGCCTTCTCCACCATACCCGCCACGGACACTTCGTACTCGCGCTCCCGCTTGCGCTGGTTCCGCTCGGCCTCGACGAGCGCCCGCTCGCGCGCCTCGACTCGCTGGGCCTCCTGGCGTGTGTCGGTGTACTCTGCGAGACCCTTGTGCGAGTGGCTCATGAGCGGGCCTTCGGCGCCGGCGACGAGGAACCGTTCTCGGATCGACTCTTGCTGGGCCGACTTCATCTGGTCCTGTAGAGCGGGGTTAGCGCTGGAAGAGGGCAGGGGTGAATGCGTCAGACGTCAAAGCACTGAAAGTTGATAGGAAGGAGAGTGGGAGTGCACTCACAGCTCGGCCGTCGTGATCTTGCTCAGAGTCTCAGCCGTGATCGTTCCGTCCCGGATACCTTCTCTGAGGACCTTGCGATCGGGTTTGCTGACGTTGAAACGCAGGCTCCTCATCCGGTCCCTGCAGCGAGAGCGCAGAGTCGGTCTCGAGTCAGCTTCTTGAAACGAGCAAGTGAAGAGAGAGGGAAGGTTCCCGACGTACAAGTACTTCTTCCTCCCAGACGCGCTCTCTCCGATCTCGGCCACCCACACGAGTAGCTCGAGCTGCTGAGCGAACGCCGGCGCCTTCTCCTCCCCCAACAGCGGCTTGACGACCGTCTCGATGCTGTCCGCGCACTGCTTGCGCGTCGACTGGACGAGCTTGTCCTTGTCCTTGTATTCGGCCGTCGAAGATTCCTTGCGCTTGAGCGGTGCCGAGGAGGAGGTCTTGCGAAGCGCCGAAGGAGGCGGGGGTACGTGTGACGGACCCTCCTCGACGATGATCATGCCGTCATCGGGTTCCAAGACCGCGGGTTCGGTCGGAGGTGCAGGTGCGAGCTGCTCAAGTGGCGACGGGAGGAGGGAAGGGTCGAGCAGGGACGGGTCGAGTGTTGCAGGGGGCATGGGTGCAGTCGGAAGGGCGGAGTTGCTGGTAAGAGAGGAGTCGAAGCCAGGCAGCACTGCAAAGCGGCCGGAGTAACGACAGGAGCAGTACAAGACAGGTCGGAAGATGGTCAGTCCGGAGTCTATGCAGGTAGAGTAGGGGCAGGGAGGAGGGAGGCAAGCAGCAGACGACCTGGCAAGAGCAGCTCGGTCAAGCGCGGGCAGGAGCAGGACTCACACGTCGTCTTCCTCCCGGTCGTCACCTCGCAGTTCGGGCAGATAAAGTCGGCTAAAAGGGAGGACAGAGCACGAATGGTCGTCAGCTCAGAGTACCGCGTACAAGGGGGAAGGATGGACAGGATAGAGGGGGGCTCACCGACGCTCCGTTCGCGCTCGTCGTCGAGGCCGACGCAATCCCAGTGGAACCTGTCGGTACGGCATGCAGCGTCAGTGCTTTGCTCTCTTGTTGCTGGTCTAAACGGCAGGAGGGCCAGACCATTCGTCGCATCCACCGTCACACGCAATCATGGGCCGCATCGAGTCGTCTGGCTGGCGGCAGGTGCAGAAGACGGGCGCAACAACAGCAGCCTGCTGCTGCTGCTGCTGCTGAGCGGCTGCTCGTTGTGAACGCCGTGCCATCCGGAAGCGTAAAAGACAGAGAGAACAACGACTGAATCTAACGGGAGGAAGGGATGCGTGTGCTCTTTCTGGTAGCTGGAGAAGAGAGAGAAGTAGAGATTCCTTTTTCCTTTGCTTGGGGAGTGGCGGTTCTGGGGGACAAAGGCAGACGAGAGTGCGCCTGTGCAAAACTCATCAGCCTAATTGAGTTTCTTACGTCAGCCAACTTCAACCCCAACCCAAGCTTCAGCCCGCCGCGCAGAGCTGGACCGCTCGACGACCATCTCTTCTGCCGTCGACCCTACGCATCATGGATGAGCCAGACATCCCGTTCGACCTGGACGGACCCTCGACGTCAGCCCAGGCAGCAGAGGACGCCGCCAGGCCAGAGGAGACGCTCACCATCAGCTCGGGCTTCGACAAGCGCAAGGTCTGGCTCGTCAAGGTGCGCTTCCCCTCGCTCACTTACAACACTGTTGCTTCTGAGAGCTTTTGGTCGTCTGACGCCAAGCTCATATTGCCTCGGATCAGGTACCCAAGTTCTTGCAAGAGCGGTGGGCGCAGGTCGAGGAAAAGGGCAAGCACCTCGCCACAATGAGGGTCTACGAGCAGTCCGTCCTCCCAACGCTCGTCACTCCTGATTCATAGCTGACCTTCCGTCCTCTCCTCTGGCCTGTCTCCTTTGCTCCTCTGCTCCTTTGCACAGGCAACCAGGAGAAGACTCGCCTCGTATATCTCTCATCCTCCCGGCGGCTGACGCGGCAGAGTATGACACGTCCGATCTTGTGACGGAGTACGACCTGACCATCATCCCCGAACCGACGTCAGAGGCCGGTGGCAGGAGGAGCACAGGCTTCCTCATGACTGATACACGGAGGGATGAGAGGAAACGATGTGAGTGTCCGCTCTCGAGAGCTCACGATCCGGCCAAGAAGCGGACAAGGCGCACTGACAACCCCGCCTTCACTCTCGCCTTTCTTCAGTGAACCCAAAACTTCACTCTGCCATCCACCACCATGCCTCGCTCCGACCTCATCTGTCGGCCACCTACTCCAAATCGCTGCGCGACCGTCAAGCGAGGGCGGACAAGCCCAAGCGGACGATCAAGGTCCTCGAGGAGAAGGATCTCGGGGCGGGCATGATGGCCCAGATGGCCAGCGGTTTCGCGAGCGGATCGGCTGCCGCCGGCGGTGCGAAGGGGAAGGGTCGATTTGGGGGCTTCGTGCGTCTTCCTGTCTGCTTTCTTTGGCATCTCGAGGCGAGTGGCTGACCTGAACGTTTTGGGTGCGCCTTTCCTTCGCTCCCGAAGGAGGCCAAGCCCAAGAACCTCGACAAGGCCCATCGACTGCCGCGGAACGAGCTTCTCGATATCCTCTTCCCTCTGTTCGCAGAGCACACGTACTGGCGACTCAAGACGCTCAAGCAGCGGACGGCGCAGCCCGAGGCGTACCTCAAGGAGGTTCTGGCCGACATTGGCGTGCTCGTAAAGCGGGGACCGTACGTCGGCTGCTGGACGCTCATGGAGATCTACAAGCAACCGGGTGCGGGTGGAGGGCAGTCGTCGACATCAACGGCCAAGAATGAGGATTCGGGGAGTGGGGTCAAGAGCCAGGTCGGGGGAGGGCCCGATGGCGACGACGACGATGACGATGACGAGGCGAGCGACGAGGACATGGAGGAGGTGTAGCCCGACCTTATTGCTCCTGCTTATGACACGACCTTTTGACGACAAGAGAGTGTCGAGCGAGTTGGACTGAATGGAAGTTCGGATGCTTTTTCAAAGCTGTCGGAGGCAAAGGCTACTGGGCCGACGCTCGTCCGCCCAGCCCTTGCTGTAGACCCGACCAAACGACACCAGACCGATACGACACTACCAAGCACTCTCAGGCCAGCCCTTCCAGATCCCTGCTCGTCTCTACTCCGTTCCCAGCCAGCTCTCCTTTCCTCCGCTTTGGACCATGTCCGCCATGGACGTCGACCCCGAGTCATCGACCTCAGCCGCCGCTGCTGCCAGCGTCCCAGCACCCCCAGCACCCGAGGAGGGCGCCGTCAAGAAGCCCGTCAAGAAGGGCCCTGTCAAGAAGGGTGGAGCTAAGGAGGGCAAGGGAAGCGGGAAGAAGTTTGAGGTCAAGAAGGTGCGTTCCGTGGTTCCTTCGTGGCGAGCTTGGAGGAAGGCGAGTGTGATGAAGTGAGCAAGCGCGAAGGAGGTGGCTCAGTCGCTCGCCAACCACAAAGCCGTTTGGAAGCTGACCTCTCTGCTGTTTGATCGTCTTCTCACAGTGGTCCGCTGTCTCGATCTGGGCATGGGACATCCTGGTGGACAACTGTGCCATCTGTAAGAACCAGATCATGGAGCTCTGTGCGTTCGCCCTCCTCTCCACTCTCGCCTCTCTCATCTCCGCTCCTGGCATTCCTTGCCAAGCTGACACTCCCTTCTCTTTGATCCATCTGCTGGTGTTCCTCGCAGGTATCGAGTGCCAGGCGAACCAGGCGTCCGCCAACACGGAGGAGTGCACGGTCGCGTGGGGAGTCTGCAATGTACGTCGTACCTTTCTACCGGTCCAAGCTTCAGACCTCTCACTGATTGTCGCTCTACTCGCTCGGTTCAGCACGCCTTCCACTTCCACTGTATCTCGCGATGGCTGAAGACACGTCAAGGTGCGCTCGCGTCTCTGAGGGACCAACCGGCAGCGCGCATGTGCCAGTGGACGACGCCAAGCTGACATCTCTTTCTGCACACCTTTCCGTTTCACAGTCTGCCCGCTAGACAATCGAGAGTGGGAGTTGCAAAAGTACCTCCTTTCCACCCCTCTGGATACTTTGCGTTGGGACAGAGCTGTGTTCTTTGAACTCGTTGCTGACGGTCTGCACCTGCTCTTCCTTTCTTTTTCGCCCACAGGTACGGTCGATGAGCGACACGAACCCATCACGAACGGAAGAGGGCATACCTTCGTCTTGCGGGGAGAAAGGCAAGGCGACACGGGTGCCAGTGAACTCCTCCTTTCGACGACACGACTGCCTTTCTGTTTTCCTGTTTACTTCTCCCCTCAACCTTTGCTTCTCTTTCATGCCCCCTTTTACGTTGAACAGGCTTACGGTCGGCATCTTCTTGGATCCGTACAACCTGCGAGTGGGTCAGAGCGCCGGACAGAAGGATCCGACGTGGTAGGAGGGAGGGCAACTCCAACTGGCATTCAAGTTCAGGGCAAAAATGTGCGCCGCCCCCGACCAGCGCTCGGAGTGCAAAACGCAAGCAACGCGGGTAGGGCTGCAGCACCGACTCCGCCGTCTGCGACGGGTGAGGTTTCTGATGTGGACTGTCTGTACTTTTTGCCGAACGGAGATGTCGCTGGCGGCCCCAGCGCGTCCTGCTGCTCCTCCGACCCCATCTCGCCCTCCCAGCCCTTCTCTACCATCCAGCTTGACGCGCCTCACAGGCCCGCCAAGACCTCAGTCTCGTGAGTCCATGCTCAGATTCGCGCCTCCGTGCTTGAGGAAGTCGAGGTGGCAAGAAGGGCGAGCTCATCTTCGGCGCGGCGGAGTGCTGACCTGACACCCTCGTCGCCCTACGCCTTACCTCTCCTGCAGCTTCTCGCCCAGCTTCAGACTTCCACATCACGTACGCTTGCTGAGACCAGTCATGTCAGTCTTCTTGCTCGTCCGTCTCGTTCAGTAGGGTCGGACGAAGAACTGATCGCTCGCTGGTCGCCTCCCCTTTCGACCCCCTAGGTCCCTCGTCTCCCTCCCCAACGAGCTCCTCGAGGAGGTCATAAGTCTCGCGCTGAGCTGCCTGGACACCTTTGGTACGGGAGTTCGATCTTGGCAGAGCGGACGCGTCGAGACGGTCCTCAGACGGAACGAGGCGAAGGAGAAGCGATGGATGGCGGAGTTGAGTCTTGTCTGCCGAAGGATCAGGGTGAGTCTGCTCGCCCGACTTTCAGTCCATCAGAGAGGATTCTGATCCTCATTTGCTCTCTCTCCACCAGCCTACAGCTCAGAAGTTCCTCTTCAAGAACGTCTACTTCCACAAGACGAACGACTCCGCCAACCACCGCCGACTGCGAGAGCTGTTTGATCTCGTCGAGGTCTCCCCTATCCTCCCCACTGTCATCCACAGCATTTCATGGGACAACGACGGTCGAGGAGAGAAGGAGAGGTCGGGTCGGATCGTTAAGCTGCTTGGAAAGCTACCGGCGCTCAAGTCGGTCAAGATGGATCTCCCGACCCTCATCTCGACATGGACACCCGCCTGCGGTCTCCTCCCGTCCCGAGTCGAACTCATCGCCGACAAGGCTCTTTCCAAGCGACTAGTTACTCAGGCCGACGTCTCCGCGGCTTTCTCCAACGTCGTCGAACTCAGCGTCCCGACTCAAGCGTCCGCCTGGTTCGCCGCTCGACGAGGCTCGTCGTTCCCCTCGTGTCGACGACTGTACATCACGGCCAAGCACAAGGACTTCCTTGGGACCCTCCTCTCGTTCGACGCCTCCCCAGCGCCCCTTCTGGAGTTTCTCTGCTGCCAGTGCGACCTCGAACACGGGCTTTGGAGGCACCCCAGCCCCTTCAGAAGCCCACAGCCCAACCTTCAACCGCTCGAGAAGCTCTTCCCCTCCCTCAAGTACCTCCAGTGGACCGATCTCTCGAGGACCCCCTACATCCCCTCTCTCGTCCTCGCAAAGCAGCTCGAGGTGATCGTTTTCATCGGCGGACTGCGAGCATGGGGCCTGGTCGACAAGCTCCCGGCCGTCGCAACCCTCTCGAAGCCCCTCGCCAACGGCCAGCTGGCCAAACTCCGACTTCTCATCCTACCTGAAATCTACCCTCGCTGGTCCGTCTGGGCGAATGACAACAGCTTCAGGCTCGTCGCTGACCATCTGAGGGACGTGAGAGGGGCTGGTGTCACGATCGCAGGCGAGGATGGTGCGGTTGTTTCAGAGGAGACCGCAGACACTCCGGCCGAGTACTCGACAGAGGCGGCCGAGATCCTGTGCGCCTGCATCTTCAAGCTGTAGGATGACGCGAGGTTCACAAGGTTGGTCTTTCATCCCGTGTCACTCTTTGAGTTCGAACTTGCCTGACAGACTCCCGCTCTTCTTTTCCTCGACAACGAACCTCAGTAACTGAACCAACTCAACCCGCTCTCACGCTAATTACCCTTCATCCTCTCGACTCTTTCTACTTCTCCGTCTCCGCCTCGTCTGCCTTCACCCCGAACTACCTCTCAACGTCCGACCCATGTCTCCAATTCACATTCCCCACGAGCCTCCTCGTAGCCTATCATTTCATGCCCTCTTCTCCTCAAGAAAACTTTCAGATGGTGGCAGGATAGACGGACGTGTCTTGACGATATCCGGCTAACTTACTTTGCCTTCTACTGACGAAGGGACGACCTGAGAGTGTTCGTTTGCGTACGCTGACATTTCGAGATGCTACCGCTTCCCATCTCCCGCTTTGAACCTAGGCCTCGCATCTAGCAAGAGCTCAAGATTTGTCTCGTCCTGAGCCTGACTTTTGAGGGCAGAGGGCTGCCTATCGTTGCTTTTGATCAGATGTGTGCATTGGATCATGAATACGCCGGCCTTTCTGGCGTCATGGCAAGCGCAGATGATAACCCAACCCTGACCCTTCGATTACTCCAGCCAGCACCTGCGAGGATTCAGTCGAATTTTGTCCGGACGGCCGACAGTCAGAGTGAGTCCGAGTTAGGTTGCGGTCTGGACGTCGCAAGGGAGTAGGACGCAGATTGCAGGGATCAGGTCAGACGACGTCGTGCTGACCAGCTCCATCTCGCTCTCTCCGCTCCGGCCCTTAGCAAGACTGCCTCATCCGACCACTCTCGGACTACCAGCATCTCCTCTAGTTCAATGTGAGTAGCCCTTTACTTGGAGGGAGTAGCGAGAGAAGATGTCGATGAGACTGAACCCAATTTTGCCCTTGTGTTGCGCTCAGGTCTCTCCTCTCACTCCCAAACGAGCTCCTCCAGGAAATTGTCGGTCTCGCTCTCAGCTGCCTCGAGACTTTCGGACAGTCTTCACGCGTGTACAGTTGGGTCCGAGGTTTCGTCCTCAAGCTCAGAAGAGACGAGGCGAAGGAGAAGCGCTGGCTGGCGCAGCTGAGCTTGGTCTGCAGCGGGATAAGGGTTCGTCTCCCTCCTGCTTGCTTTCACCCGCAACGTGGTGGATTATCGAGCTGACCCTCGCGACGTCCTTTCCGATGCAGCCTACAGCTCAAATGCTCTTGTTTCGAGACCTCCACTTCATCCGGAGAGAGGATGATCCTTATCACATCCGCCTGCGCGACTTCTTCGACACCCTCGACACCTCACCCATCCTCCCGACGTACGTCCAAACCATCACCTGGGATCACGATGAACGAGGAGAACGACAACGGTCCGAGAGGATCGTCAGACTGCTCGGCCGACTGACAGCTCTTCGCTCGGTCAAGATGGACCTGCCGACTCTCCTGTCGATCTGGACTCCCTCCTGCGGACTTCTTCCGTCCCACGTTCAACTCGACACCGACAAGGCCATCACGAAGGCTCTGCTCAAGAACCAGGAGACGACTGGTGCCTTCGAGGATGTGACCGATCTCGAGCTGCCTCCGGAATCGGCTGCATGGTTCATTTCGAGGGAAGGCACACCCTTTCCTGCCTGCCGACGACTCTCCGTAGGCTTCAAGCCCTCTCACCTGCTGGACCACCTCCTCTCACTCGCCACCTCTCCCGCACCCTGCTTGGTGGAGCTTCGCTGCGACACGGCCTCGACAAGCAAAACCGAATGGCACCCGATCAGCCCCTTCCAAAACATCATCCCCCACCTGCACCCTTGCCTCAACACCATCTTCCCTACCCTCAGAGTCCTAACCTGGAGCGACTACTACACTTCTCCTACCATTCCGGGACTCGTCTATTCGCCGAACCTCGAGATAATCGTCTTCGTCGGCGACCTGCAACGCCACACGTACGAGGAGAACGTCCTCGACGCGCTCCTCCCTTTGCCTCTCGCAGTCGCCGACGGTACCCTTCCCAACCTGTCGTTCCTCGTCCTCCCCGATCTCGACTTTGGCCCTGCGATGCAGATCTGGTCGCGCGACAAGCTGGCGACCTTCTTCAAAGGGTTCAAGGCCGTCGGCGTCGGCGTTGTCGACAAGGAGGGCGTCGTGTTCGCATCGGCGGACGAGAAGGGGCCGGCCCAGCACGCCCCTGTCGAGGTGGTTGAGCTACTCAAGACCCGACTCAGGATCGCAGGTTGATTCTCTCGAAGAACTTGAGGTTGCTCCATTCTTCGCTCAGCACCCTCTCTCTCCCCTCCCAACTCACACTATGCTGTTGTCTCCTCGCTCTCCCTGTACTGTCCACATGTGTACTTCCTCTCCACCGTCGGCCCTTCTTGTATGTTCCTTGACCTCTGTAGAAACGGTTTGAAGAACTCCGTCTGGCGAGAAAGAGTGGGCACCGCAAGGGCTGGGCATGACTGCGTGGATGCAATCATTTTAGACAGGAGGGGAGGGAGAGCCAAGACTTTCTAGAGAAAGGGGAGGGTACAGAATAGAGATGAATAGAGGTTCCGGAACGACTGGGAGGGAGTGAGGGATTGGATGGAGTGTAGTTTATGTCCAATGGCGTGGGCAGGATGGAATGCAAGCGTGCAGAACGAGGCAACTTTGGCGTGAAGAGGGAAGAAGAGAGACTAGAGAAAGGAAAGGAAGAAGAAAAGATTGTTCGTTGAGAGAAGGAGCGGAAACTACGGTCTCGAGAGGGTCTCCCGTCGGTCTGGGAATAGGGGAGGAAATCAGGCGTCAGTTGAGTGAGATGCAGGCAAGAAGAAGTCGAAGCGGAAGGCAACTTACAGAACCAGAAGTATCCGATGACGATGACGATCTGGCAGATCAATCCGGCCCAGAAGGGTCCAGATGCCATGGGCGAGCCCTTGATGCCATCGCTGAACGTCCAATACGACGCGTCAGGGAAGACGGAACCGGGACCGATCCTGTTGGGTGCGGTCTTTCGAGCGACCATGACGGCGACGGAACCGATGACTTGTTTAGAAAAGTAAAACGAGCTTTGTCAGTTGCTGCGACGGTCGAGAAGCTAGTGAGAATGAAACGCACTCTGAGCCAAGGCCAGCGTGGCGCAGACATGGAGACGCGACAACGTCTGCAGGAGAATCATACCCAGACCGATACCCTGGATGGCGTCCAGGACTCCGAGCCAAAGCCAAAGACCGGTTCCGAGGTAGGGTCCGACGGGTCCAGCCCAAGGGATGTAGAGGGCGAGACTCGACGTTCCCCAGAGCATCTGACACCATCTCGGACAACCGAGACCGACTGCGAAAACACAGAGGATCCACGAGTGCGTCTTTGAGAGCTTGGTGAGGATGGCGAGGAGGACACCCCAGACTCCGATGAAGAAGATGAGGACCATGATGAGGATTCCCCAGGTCGGAATGCCTTTGTTGGACCAGAGGAACGACCAGTTTCGACCGTAAGGACCAGAGAGCCAGTACGACTGGAGGATCTCAGCGCACAGGAACCTAGAAACATGGGACAAAAGACGGCATCAAGCAAAGAACCGCGAAAGAGAAAGAAGATCGGGAACGCACCAGATGACGAGCTTTCGACGGAAGAGCGTTCGGTAGAAGTTGGGGACGGCGGGCGGGACCTGCTTGTAATAGTCGGGAAGACCCCACTTGAGGCAGACGAAGAACAGCAGGCAGAGGACGGCAAGAGGCCAGACGATGAGGACGATCCACCAGGGTTGATGGACTCCAGGCGCGTTTCCAGAGAGCTTGTTGCCCCAGTACCACAGTGCGGTCGTCCACAGCTGCTGGAGACCTTGGACCATGCAGGCTCGGAGGGCCCAGACCTCGGTAGCGGCACCGGCCTCCTCTCCGAAGTTGCAACCGAAGAAGAGGAATCCGGCGGCAGAGGCGATGGCGTAGGCCCAACTGGCTCCGTCACTGATGCCCGAGTTGACCTCCGTCGAGAAGTTGACGACGGCTGGCAGTCCGATCATGAAGAAGGCGATGGCGAAGAAAATCCAGGGGATGGAGAGAACGATGACCGAGGGCTTGTATCGGAAGAGACCGTACCAGACAAACGAGAAGAAGAGGAAGATTCCACTGAGGACGTAGAGGGCTCGGTCCTTCTGGTAGTTGGATCCGGACAAAAGAGTCATCTGGTACGACGTGGCCGAGAGCATCTGACCGGCACCGAGGATGACACAGTACAGAGGCCACTTGCCGATCTGCCGCTGCATGGTAATCTGGAGGCGGGTCATGGGGACGTCGGGGGCGTGATTCTCGACGGGACCCTCGTTGGCCATCGTCGCGATGTGTCCGTGGTTCTCGCTGCTGCCGCCGTATTCGTAGCCGGCATCGGGCGAGTAGGATCGGTCACCGTACGAGTTGTAGCTGTAGTTGAGGGACGGGGCAGGCGTTCCAAACGTTGAGTCCCTGGACGAGCTCTTGTACGAGGCTGTGGAGGAGATGATCTTGTCCTTCTTGACGTTGGCAAAGTACTTTCGCTCGCTCTTGACGAGGAATTGCTCGATGCAGAGGTCGGCCTTGGAGTTGTCGGAGCTGAGCAGCTGGAGCTTCTGGATGAAGTCCTGCGCGACGTCTCCATTGGCGTCCGTGAACTAAGGAGGAGCAGAGAGAAGAGAAGTCAGCTCCAGTCGGAAGTTCCAATCGCGAGAGGGCAAGAACGCACGTCGACAATGGCCTTGTTCAGCGGCGAGCTCGATCCCTTGTCGTCCATGATGGACGAGATACTCTCGACGCTCGACACCCGCGAGTTGATGGTGAATGGTCGGTCGGGCGTTCGGTCTCCACCCTCGACAAACGGATCCCTTGTTCCCTTGGACTCCTGCGCGATCCGTCGGTTGGCTCGAGCGAGGAAGTCGTCGTACGTCTGCTCCCTAGCGCCGGGGCTGGCAGGCTCGGCAGGGGTGATGTCCTCGTAGCCGCCGTAGATGCTGTCGGCGTCGTCGTACCCTCCGACACTGGTGGCGACCGACGTGACGGATCCTCGGCGCGAGTTGGGCCATGGCTGTCCGAGGTTCTCGCTCTCGGACAAGGGCGAGCCTGGGGTCGGGTTGGGGGCATGGGGGTACATGTCGGCGTACTTCTGGCTGATACCGGTGTGGCCCTCCGAGTCGACGGCGCTCCAGGCCATCGTGCCGGCGACGTCCCTGCTGACCCTGACCGACCGTCGGTGGAAGTCCTCGGTTCGCTGTCGCCACTCGACGACGGGGAATCGCTGAACTCCGGATCGGGCTCGGAGGATCGCTCGCTGCTCCTCGGTCGACTTGAGGGCAAGTTTGATCGTCTTGGACAGCTGCGAGAGCATGTGTTTGGTCGAATCAGATTCGACAGGGAACCACTACAGAAGACGAAGGCCGTTATCAGCTAGTGTCTCAAGATTACGAGACGGAAGGTGGAACGCACCCATCCAGGCATGAGTCCGAGACCTCCGAGTCGCGCACCAACCCCGAGTGCTCCCTTCCTTCCGAACTCGACGGCAACGAGACCGAACGGCTCATCTCGCGAGGGGATTAGGGCAAAGTCGGCTCCGCTGAAGATGTAGGGCGGCAGGGCGGTGAACTCGGGCTTGGAGAAGACTCGGTCGGGGTACATCTCCATCAGTCGAGCGAGCTTCTCGGCAGCGAACCGTCCGTAGAGATCGATGACGGGTCCGACGCAGACGAGCTGGAGGTGAGGCCGCTTCTCGAGGAGACCGGGCATGACGTCGGCAATGAGATCGACTCCCTTCTGCTTGGACCATCGACCGACAAAGACGAACAGGTCGGCTCGAGGATCCTGCTTGAGACCGGCCCACTCCTGGCAAAGGCGCTTGTTCTCGGGTCGCTGCTTTTCGGCCACCTCGTCAATGACGATCTTGTCGAGCGCGATGGGCTCCTCGTCGAGGGCGGCAATGTCGGTCGGGTCTGGGTTGGGGAGCGAGTCGATGGCACGGAGCGTCCAGAGAGCGGGGTATCGAGCCCACGATCGCTTTCCGTACTTGTCCGAGACTCCGGCGACTCCGATCGAGTTCTGGTGGACACTGATGAAGGCCGCTCCGGCGTGCAGCAGGTTGAACGTATTTCCGAATTGAACGTACTGTAAAGCAAATGAGGCTGGGTCAGTTGAAGTGCAAACGAACAAGAGAGCAGCGCATGGAGGACGGACCTTGGTGCAGATCTCCTTGCTGATGTTGAACGCAGCGCAGACCTCCTTCATCTCCTCCTTGGTCCTGAGGGGCCAGAGACCCTGGAACTCGGCGTTGTGGAGCGACAGGCAGACGGGGACGACCTTGGGCAGCAGGTACAGCGGCGCGAGCGCACCGTGGTAGTCGTTGATGTGGTAGATGTCGATGACAGGGTGTCGGCGGATGGTTTCGGCGATGGCCTGGTTCCAAGCAGAGTAGAAGATGGCCGAGGACAGGTCGTCCATTCGGGCGGGGTACGGGTCCGATTTGGTCTGGGCTCGGAAGACGGGCGAGTCGAGGATGTAGTACGTGATGTTGTCGACGACGTGCGACTCGACCTCGATCAGGTACGACTCGCCAAAGATGGTGACCTCGATCGGGTCGGCGTAGTCTCCGGCGGGGTACTCGAGGTCCTTAACCTTGGGGACGACCCAGACGAGGTCGACGTCGGTCATGGCCTTGCCCATCAAGGTCGACATGACTCCGAGACCTCCAATCTTGACCTTGAGCTTCCAGTCGATGATCTCGTACTCGAGAGACGCGATCAGGACCTTTCGCCGGGGCTTCTTGGGGTCTTCGGGCCAACCGATGACGGCGCCGCTCTTGGTCGGGATGATCTCGCCAGGGACCGCCTTCTTCTCGGAGAAGCCGCCCTTCTTAAGCGCGTCCATGATCGGAAAGTAGGACGTCTTCTCGGGCTTGACTCCCCACTCGTTGGTTCGGATGCCGTAGAATCGCCACTTGAAGACGAGGCAGGCGATGATGGCCGTCAAGATGGGGATCGTGAGCAGGAGGACGAACATGACGATCGAGACGTTGGCGTTTCCCTGCGGGACGAGGTGCCAGGCGCCGCTCTGGTCATTAACGACGAGCTTCCAGGCGATGTACGGGTGAGGGGGAGCCGACATGTTGAGGTAGTTGGGCGCGTTGGACGACGGAGGCAGTCGGTCGAGGACACCGTCGCCGTCGACATCTCCAAAGAAATAGTCACCGTACTCAAAGACGCAAAGCTGGACGATCGTCGGCCACGATGCAGAGATCTGGAGCGACCACTCGCCGGGCGTGTCTGTCGACTGCGCGAGCTTGTTGGTGACTCCGCTGTCGTAGCCCCAGTTGTTGAACGGTCCTCGCGCGAGGAACTCGGGCATTCGGCGCTGCTCGGTGTAGCCAGTATCGGCGTGGACAAAGACGGGCTGGGCGGAAGCAACGTCGGACCAGTACTGTACGATGACGTGGTGACCGGTCCACGAGTCGAGCGCGAAGACATCCTTCGGGATCACCGTCGAGGCCTCCCAGGCGTACCAGTCCGTCCAGTTGTTGCCGTAGTTCCAGGTGTACCGGATGAGGTCGGCACCGAGAGCAGAGTGGTTGAGGTGGAAGCCGGCGTCGGTCTCGGAGAAGATCGAGTTGTCGTAGTCGTTGTTGGGGAAGACGAGCGGGTTGTTCTGCTTTCCCTTTCGGAAGAGGAGGTGGTCCGTCGCGTTGGTGGATCCAAAGGACGCGTTCTGGGCGGCGAGCGAGGGGACGATGATCTCGACGACTCCATCCGGGACGTTCTGCAGAGTCGCCTCGAAGTACCAGTTGGAAGGGTCGACGGCCCAGAGCAGGTTCTCGGTCGGTCCGTCGAACGTCAGGCAATTGTGGGTGGCGATGCTGGGCTTCGTGGTCGAGTAATTGCTGACGGTGAAGGTCATGGCGGCGGCGAGCGCGTCGCAGTCCATGGGAACGTTGTACTCGATCCGGATGTCGACTGACGTCGAGTTCGACTCGATTCGGGCGTCGTGACCGGGCGTAAAGTTGGTCATGGTTGGCACCTGGGGGACCCAGTCGACGATGGGGACGTAGGCGCGGTACGAGTAGGGCGCCATCGTCGTCGGCGGCAGGCAACCCTGCAGGGGCAAAGTCGTGTCGTTGTCGAAGTGGTGGAGCGAGTTGTCGAGGGTAAGCGTGTCGTACGGGTAGAGGATGTTTCGGATGATGGTCTCTCCGGGGAACGGCGACGAGATCCACTTGTCGGACGTGCAGTCAAAGTCGTACGTGACCGACTGGTTCTCGTTGGTGTACAGTAGCCAGACCTGGCCGTTGCGCTCCTTGTCGGTGAAGAACTCGTTCTCGATGTCGGGGATGGCGGATCGAACGGACGACCAGAGTCCGAGCTCGGTTTCAGTGTTGTTGGATCCGGGCAGCTGAATCATGTGCGTGAAGCTTCCGAACTGGACGAGGTTCATGCCGTCCTGGAGCGAGGGGTACATCTGTCGGAGGTGGTGGAACTGCTTGAGCGTCCGGCGGATCTGAGCCGTCGGGTCAAAATGGTCGAGCGAGTTCCAGTCGTCCTCGCACCCAATTAGCGCCCGCTCGAGTGGCATGTTGTAGTACTGGTCCGATCCGAGGTGGTAGCAACCGTGACGCTGCCACGCCGTCGAGGCACCCATGGGCTGTCGTCCGTACAGGTAGTTGGACGCTCCGTTGTCGAACAGGTAGAGACCCTGCTCGTCTCCGTAGTAGGCGAGGGGTATTCCGGGCAGGAGAAGCGTCGTGATGAACGAACCGAGCAGCGACCGGTCGACACCGTACTCGAGACCTCCCCATCGGAAGACATCGAAGTTGCCGATACCGTACATGTGCTTAACATCAAACTTGCCCGTCCTGGGGTTAAGGAAGTCGTTGGTCATGACCATCGTGTTGTAGGCCGAGACAAAGTTGACGTCCGTGTCGTACGCGACGGCGAGGTTTCCGTCCATACCGAGGAACCGAGTAAGACCTCGGTAGATCGAGTAGTGGCAGGCGATGGCGTCGAGGGCGTTGTTGTCCTGTCCTCGGATAAAGTAGAAGTCGTCCGAGGCATTGAGAGTCACAGCCTGGTCGAAGTTGTTGGGCAACTTGTCGGGCGTTCGTCCTCGACCCCTGCAACGGAAGCAAAGACAAGCGGTGGAAAGCGTCAGCACGCTGATCGCAGCCAGGTCAAACGACGTTCGAGTTGAGGCGAATAAACACACATGTACAGCGAAGCGAAGGTGTTTCCACCTGTGACTTCTCCCGAAATGAAGAAGTTGGCCTTCCCCAGGTTTTTGGCGCACTCCCGTGTGTGACTGGTCCATGCGCTCAGTCCGTCGACGGTGACCTGGGTGGCCTTGTCGATTCGGATGGCGTCAATGTCGAGGGCCTTGATGGCCATGCACGAAAAAGTCTGGATTTTGGCCATGACCTCAGGTTCCCACTCTCGCAGACGGTCCTGGACGGATGAGAACTTGGAGAGCTGTCGCTGCCAATCGGGGCTGGGCGAGATGAAACAAAAGCGAGCAAGCAGGGTCAGCGACGCTTGGTCCGAGAGAAGCAGCGAACGGGCAGGAACGCACTGGACTCCGAAAGCCTCCATGTCTCCGTACTGGTCAAACTCGGAATCGTAGCATCCGGGCTGGTCGACCTCGAGCTGGTAGCCGTCCTCGCCCCAGAACGTAGGCAGCGTGCACGTGTCGTTAAACGTGTTGGACCACTTGAAGTCGGCGTACTCGTTGATGCCCCACGGCGCGTACGATGGGTGCTTCCAGAGCACATCGTACTCGGCGAGATCAAACGGAGTCGAAGAGTTGAGGTGGCTTGAAAGTGAAAAATGGGAGGACGGAGGTCAGGCTCCACCTCACGCTTTGGCGGGCTGCAAAGGAGGAAACGTACTCCTTGAAGGCGATGAAGTCGCTCATGGTTCCGACCGTGAAATCAAGCATGATGTACATGCCTCGGCTGTGCATCTCGTCGACGAGGTTTCGCCAGTCGTCGAGCGTTCCCCAGTGCGGGTCGATAAGCGAGAAGTCGATGGGCGAGTAAGAGTCGGCTTGCCAGGGCATGTTGACCTACAATAGAGAAAGGGCGCATCCGACGGTCGAGCAGTCAGCTTCCGAGGCGGCGGATGGAGTCGGTCAAGGAAAATGAAGGCAAGAACGCACGAAGATGGTACCAGCAATGTAGATAGCCTGGAAGCCGGCACCCTGGATGTAGTCGAGCTTCTTCATCAGACCCTTGACGTCTCCTCCGTACCGGAAGTTGAGCTGCAGAGGATCCGACTCCATCTGGGTCTCGAAGAAGTCATTGTTGCGAGGGTCTCCGTCCTGTTGAAGAGAAAAAGGGATGGGTAGGGTTTTGCCCTGTCAGCCAACAAGCCACCTCTTTGAAAACGGCCGCCCTCGCGCGCCGATGGCCCTCTGCTTCCACCGAACCAACCCATCGGAAGAAACGTCGAGGACAGGCAGAAGAGCAGGCGGAGGAGACGTACGGCAAACTTGTCGAGCAGAATGTTGTAGAACGGCAGGGCACGCCAGTTGTCGGGCGACGGCGTGTAGGTCGTGTTCCTGCCCGAGCCGCGCTCGGAATCGTAGTTGAGGACGCTGGCGCCCGCGTCGGGGTTGACGTTGATGTTCCAGTTGACGAGGCTATCGTCGTGGGGGTAGGCTATCGAAGGGCTGGCAGCGAAGAAGAGGGCCGAGAGCAGGAGCAAGGGCGACGAGAGGAGGGAACGCATCGTGGAAGGCAGGGAGGCGGGAGCCCTGGCAGCAACGCGTGGGGAAGGGCGAAAGCGAAAGGCGAGGGCCAATCTCTCGAGAGGATGGTATTCTTCCGGAGCTGTGTTGAACGAGTGTGAGGGGCGTCCGACGGGGTCCTCTCTTCGGCGCGGAAAAAAAGAAGAAAAGGATAGGAGATCTGAGGGAGGAGGGAGGAAGGGAACGGGGGGAAGAGCGAGAGGGCTCATTTGCAGGGCGGCGCGCGAGCAGCCAACGCGCGAACACAAAACACAACCCGCACCCGCACTTTGCTTTTTGCTCAGCAGACGCCCAGCCTCCCCGTGCACCTCCAAAGATGATCGAGGGTGGTCAGCTCTGCTGTCAGGTCCCTCGCGGAGCCGAACTCTCGCTGGACCTGTCCAACTTCAGAACGCGTCCTCAAAGTCTGGCAGGGCGTCCTCGGGCTGCCGCTTCGCGTCCTTGCCCTTTCCAGCAAACGATTCCTTGGCGCGCAAACCCTACGCCAGTGATGTCTTCAGCGCGACGCGTCGGTCTGGCAGCAGACCAGCAGAGAGGAGAACATTAGAGGGCGAGCATGTGATACAGTATTTTTGGGAGGGAGAGTCGAGCTCGAACAGGAAAGGAGTGCTACATCCAGGGCAGTCTTGTTGCGAATAAATTATCTGTTCTTGAGAAGCGAGAGCAAAGAGCAATGTACGGTGAGAGGAAAGGAACGCGAGGATGGTGTTCCTTGATTTAAAGGCCGTCGACAGTGAACACCTGCGAGAGGAGGGGGAAGTCAGTCCGAATGCCCAGCGTCTGACTTTTCATGGAAAAGGAGGACGGACCTGGTTGATGCTTCCGGTGGTGCACTGGAGGAAATTTAGAAAATCGAACAGATGTTCAGCGTTTGCACGAGGGAAGAAGACGCTTGAGAGCAGGTCAGACTACGCACCTGGTACGTCTGGACGGTCGTACCCGCAGCGAGCGATCCGTCAACGACGTCCGCGCACTGGTCGCCGTTGGTGATGGCGATCCGGTCGTCGTTGGTGTAAAAGTACTGCTGGGGCTGGTACTCGGGGTAGCACTGCCAGATCTTGAGGGGCGTATTGTTCGCCTGGGTCGATCCCGCGTCAAGGCAGAAATCTTGGGCGCCGTGCAGTTGGACCTTGCCGTCGCCTCGCTCGATGTCCCAGTCCTGGGTTTTGGTCCTGTGGCTGTCGCAGGGGAAGCTGAGGGAGGAAAGAAGAGTCGTCGACGGCGGAAGGGAGCGTCAGACACAGGACAGGAAGATTGGAGCAGAGTCGAACGCGGCAAACTCACATCTGGACGACGTCTCCGTTGGCGAACGATCCGTCATTCGAAGAAGGGACGACCGTCAAGCACTGGTCGGACGCGCCGCCGGGGTGAATGCCTCGGATGGCAGAGGACGGAGCAGAGGGGGCGGCCGAAGAGACGATCGACGAGGCAACGGCGGACGAAGAAGCTGCAGCGGACGACGATGACGACGACGAAGCAGGGACCGACGACGGAGAGGCGACGACAGAAGAGGAGGCGGCGACGGAAAAGGAAGCGGACGAGAGCGCAGAGACCGAGGTCGACGAAACGACAGCGAAGGACGCTGAGGACGAAGAAGCAGAGACCGAGGTCGAGGAGGGCGACGCGGACGATTGGCCGGGAACGACGAAGCCGGTGCCGAGGTGCCATCCCTGGTAGTTGCTCGCATCGCAGGCCTCGGTGGACACCCGACTGACACCGTTGACGTTCTGGAGACAGGCGTTGCCGCCCTCCTGCGAGATATGATCGTCAGGGTAGTTGCTCTGTAAACGAAACGGGGGCGTCGTCAGTAAGGGCAAAATCGCGGGAGAACGCAAGAAGAACGAACGTAAAAGAGTTTCTGAGGAGGAGTGTCGTAGCAACCCCACAGCTGAGGCTCCTGTCCGGTTCCGGGCGAGAGTCCGAAATCCAAACAGAGGTTGGTGCCGACGACCTTGATCTGCGTGGAGCCTCTGGCGACCTCCCACTCCTGCTCGCCGTCGGTCGAGCCGCAAGGGAGAGACTTGATGGGCGAGCCGCTGCCGAGCTTGCCGTTGCTACCAGCGAGGGCGGTCAGGCACTGTGAGGATCAGAAGTGTCAGCTTTCTCGTCAAGCAAAGAGTAGGGACAGGGCTGAACTGACCTGGTTGCCTCTGGTCGAGTCGTTTCGGACGAGCTTGCCGCTCTCGGACCGAACGCTCAAGCGAGTGGGTGCGGCCAAGGCGAGGGCAGGGAGGAGCAGAGCAGGGACGAGAGGAAGCATCATTGATGGCAGAATGTAGATGGGAGGAGCGAGTGAGAAGATGGGGGTTGACCGGAGCTCGACGAGAGCAAGTCCCCTGCTCTTTTATGTGTGCAAGCCCTTCTCTATTCCGAGATGGTCTCCGTTAAGATCCAGGGTCTAAGGTCACCCGTTGGTCGTCCCTGACGAGGTTGCACGAGGGGTGCGAGCCTGGAAGGGAAGGCAGTCCCTCAGCGGGGTGGAGTTGGAGGGGGGAGACGTCGCAAGAGCCGAGGGGCCGAAGGTCGATCAGCGCAGAACACGACGTGCATGACAGTCGCGCCGACGATCAGCTTTCATCTCCGCGAGCGGGCCTTTTGGAAATGGGGCGTAGATCATGGCTCGAGGAGGTTTGGGTGACAGTCCTCTGAGACGGACTCCAACAGCAGTCCGACCTGGCGGAGTTTGAAATGCAAGCTCCCACGCCAGAGCAAGCGGTCCAAGCAGACGTTGCTCCTGTCCACCTCTTGCACGTCGACTCGTGCAGACGCGCTGCTCAGACTCCCTGGCCCGGCAGGTGTACATATCGAGCAGGAGCTCATTGGCCTCAGCTAATCTGCAGGACGCCGCCCAGCTCCGCTGACCGCGTTGTCGGGCTGCTCCGACAAGCCTGTTCGTTTGACGCATGCTCCTCCTTCCCTCCAACCCAACCCCCATCCTCCCCTCGCCCTTCACGCAGACCCTATGGCTTCTCTTCCCGAGCCAACAGTGCTCAACCCGACGACGGAGAAGATGGGTGCTGCCATCCGAACGAGCAGCGAGACCCTCAACGGCGGAACGACAGCCGACGTCTCGACCGCGTCTTCCTCCCTCACTGGCACGCCCCCATCGAACGAGAAGGTTGACGTCAAGGCGACCTCCGACGGTCAAGTGCGACACGTATCAGAGCAGGACCAGTGGAAGGTGGTAACACGCTCTCACTGGTTTGTCTCCTCTCCGCCTCCCTCCGACTCGCTCGCATGGCTTCGCTGACATCTCCCCACCTCACGTCTCGCCTTGACAGGTTTCAGCTCTGGCTGCCAAAGCACCCTCCTCTCCCACCGCCTGCGTCTCTCGACGATCCCTCCATCGGTGTACTTCCGCTGGCCGACTGCTCGTTATGGTCGTACATGACATATGGTTCGTCCTTGCTACGCTTCCCTCTGTACGATGCGTCAGAGAACAAGATGGACTGACAGACCCTTGCAATCGACTGCCCTCGTAGCCTGGTGTCGACCCATCATGACCCTCGGCAACCAACGTCCTCTCTACCCGGAAGACCTTTGGAAGATTGATCCGTCGAGGGAAGCAGCCCTCCTCTCGGACAACCTCGACTCCTCCTGGGCACGCAGAGTCGCCTTTTGCGAGGACTACAACGCCTCGCTCGCCTCCGGATCCCTCCCCGTCCCTCTGCACCTTCAACTACTTTGGATGCTCTCGTTCGGATCGGGCAAGGAGAAGGAGAGGATCTGGAGAGAAGGGGGAGGGAGGAAGGAACCCAGTTTGGCATGGGCCGTCGTGGAGCAGTTCAGGGTCTTCTACTTTTCAGCCATTCTCTTCAAGTGGGTGGGAGATACGTGTCAGATGATGTCACCTATCCTGGCCAGGTGCGTCGTTCCTTGACTCAACCTACTTTGATACAGTCTCACCCTCTCCCTCCCTGCCCTCCCTCTTCCCCTCCTTCCATCTCTGTCCCTCTCTTCCTCCCTCCCTTGCTAAGCGCTGCTTTACTTCGCAGGTACATCATCTACTTCGCCAAGGATACCTACGCTGCTCGGCAAGCGGGGATTCCGGTGCCCAACCGAGGAAAGGGTGTTGGAATGGCGATTGGTATGTGGGCCTTGACGATGTGCTGGAGTGTGTTCACCCATCAGGTGTGGTGGAGAGGAAGTACGCCTGCCCATCTTCTTCCTTTGCTTCCCTCCATCGAACGTGGGTTGTCTTCTGACGCTTCCTTCTCTCGTTGTCCCTTTTCTCTGGTGAATCAGTGACGGCCGGACTCCTCTTTCGAGCGGCCCTCACCTGTTCGGTCTTCAAACGGGCTGTCGTTCTGTCCAACTCTGCGCGAGCCCAGTTTTCCAACGGCAAGTTGATGAACCATCTCTCGACGTTCGTTCCCTTCCCTTGCGGAGAGTGTTTATCTTGCTCTTTTCCATCATTGGTCTTCGATTGACCACCCTGCCTTCCTTGACTCCTGCAGGGACATCTCACGCATTGAGTACGCTGCAATGTGGTTCCCTTCGATCGGAGGTTCAATGTTTGTGTCCTGCTGTCTGCTTTCCTTCGACCTTCCGGCTCTGACGCTGTCGCCAATCCTCAAACAGGCCCCAGATCCTGCTCTGCACGGGTCTCTTGATCTGGCAGATTGGACCTTCCGCCCTGGCCGGTATCGCCTTCTTTTTGCTCATCATCCCAGTTCAAGTACGTCCCGCTGTCCACATTTTGTTCCTACAGATCGTTCAGGACTAACTCGCTTCTCCGGTTCTTAGACCTGGGCGATGAAAGCTTCGATCAAGGCCAGACTGGACTCGATGCAGTACACTGACAAGAGGTCGAAGCTGCTCCAGGAGCTGCTTGGTGCGATGCGAGTTATGTGCGTTCATCTTCTGCACGTTTTCCATGGGAGGATGACGCTGATGAGCTGTCCGATGCGGTTTGACGACTCGCAGCAAATACTTTACGTTCGAACGGCCTTACTCTCGTCGGATCGACAAGCTCCGACAGTACGTTATCTTTTAATTCTCTTCAATATCTTGCGTTGGGCTGATGGGATGCGTGTAATTGGTTTGAAAGTGATGAGCTGAGAGGGATCCGCACTCTGCTCATCATCCGAGCAACCAACACGGCCATCGCCTTCTCCCTTCCCGTTCTATCGGCCGTCGTCGCCTTCGTCTGCTGTACGTCCTTCTCCTCCCTTCTTACGAGTTCAGAAAGTATGTGCTGACAACCCTCCTCCCGATCTCCCTGTAGACGCCGGTACCGGACACACGCTCGAACCCGCCAATATCTTTACTGCCCTATCGCTCTTCCAGCTTCTTCGTCAACCTCTCATGCTGCTCCCCACGGCCTTCTCCGCAGCGACCGACGCGTGGAACGCCTTCAACCGTCTCACCGAACTCTTCAAGGCCGAGACGATGGACACGTCCCTCCTCATAAACCCGGACCAGAAGAGTGCCATCGAAGTCAAGGACGCCACGTTCGAGTGGGTTACTGCTCCTCCTTCGACGGACAGCAAGACCAAGAAGGACTGTAAGACGCCCAAGGGTTCGCCCAAGCAGTCCCTCGACGGCAAGGTTCACTTATCCGAAGAGACGTTCCGGATCGACAAGCTCAACTTGAGCGTTGAGAAGGGGTCTCTGGTCGCGATCGTTGGGCCTGTTGGGAGTGGAAAGAGCAGTCTGTTACAAGGGCTGATCGGAGAGATGAAGAGGACGAGCGGCGAAGTGTCGTTCAGCGGCAAGGTGGCCTACTGCCCCCAAACTGCCTGGATTCAAAACGGTGCGTTTCCGTCTCACTCCACGCCTGTCCTCATCGTCGTCACGAAAGCCTGGACTTGACGAACCGCCTTTTACCTTGCCGTTCCCTCGCCTACAGCCACCGTTCGAGACAACATCCTCTTTGGACGCGAGTTCGATCAGAAGAGGTACTGGGAGGTTGTCGAGCAGTCGTGTCTGATCAGCGACCTCGAGATGCTGCCTGCGGGAGACTCGACCGAAATCGGCGAGAAAGGAATTAACTTGAGTGGCACGTCCTTCTCGTTCCTTCCGACCTTGACGTGGGGCTGACCGAAGTCTTCCTACTTGGCTCATCTTTCTAGGCGGACAGCGCCAGCGAGTCAACATCGCTCGGGCTTTGTACTTTGACGCAGACATCATTGCCTTTGACGACCCTCTGTCTGCCCTGGACGCGCACGTCGGAGCTCGCGTGTTCGAGGTAAGATCTCCATCCTCTCTCACCTCAGCATCATTCTTGAAACGATCACTTCGTGCTGACTCGCCGGCCCCTTCACACCCCACCAGGGCGGCTTCCTCAAACTTCGAGAGCAAGGCAAGACGATCGTTCTCGTCACCCACGCCCTTCATTTCCTCCCGCAGGTCGATCGCATCTTCACGCTCGAAGACGGTCACGTCGTGGAATCGGGAACCTACGACGAACTGTTACATTCGACTGGAGGAGCGTTCGCTCGACTGATGTATGATTTCGGTGGTGTCGAGGAAGAGCAGGACGAGGAGGACGAGATCAAAGAGGAGGTTGCGATCGAAGAGATGAAGGAGAAGCCAGATTTGAAGAGGAATATGTCGGTCAAAGCTGTTGAGGCTGTCGACGAGAAGAGGAAGGCCGAAGGAAAGGAAGAGGCTGATGTGAGTCCATGCGCCCTTCTCCATCTTTCGGTCGTCTCTGGCGCGATCCTGACTTGATAACTTCCTTTTCTCTTTTAGGGCGCACTCATCAAGGACGAGGCCAGAAACACTGGAGCCATCAAGAACTCGGTCTACACTCAGTACAGCAGAGCTGGGCACGGTTGGATTCTCTTGCCCACTATTCTGGGCCTGGCAGTTCTTATGCAGGGGACACAGAGCGTCGGCGCTTATTGTCGGTGTCTCCATGCATCTCTCCTGTCATCTCTCCCGTCATCGCTCAAGGAGATCCTACTGACCCTCTCGCACCCTCGCTTTGTGGACATGTAGGGCTGGTCTGGTGGCAGAACGAGTGCGTGTCCCTTGTTCGTCTTCTCTTGTTGCCCCCACAGCTGCCGACTGCTGAACTTTTCACTCTCAGTCACTGGCACAAGAGCTCAAACTACTACATGGGCCTTTACGTGAGGACCGACCCACCTCCAGCTCAGCGCGATCTCTAACTGACTGGTCGTTCTTCCTCGCTTAGGCCGTGCTCGGAGTCATCCAGGCGTCCATGACGCTCATCCTCGGCCTCGCCATGTCATATTTCAACTTCTTCGCCTCACGCAACATGCACAAGGAGGTGATCCAAAAGATCTTCTACGCTCCATCCTCCTTCTTCGACACGGTCCCGCTTGGACGAATCATGGGTGTCTGCGGAAAAGACTTCGACACGTGAGTTCTTCTCGGACGTTGTACTTCACGAAGGCAGCCTCTGACCCTTGAGTCTCTTCTCACCTTGCAGCATCGACAACATCCTGCCCGAGTCCCTGAGGAACGTGGTCATGACCATCGCAACGTATGTCTGTCGAGCGCCTCAGCTAAATCCGCCGGGATTGCTGACCTTCTCTTGCATTCTACAGCATCCTCGGAAGCATCATCCTGATCACGATATTCCAGCACTACTTCATCATAGCTGCCGTCGTCGCTGTCATCTTCTACCGAATGATGCAGCGGTACTATCAGCAAAGTGGACGAGAGCTCAAGCGACTCGACAGTCAGTTCCGGTCGCTGCTGTACTCCCACTTCAGCGAGTCGCTTTCTGGTCTGGCGACGATCAGAGTAAGCCCTTCCATCAACCTCCAATTTTTGTGGTCGCTTACTGACCCACTTTCTCTTTTGACAGGCCTACGGCGAGAGCCGACGCTTTATCAAGGAGAATGCCGTTCGTCTGCTTCAAACACTCCGCTACACCTGATTCGACTCCTCCACTTCGCCTGCTCCAAACCCTCTACTTCATCTGCTCCAAATCCTCCACCGAACTTCCTGGTCGCTGATCCTATCTTGAACGCGCTTTGATCTCCAGGACCGAATGGATCTCGAGAACCGAGCTTACATCCTCTACGTTGTCACTCAACGCTGGTACGCTGCCTGGCCATGCTCTTATCTATCGAAATCTGAACTGACTTCGTCGTGCTCTTATTCTGCCAGGCTGGCCATCCGTCTTGACGTCATGGGAGCCATCCTCATCCTCGTTGTGGCCCTCCTCGTCGCCATCGGACCTAGCAACTCGCCAGCTCAGGTTGGACTGCTCCTAACCTACACAGTCTCGCTTGTGCAGATGTTTGGCATGCTCACCCGGCAGGCGGCCGAAGGTACGTGGTGCAGCTTCCACCACCTTGTTCCTCTCAAGCTGACCTCTTTCCTCTTTCACAGTCGAGAACAACATGAACTCGTAAGTATTCGGCCGCGCCCTCCCCGTCTGCTCGATACTGAACTTTTCCTGGGCTTCACAGGGCGGAGAGGATCGCTCACTACAGCTACGGAGACGGTGTCGCACAAGGCGAGTCTTGCTTTCTCGCGCTCCCTTGCGACAAACCTTCTGACTTCCCCAACGTTTCCCTTCTCCTTCCTACAGAGGCCCCGTACGAACGACCCGACACCGAACCTCCTGCAGACTGGCCGCAGTCAGGCTCCATCTCTTTTAAGAACGCACTCATGTCGTACCGACCTGGGCTGCCGCCGGTCCTAAAGGGTATCTCTCTCGAAGTCACTGGAGGGCAGAAAGTTGGAGTCGTTGGCCGAACTGGGTACGTCAGCACTGTGCTTCCTAGGCGAGTTCACGAGGAACTGGCGCGATCTAACCTCCCTCCGTTGCAGAGCTGGAAAGAGTACAATCATGTCGGCTCTCTTCCGACTGGTCGAGTTGACCTCGGGTTCCATCTCCATCGACGGCATTGACATCTCGACCCTCGGTCTCAAGGACCTTCGTCGCTCCATCGTCATGATTCCTCAGGTGAGCCTTTCGTCTTCGATTTTGGCGAATGCGAATCTTGATGGGTCCTCATTCCTTCTTCTTCCTCGCAGGACCCTCTTCTGTTTTCCGGGACGCTTCGCTCGAACCTCGACCCGTTCGGCGAGATCGAGGACGTCAAACTATGGGATGCTCTTCGACGAGCGCATCTCGTCGGGGCCGATGCGGGCGAGGTCGGTGCCGAGGAGGAGAAATTCGACCTCGAGAAGGTCATTGACGAGGAGGGAGCGAATCTGTCGGTTGGGCAGCGGTCGTTGGTCAGTCTTGCTCGAGCGCTCGTGCGAGAGGAGGCCAAAGTGGTTGTCCTTGACGAGGCGACTGCAGCCGTCGACCTGGAGACCGACGCGAAGATCCAGCAGTACGTCTCTCTCCCGAGTTTACCTTCAGTATAGAACTGACGGCGACCTTCACTCGCACCACCTCAGGACCATCCGAACCGAGTTGAAGGGCAAGACGCTCCTCTGCATCGCGCATCGGCTTCGAACGATGTACGTCGTCTCTCAGATTTCTCCCTCTCCACCTTTCTGACTTTTGCATCCTTCACGACCTCAGCATCTTCTACGACAAAATCTTAGTGATGGACGCAGGTCGAATCGCAGAGTACGACTCGGTTAGTCCAAGTGCCGTCTTCCGCCAACGACCTGCAATCGCTGACTCCCGTTGCCTTCATGTCATCGCAGCCGCTTAACCTGTTCCGCCAGACGAACTCTATCTTCCATCAGGTAAGTCTCCCTCTGCGCGAACCAGCACGACGCCAGTCTTCCCAGGTCTGACGGACGTCTTGTTCTCTATTTGCAGATGTGTGTCAAGAGCGCGATCTCGGAGGAGGAGATCATCAGGGCCATGGCGGACGATGCCTAAACTTTGTATTCTGGTTAAAGACCCGAGTTAGACTCCTCGTTTATCCTCTCGCCTTGCCCTGCCCTGTTGCCGTCTTCCTCTTCTTTCTCAGTGACGAACATCTCAGACAATAAATACTAGATATGCTACTATTCCAAACTGCAATGCTCAGAGAGACTGATCCTTGAAAGATGGACGACTACTTGGAAGATAGATTATTTGAGGAGAGTCGAACGAGTGTCGTGATGCTCCCTTAGTAGTCCAGCTCCGCGCCGGTGTTGTCGTAGAACTTGTTGTGGTCCTCCTCCTTGACCGACAGCGCAACTTTGAGGATCCCCTCAACAGACTCCTGCACAGAAATGCCGCCCATCCCTCGAGCCATGTCAGTTTCGACTAGACCTGAGGGCATGTACAAGGTGAAGCGGAGGTCAGTGAGGCGTTCAGATTGTTTAGGGAAGGATAAGAAGACGTACCAGGGTGGATCTGAGTGATGAGCCAACCTCCCTCCCTCTCGAGGGCAGGCGAAGGCGTCTTGAGCTCCTCTGCGAGCTTCCGCATCCACATGGTTCCAGCGGCCTTAGAGGCGCTGTAAGAAGGGGCCATCTTGGCGAAGTCGCCGATCTTGGTGAACCAACTGGACGAAGCAAGGAGAGTCGACACGTTGAGGATCCGAGCCGGGCCGTTGACGAGCGACGTCTTGAGCAGGGGGAGGAGGGCGACAGTGATCAAGGCCACACCGACGAAGTTGATCATCGCGTCTGCCTGCAGGTTCTCGAGGGCGTCGCCAGAGGCAGAGGTGGGACCTCCCGTACTGACGCCGGCGACCTGGAAGAAGTAGTCGATGCTCGAGCTGTTGGACTTGATGAAGGGGATCTCGAGCGTGGCCTTGACGGCAGCCTGATATCGCAAGATAAGCCCCCCCCCCAAAATAAAATAAATTTAAAAATAAAAATCAATCTTCGTGCAGGATAAGGGCGAGGGCTGAAGAGAAGAACGGACTTTGACGCTGTCTGGCGACGCGATATCGAGAACGACAGAAGCGACCTTGCCGTCGCTCTTCTTGATGATCTCCTGAAGCTCAGCGGACCCATCCGGGTTTCGAGCAGCGGCGACGACGTAGGCGTCCGGCAGAGCGGAGAGCTGCCGAACAGTCTCGAGTCCGATACCTCTGCGAGCATCAGGCGAAGAGTGTTCAGTTGAGGCGAGACGGAGGACGAGACAAGGCGGACACTCACCGAGAGGCGCCAGTGACGAAGTAGACGGTCATGTTCGAAGGAGAAGAGTTGCTGGTGAGGTCGAGGAGGTGAGTAGGAGAGGAGGTGCGAGGGGGAGATGCTCAGTTGATGGGGAGAGGGAGGGCCGGTTGAGACGCTGCCCTCTCAGCAAAATCAGCCTGCCTTTTAACCACCTGTCACCCTTGGCCGTCCATCCAGGAGACGCTGAGCATTTGGTAAGCTGATTGGTTTCTGCATGAGCGAACGGTACCTTCTCGACCGATCTTGGGCTTGGACCGAGTGTGTATCAGTAAGCAGCGAGTGTGGTGCCGGAGGGGGATTTTCAAGCCCGGACGCCACGCCTGTCGAGACCACCCAGCCGTGAAGGCCCTCGAGAGCCTATACCTGTTTGACTGATCCAAGAAGGATCAGTGAGATCAGTCATCAGCCATCTGCTTCAGACGAGAGAAGTCAGCTAGCCGTTCGTTCGACCATGGCCGTTGGAGGAGCAGGCCGGGCGCGAGCTCGACCTCGATCACTCCTTGAGCACGTTCAGCTCGTCACACTTTGGACTTAATATCCTCTTCGATGCGAGCCTGTCCTCGGCGAAGCACTGTGCATGTCCAAACAGAAGAGAAGAGACAGGGTCACCTACAAAGAGGGACAGAAAGCAAAAAGAAAACTTTAGCCCCACCCCGGGCTCGAACCGAGAATCTCGACCTGAATCCTAGATAGGAAAGTCACGCCTTACCATTGGGCCAATGGGGCCGCTTACTAGATGAACGCCAAAAAGCATCAATTGTTGTATGTTTGCGTCCTTAGTGCTTTGTCTTTCAAAAGTGTCTCGGCCTTGGACTCCAAAGAGCCCCTACCTCCCAACCATCTCCCCCAACCATCTTTGCTCACCATGGCGATCCTGCCGCGCTCGCCCCTCAAGATCATACCGCTCGTTTTGCTGGCATTTGTGAGTCGGCCAGTCTGTCGAAATTTGCACGCCGTCCGGGGCTGAGATCGAGCTTCTTCCTCCGCAGCTCGCCGTCCACACCATCCTCTCCTTCTCTCACGAAGGCTACGCTGCAACAACCCACCCTTCAAAGATTCTTGGAGGAGGAGGCTACCTCACAGCTGGTACCGGCAAGGCCAAGCGGCCCGACTACCACTCGCCTGGCAGCTGGACGGGCAAGGGTCTCGAGGAAGCTGGGACCATCCGCCCGCCCTCGAACGGCACATGGGAGGCTGGAGGACGGCGCAAGGCTAACGCTGTCTTTGTCGTACTGGGTGCGTCATCTACTCGTCCAATCAGGCCCTGGTTCTGGGGCTGACAGTCTTGTCGCGTTCTTTCTGGCGTTTGCAGCAAGAAACAGCGACCTCTGGGAAGTCACGGGCTCGATCAAGCAGATGGAGTCGTACTTCAACCACTGGGCAGGCTACGACTGGCTGTTCCTGAACGAGGAACCCTTCACGGAGGAGTTCAAGAAGTACACCCAGGCGCTCACCAACTCCAAGTGTCACTACGGTCTCATCCCTGCCGAACACTGGTTCCAACCCGATTGGTGAGGCTCGCCCATGGATTTCCAGCTGGTCACACGAGCCCTGCCCTAACGACTTGATTTGTTCGCCCAGGATCGACGAGGAGAAGGCTACGGCGGCGCGAAATGAGATGGTTCAGAAGAAGGTACGTCCGGCAAAGGCAGAGTTGCAAGCGCCCATGGTCTGCTGCGTTGGCTCGCGCTCGGGGTCGTTCCTGCTCACACTTGGCCTGTGATCTTCTCAGGTCATCTACGGTCACTCTGTCCCCTACCGGAACATGTGCAGGTACAACTCGGGAGTGAGTCTCTATTTCCGCTCTGCCGTGAGACGAGATTCCGAGAGCCCTCGCTGAGCACCTTCATTTTGACAGTTCTTCTACAAACACCCCATGCTGGCCAACTACGATTACTGTGCGTTGATCGACCAGTCTACTTTTCTTGCCTGCTACTTTTCTTGCCTGCACTACTGACGGCCACGTTTTGCTCTCCGAACCAGACTGGCGTGTCGAGCCGAGCGTCAAGTTCTACTGCGAGATCGCCTACGACCCCTTCCTGTCGATGATGGACAAGGGCGCCGTCTACGGCTTCACCCTCTCCCTCTTCGAGTACGCCGAGTGCGTATCTCTTCCCTGGTACTTGCTTCCTCGCCAGTTTGCTCACCCTTCGTTGGGTCGCCGTTTGCAGGACCATCCCAACCCTTTGGGAGGAGACGAAGAAGTTCCTGCAGAGTCGACCGGACCTCGCGCCGCTCATGGACGGAAACGCTATGAAGTTTCTCTCGGATGACAATGGAGAAAGGTTCGTCCCGCTTTCCAGCTCTGGCAAACGATGTCGGTCCCTCACGATTGCTTATCTGTCTCCTCTCACACAGCTACAACCTCGTCAGTACTTCTTTGCCGTCTTTTCCTTTGAGAAAGGCATCGGTCTGATCTCGCTTTATTCTGCAGTGCCACTTCTGGTCCAACTTCGAGATCGGAGACCTTCGGTTCTGGCGCAGCGAGCCCTACCAGGCGTACTTTGACCACCTCGAGAAGGCTGGAGGTGCGTCCCTTCCCATCCACGCTTTCGCCTGCTTGACTGCCTCTGACCTTGCGTCGGTCTCGCAGGTTTCTATTACGAGCGATGGGGAGACGCACCCGTTCACTCGATCGGAGCCGCGCTGTTTGCGAAGAAGGAGCAAATCCTCTGGTTCTCCGACATCGCCTACCGACAGTACGTCCCTACTCTTACCCTGTTCTTGTTCACTGGCTCACTCGATTAACCAAACCTCTCCTCATTGCCCTCGTTTCTGCAGTGAGCCCTTCCTCCATTGCCCCGACGGTGAAGAGCACACCCGAGGACGATGCTCGTGCAACCCCAAAGGTAAGGGCCTGTCTCGCCCTTCATCTCGCAGAAAACCAGATCTGACCTTACCTCTCCCCCTTCTTCCTCGCGCAGACTCGTGTGTATCAATCGAATTTGAAGTTGTCCGAACACCATGTCCGAGACTGACCCTCTGACCCACGCTTCCCTTATCCAGAATCGATTTCGAGTGGTATAGTTGTACGTCCCGGACCTCCTCTCCTTTTTATTCGAGGACAACTGTCCTAACACTTTTTCACTCGATTTTGTGTGTCTCGCAGGCACGTCAAAGTACGTCGACGCCCTCAAGGCTCAATGAACCGCGCTCACTGCAAGATCTTGTACATCCTCGGAAGCGCTCTCTCCTTCTCCTTATGTATGGCCCAGTCTTCAAGGCTTTCGTTTGCTTCCAGCCAGAGAGTGAAGAAGGAGGAAGAGGGAGTCCTATATCGAGAGGGAAGGAAGGGGATACAACGAGTGAGGGCTGAAGGTTGAGAGGAAATCGTGGCAAACTGAAAGGAAATTTAAGCCAATGAGCCGGACGAGTATCGTCACGTTGGAAGTTGGAAGGGGAAGAGAGACTTTATTCGACGGGAACTCCTCCCCAGATGCCGTGGACGCCCTCGGCAATGAGTCGCGCTTCGTGCATGCTCTTGAACGAGGCCAGTTGACCCTCCTCGTCGTACGATACCAGACCAGAGTACTGCAAAACCGCCAAGATTTGACATCGTCAGTCAACTTGGGAAGCGCAGAGAAAAGGGCGAGGACAGCGAACGCACCTTGAAGGGAGACGGCTTGGCAGGCAGACAGAACTTTTGCGAGACCGAGTTCTCATCAGCCAGCCAGAGGTCGCCCGGAGCAGCGGCGGGATGAACCAACACGGCGTTCTGGGCTTCCATGCCCACATCGTAGTCATTGAAGTTGAACGGGGTGAGCAGGACGGAAGACGTGGCGATGTTGGTAAGGGTGTGGGGCGAATCTTCTGCTCGGTTGATATGGTGCATGCCGAGATTCAGCCAAACGACGAGATCCTCCTGGTCGAGCGACTCCCCGTCAAAGAATTGATCGAAGTCGACAGTAGGTTTGCCGGGAAGATGGATGTTCCTGCAGAGAGGCGCGTTTGTCAGCTTGAGGTCCTGAGGTGGACCGCAAAGTCGGGACACACCACATGGAGGAAGAGCAGGGCTCGGACTCCTTGCGGCGACTGACCGAAAGGTGGTTCTGGGTGCGAATGAATAACGTCAACATGCGCATGCAGAGGCTCAACGAATGATCAGTAGGACGCACCTTGGCCCACTGGACGTTCTTAAGGGTGCGCTTGGACTCAAGGTTGGTCAGGTGGATAGGCGACATTCCTGTCGAAGGCAAAGGACGGTCAGCCCTCCGACTCTCCGCGCTCAGTCAGCAGAAGGCTCGTGACGCACCTGGGTGGATCCCGTAGCCCCTCGAGTTGTTCCACTTGTTCTTCTCTGCCTCGTTGGTGACGACAAACATGCCCTCGAGGTTCTGTCGGTAGTTGAGCCGGCCTTGGTCCTGTTGGTGAAGGAAGCAGCGATCAGTCAACCGACCCTCGGTCTCTAAATGAGACGACACGTACCTCGTTGGCAATCATCGTCCTCTTGAGGACTTGCTGCCGGACCGTCGACCCCCAGTCGTCCTCGAACCAAGGCTCCTCCTTGTCTTCCATCTCGAGCGAGACGGCCATGAACGAGTTCTTGGCACCGGCAATGTCGAAGTCGACCTGAGTTGAGAAAAGCGGTGCATTCGGTCAGATCTCAATGCAGGTTTCTGGAGACCTAAGTTGAGGGAAGACGTACCTTGTAATTGATCAAGTGGTCGTGAAGCGATCCCATCGAGTGGTCTCGGATCTGGTGGCCGTAGTCGATCTGGTCTTTGTCGAAGACGGCGCCTTGCAGGTAGCCCGAGGCAGAAACTGACACCACAGGAGAAAGAGCGGTCAACGAGTGGGTGACGCGTGGAATGGGAAGAGACACACGGACGTCTGATCTCGACCGTGCCGTCCAGCTGGAAAGTGTAATCGAAGAGGTAGTCCTGTCGAAGGCCGGAAGTCAGGTTGAAGGGCGAAATTCAGTTTAGCTCACACACAGGCACGGGCGCAGAGACTGACATAGTTGCCGACCGTCGAGATAGATCGGATGACCAGCTCGTAGCCCTTGACAGCCTGTAGTTCGAAGCATGTGAACGTCAATCTATCGTTGACAGAAGGCACGACAAGGAGCCGACGTACACCCATCTCGTTGCTGAGCCAACCCGTGTGTCGCGACAGAGGCTTTCCGCTGTCCCTCTCGAACACGCAGACGGCGTCTAGCCTCGTCGAGCTGCCCTGGGCCTCATGGACTGTCATCGAGAGGTACTGCGCGTCGGCCGGACAGTCGTAGCCCTTGAGCAACTCCTTGGTCGAGCTGCCCATCCCGAACGCACGGTCGAGGAAGACGGTCGAGCCCTGGTGAGGATCGTTGCCGCTGTACTGGGCCATCGCTTCTTGAGGAGTGAGCTCGTAGATGATGCGCTCGCCTCGGAAGTTGATGTCCCACAGGCCGAGTCCCTAAGCGCAGCCATCAAAGGTCAAGTCAGCACGGCCAACCAAATCGACAGATGAACTGGAACGGAACGCACCATGTCCCTTTCAAAGCCGAGGAACATTGACCAACCCATCCAGCTGACCCACTTCTGCTCCTCGTCGACTCTGAACCTCGGCCCATCAAAATTGACACTCCTCGGTCCAGCCAGATGGTCCAGGTCCCTCTTGTTGCCCTTCCTCGTCCTCTCGGCCCATCCCTCGTCACCCTTGCTCGGCTTCTCGCTTCGGATGAGCGTGCCGGACTTCCAGGCGTTAACAAAGTCAGCCGTCGAGTGGAAGATCTGCTTGTTGTAGACGAGAGTCTTGAGGTGCCACGCGGACCGGTCCGTTCCGCTAACGTCGACGTAGGCTGCGAGCAGAAAATCAGTCGTTCGTGAGCCGAGGGACACTGCGACGACGGGAAGGTCGAGAGGGGACGTACTGTAGAGGTCGACAGGGAACTGTGGGTGACCCACAAGCGCGAGAGGGTCAGCTCTCCGAGACCCTTTTGCAGGGCTTGACAAAGCGCAGACGAACCAAGTAGGATCCAGGAACGTTCATCTTCCAACCCATCCACATCCTCCTCCACTCTCCGTCGAACGAGTTGGGGCTCGATCCTCCGGCAATGAGCGTGTCGTCTGCAAGGTTCGAGAAAGCAAGACATCAGTATCGTCCCGGTAGATTGCTCAGGAAAAGAGACACGGGAACGCACTGAGGTGTCCTCTGGAGACAGCTCCGAACAGGTCCAAACAGGCCTCTTCAAGAGGGGCCATCATCTCCTTAACGAACTCGCGAAACTCGCCCATCTGGCCGCTGAACCCGCGCGCGTTGAACGGGATCTCGGGCACGTGGTAGATGTCCCTTAGCAGCGAGAGCGTCGTTACAGACGAGATGGGGAGAGGACCGATTTTGTAGTCTTGGATGTAGGGTTTGAGGGACGAGCCGTGGTGGATGACGGCGTGGGCGTATTTGTCGGCTGCGCGAAGGGGAAGAGGGGGCGAATTCGTCAGGAATTTTGATCGGGTGCGCTGCCTTCCTGCGTCACGAAGAGTGAAAACGTACGAGCAGGACCGTTAGAGTCGAGGTAGGCGATGGTCTGCATGTCGAAGGAAGAACATGAGAGATAAGCGCAGACAGATCTTGTCCTTCAGGGTGAGGAGATCGCACCTCCTGCTTCGACGGAACGAGCGCCTCAATGAGGTAGATCGTGTTGTCACTGAGACACACACAGAACGATTACAACTCGGTCAGTCCTCGATGAGCGCTGGAGAAGCGAAGAGGAGGTGGACAAAGAGACGGACCTGTCCTGCGCCTCTGCGTTCCGCGTAAGGTTGAGTCCCTGTGCAGGAGCATTCAACCACTGTCGGATCTCGACGGCTTGATCGATTTCGAGGTTGGCCCAGACGTTCTTCCTGTTTGAAGCGAAGGTCAGGTCGAGTCAGTCGCTTGCAGGACGAGCTGGAGATAGCGAGCAAGACGGACTTTGGAGCGTTGGTAGGGATGGAAGCACCCGTAGCGCAATTAGGAGGACCAGGGTATGGGATTGGACCTCCCCCTTGCTTTCCGCTGCCTCCTACCTGGCAGGAGAGCAAGTACCCAAGAGGCAGGGCAAGCAGGAGAGCGAGACCGGCGACGGAGAGGGTCGTCTTGCGCGAGAGAAGACGATCCCGGCGCTCGGAAAGTCGGTCGGAGGGCGTGTCGTCCTCGAAGGCGGTCGGTTTTTCGTCCGTTGGCAGACTCGAGTAGACTGTGCTGGACATCCTTTTGGTCTTGACGTCCTGAAAGCGAGGTACAGGAGATGGGGTCGAAGGGGAGGAAGGGAAGGGAAAGCATGGGCTCGCTTGCAGGTCGATCTCGCGCATCGCCGAATCTCCACCCCAGATCAGCACACGATCCCTCTACAAACAGAACCTTGCTTCCCACTTGATCTGTCAAGTCAGCGTATGTGTTATATCAAGGGTTTTGCAAGCGAGGCGACGGAGGGAAGGAGGAGAGAAAATGGTCGACAGGGTGATCTGCCGGACGGCTGCGCCGCGCAGCTCAAGTCGAGCGAAGAAGCAAAGTAGGGGGCAGCAGGCACGACCAGATTCGAAAGACGCGCCAAGAAGACCTGTAGAGTCGACCGGATGTTCGTCGTTGTCGTCGAGCCGGAAGAAGTGCCGGGGTGGAAGATAGGAAGGGAGGAAGGGGAAGGTGAGCTGGCTCTTGAGCGAGCGCGGACCTCCTCGAGCTGCTCCTCAACCTTCCGTACCGTCCCTACTGGATTGTCAAGCTGGGCGACGGTGGCACGCGTCGCAGCTGATTGCAGCAGGACGAGATAGCGACGTACCCGGACGGTCACCTCGCTGTGCTGGAGCAAAAGAAACGCTTCGGAGGAACCGTCCTCCAGCTCGCGTCGCAGCTGTCACGCCGAAGGTTGCTGCTCCTCCGCAGACGTCAACCACGCCCATCTTCCTAGCAAGGTTATGTCTCCTACCTGCTCCAATGATACTGATCCTTCTGCTCCTGCGATGGAAGGAGGTCACTCTGCCCGGCGCCCGCATCCTGCTGTCGACAGGCTGGCTGGACGCGCCTGTCCTGGGCCGGCAGCTGGACAGAGGCCCTGACTTTGAGCGTGCACCAACCCCAACACAACCAAGGGCGCCAGGAGGAGACACTGAGAGAGACGTCAGACTGCTCAAAGGAGATACAAGAATGAGAAAAAGAAGGATGTGGTCCTGTACGACATTTCTCGGTGTTGCAGCTGCGGAGGCAAAGGTCGTCCGCCCAGCCAGCGTTGCCGTGGGCCCAAGTTCAGACCATCCCCTTGACCCTCAACCCCCCTTACCTACCCGTCTCCTCGTCCAATCCAGCCCTTCTCGCCGCCTTCTGGTCCTCGCCTGGTATCCAGAGCGCATCTCCTTCAGTCCCAAGTCGACCCTCGGATCAGCCGGCCCACTCGCGCTTGCTGTCTCAGAGCCCAGAACCGAACCCGACGAGCCCAACCCAATCTCGCCTCCCCTGCTCGCTAGCTTCTCCCTTCTGCTAGCCAACCCTCCCATCTCCCCTCACCCAACCCCTCCTGGACCGGCCACCCCTCTTTTCGCCAGTCCTTCTCTCGCTCGACGATGGGAAACACCCCATCCTCCTCCTCCAAGAAGATCTCGCGGACAAAGTCCAAGGAGCCGACCCCTCTCCATCACTCGGCCTTTGATCCCAACGACACGTCCACCGTCTCGCGCCCGGTCCCTGCCGGTCGGTCAGGAACGCTTTCGGCAGCCCAAGGGACCACGGGCGACAGTACGAGCATCAAGAGCAGTAAGAAGAAGGGCAAAGGCCGGGCGTCGAGCGTCGACAGCAAGTCGGAGGGCGCACCACCTCCCTCGACAACCAACAACGGCTCCAACGGCGACGACGGAGGCGTGCCCAAGCGGAACGGCAGCGCGGACACGAGCTCGAGCTCGGTAGGAGGAGAGGATGCAAAGGGGACCACGCCGGTACCGACCGGGGAGAACGAGGTGAGTCAACGGACGCCCCAGCTTTGCTGTCGGACAAGACGACGTTTGGGTCTCGGAGGGACGTGGACAGGGGCTGGGAGGCTCATAAGTAGACTCGATGCAGGTCTCTGGCTGGTCACTGCTGAACTCAGTACCTGGCCAGACCTTGAGCCTTGGAAGAGGTGCTTGCAGCGAGGCGAGATGGGGGGAGGAATGTTGTTCTGGCTCCTCCACTTTCGGCTCTTCAAAGCTGACCACGCTGCTTCCCTTCCCATCCTCAATTCGGACAGATACCAACAACGCAGACTATCCTCGCCAACCCGACGCTCGGTTCCTCGGCGTCCAACTCCAACTCCCTCTCTCTCCCTCTGACGTCGCTCCTCTCCTCCTCCCTCTCTCGCACGACCTCGGCCACTCCCTCCAACGCCGGCAACCCCACCCCTCCTCGAACGCTCGACATCGACTCCATGATCTCCCGTCTGCTCGAGTCGGCCTACACGGGCAAGGTCCCCCGGTCACCCCCGCTCAAGAACGCAGAGATCACCTCCATCTGTCTGGCAGCCCGTGAGGTGTTCCTCAGCCAGCCGACGCTGATTGAACTTAGCCCGCCGGTCAAGATCGTCGGCGACGTTCACGGTCAGTTTGGAGACCTCATCAGGATGTTTGAGATGTGCGGCTTTCCGCCGGCTGCCAACTTCTTGTTCTTGGGCGACTACGTCGATAGGGGAAAGCAGTCGTTGGAGACGATCCTTCTGGTGCGTTCTGCCTCCACTCCATATACGACGCCCTCACATTCGACGGGAAAACACGAGGAGCTGACTTCTCGACTTCTCCCATCCTTCCTCTCCATCTCTGCAGCTCCTCTGTTACAAGATCAAGTACCCCGAAAACTTCTTTCTCCTTCGAGGCAACCATGAGGCGGCCAACGTCACTCGCGTGTACGGCTTCTACGACGAGTGCAAGCGGCGGTGCAACATCAAGATCTGGAAGGGCTTCAGTACGTGCCTCTTTGTCCCCTATTCCGGAGCTCTGGTTGAAAAGCGCGAAAGGCTGACACTATTGCTCGTCCGCGTTCCTTCTGCAGTCGACGTCTTCAACACCCTTCCCATCGCCTCGATCGTCGCGTCCAAGATCTTCTGCGTCCATGGCGGTCTGTCGCCCTCGCTCTCGTCGATGGACGACATCCGGCGGATCCAGCGACCGACAGACGTGCCCGACTATGGGCTCCTGAACGACCTTCTGTGGAGTGACCCGAGCGATACGGCGTACAACTGGGAGGACAACGAAAGGGGAGTTTCGTACTGTTTCGGAAAGAGTGTCGTGCGTCATTCTTTCTCTTTCCTGGGCTTCCCCCGTCCGAAGCTACAGCTGATCATGTGGACTGACTCGATCGTTCTTGCTTTATCCTGCAGATCAACGAGTTCCTAGCTACATTTGACATGGATCTCATCTGTCGGGCGCACATGGTCGTCGAGGACGGGTACGAGTTCTGGAACGAACGCACGCTCGTCACTGTCTTCTCGGCTCCCAACTACTGCGGAGAGTGCGTATTCTCCAACCTCCCTCCTCACTCCCTCGTTCGATCGAGAAGATTGACGAATACTCTCTCCTCTCGGCTCGCAGGTTCGACAACTACGCGGCGGTCATGTCGGTCTCGGAGGAGCTGCTCTGCGCGTTCGAGTTGCTCAAGCCGCTCGATGCACCTGCTCTGCGGAAGGAGATGACCAAGGCCAAGAGGAAGAGGTACGTTCCCCCTTTTCTAGTCCATCTGAACACAGAGCGAGCCTGAAATCTGACCCTTGCCTCTCTTTCGTTCGCTCCATTCAGCAGTCTGCAGCAACATCACTCGCCGCCGTCGCAAGCCGTCACCCAGACCATCTAAAGCGGCCCACGCCTTGCTGTCGCGCAGCTTTGACTTGGTTTTGACCTCGGGCTCCAACGCTCTGAGATCTCATCGCAGACGATATGTCTTTCTCTATCGCCACCCTCCTGTTCGTTTGCCGCACGTTACCCCTCACCACTCGGCCCCCTTCCTTATTCCTCCTCCATGTAACACTGCCCCCTTCAACTGTCGAACACTTTCGATCCCTTTGTCTTCCATCGCCTCCTTGATCCAAGGAGACCCTCCATGTCTCCCCACCCTTCCGTCCGCTCCGTGTCATCCCCTCCTCTTCCTCCTGGGCGCAGGTTCTTCTCCCCATATCGTTTGCTTCCAATCTACTCTTTCTCTTTTCCTTGTCTCTCTGTGTTCTGCGGCAAAAGTATGATATGGCTCACACCTATCAGAAGGAGGCTGGATGTGGCGAGGAGAAGGAACGATTACGGGGGTCTGGCGAACGGCGAGATGGGCACAAGAGAGCCCCGTTCAAGCACCCGAACGCTATCCCCCGTCTTCCCTACCCTCTTCATCTCTACGCACACAGCTCGGAAAGTAGCATCTCCATTGCACTCTCCAGGACAGCAGCTTTCGAACGGTACCACAGCGGTTGAAGCTCTTCGATAAGGCGACTCCTTCCTCCATGTCGTCCAACACCAACTTCCTCGACGTCCGTCAACTCTCCCCGCTCTCCTCTTCCCCAACCTAAGACCTGACGCTTTCGTTGAACCTTTCGTATCGATCAGAAAGCAATTGAGATCGTACAGAAGGCCATCGATGCGGATGTCAAGCAGGAATATGAGGAGGCCTACAAGCAGTACGTTCTCCCCCCCTGCCTTCAGCCCTACCTCGTCCCTTCGGATAGGGAGCTGAACCGAGCTCTCCGGTCCCTCTTTGGCATACTTCCTGTAGGTACCAGAACAGTTTGGACTACTTCATGATGGCTGTGAGTCTTGTCTCTTTCGATGCCAGCACGAGCTCCGTTGGCTGGGGGTCTGAGTGGGGAATGGGGAGATTGGAACCTCGGCGGAGATTCTTGCGTTTCTGCAGAGTTCTCGGACGGACGAGCGAATCCAGCGTAGTGTGGAGAACAAGAGGAGCTGACCGTCGTTCCTTTTGGCTCTCGCGTCTGCTTTCAGATGAAGTGTACGTCTGCTCTCTCTCCTCGCATCCCGAAGATCCCATCGCGCAGCTCAAAGCTCAAACAGGCCTGACATTCCACACCTCTTCAACCTCCCGCTGTTGCAGACGAGAAGAATGATAAGCTCAAGGAGCTCATCCGAAAGAAGTTTACCGAGTACCTGGACCGAGCCGAGAAGCTCAAGGAGCACCTCGCCAAGGGGGACGAGAAAAGGGCGAGGGTCGGCGTCGGCGCGGACGGGAGTGGCAAGGCTGCCGGCGGAGGGAGTGGCGCAAAGAAGGACGATGAGGACGATGCGGAGACGAAGAAGATGAGGGGAGCTCTCAGCAGTGCGTACCTTCCCTTCTCGCTCGTCTCGCACCAAGAGGCAAGGCTGACGGACGAATCGCTTTGACTCGCCAGGCGCAATTCTGTCGGAGACGCCAAACGTCGCCTGGTCCGACGTTGCAGGACTCGAAGCCGCCAAAGAGTCCCTTAAGGAGGCCGTCATCCTGCCCATCAAGTTCCCCCACCTCTTCACCGGCAAGCGGACTCCCTGGCGGGGAATCCTCCTCTACGGACCTCCGGGGACGGGAAAGAGTTTCCTCGCAAAGGCCGTCGCAACCGAGGCCAAGAGCACCTTCTTCAGCGTCAGCTCGAGTGATCTGGTCAGCAAATGGATGGGAGAGAGTGAACGGTGCGTTTCTTTGCGTGCTCCTGGCGAGGTAAGGGATGAGGCTGACGGTCGCTCGCGCTTGCTCTTCGCAGGCTCGTCAAGCAGCTCTTCCAGATGGCGCGTGAGGCAAAGCCGTCGATCATCTTCATCGATGAGATCGACTCGCTCGCTGGTACTCGAGGGGAGGGCGAGTCTGAGGCGTCCCGGCGAATCAAGACAGGTCCGTCCATTCTTTCTCCTGGCTCTGCTCAGCAGACCTCAGAAACGCCTCACTGACTTTGGTCACTCGATTTTTTTTTGTGCACAGAATTTCTGGTTCAGATGAACGGAGTCGGAAACGATGAGACTGGAGTTCTCGTTCTGGGAGCGACCAACATTCCCTGGCAGCTTGACCCGGCCATCAAGCGACGGTGCGTCCCCCTCCAGCCTTCTGCCCATCACGATCAGTACTGACCGCGGTGGTCCTTTCGAACAGATTTGAGAAGCGAATCTACATTCCTCTTCCTGACCCGGAGGCACGGAAACGCATGTTTGAGCTCAACGTTGGCACCACGCCGTGTGAGCTGTCGCAGAAGGAGTACCGGCAGCTGGCAGACGATACAAAAGGGCGCGTCCTGGCGAGCAAAGCTGTAAGTCCGACATCAGCTGACGTCGTCCGCTTGGTTGAACTTCCTCGCAGTTACTCTGGATCCGATATCGCCATCGTCGTTCGAGACGCTCTCATGCAACCTGTTCGAAAGGTCCTCAGCGCAACGCACTTCAAGGAGGTTCGTCGTCGCGATCTGCTCATCTCTTTAGCTTCCCCACGTCTGACTCTGATCTTCTTTCCCTCCGCCAGGTCCGCGTACCAAGCAAGGATGACCCGACGCAGCTTGTTACGAAGCTTACGCCCTGCTCGCCGGGAGATGCCTCGGCCAAGGAGATGAGCTGGACGGACGTCGAAGGGGATGATCTGCAGGAGCCGATACTGGGCATGAAGGACTTCTTGCGGGCCATCGCAAATGTGCGTTTTCCTCCTCTCATCCTTCCCTTCTCTGACAAAGTGCTGAGTTGGCCTTGCCTCCTCGCTTTCAGACGCGACCAACCGTCACGGAGGCCGACATCGTCAAGCACATCCAGTTTACGAACGAGTCGGGCGCGGACGGTGCATGATCTCGCAGGGAATGCCTTGCCTTTCTAGTTATGGATGTTGTTGGACGCGAAGCTCTTCACAAGTGTCCGAGGAAAATTGCGAGCGAGGCGGGGCGTGCCGAGCCAAAGGAGGCAGGGGTTGGCTAAAATGGCCAAAATTTTTGGGTTTATGAATTATATAGATGGTTATCAATCTATATGGCCCCATTGGCCCAATGGTAAGGCGTGACTTTCCTATCTAGGATTCAGGTCGAGATTCTCGGTTCGAGCCCGGGGTGGGGCTAACGTTATCTTTTTGCTCATTTGGTTAGAGCGTCTGTTCACCTTGCGTTTCTCCTCTCGACGTTCTGTCCTTTTGAGCAACCTCGAGAAGGGGGCCCTGTGCGTGTCGATGAAGAAGGGAAAGAGCCATTCTTGTTTTCTGCGACGGGGCTGGAGCGGTCGATGTGTCTCCAAGAACTCATCTTGCAGCTGTACAGCGCTGCGCAGAGCTCGGGTCCCTCCAACGACCATGAGGTCGAACGAATTAACTTCTCTCCAAGGACGCTCATAAGCTGACTTAACCCTCCTCGCTTGCTCGCCATGACCGTCTACTTTATCGGTGGCTCGTCTCGGTGGGTCTGCGTCCTCGTCTCCACAGCTGGGCCTGGTCTTCTGACGTCTGTCGCGCCTCAACTGACAGCGCTTCGCTTCCCTCTCTTGCTCGCAGAGGTATCGGACTTGAGACTGTTCGACAGCGCTCGCTTTTCCCGACGCCTATGCCGTTGGCGTTGCTCGGAATTCGGACAAGGCCGTAGACCTCCAGGAGAGCGTCAAGAAGAGCGACGGTAGAATCGCCCCTGTAGTTCTCGACATCTCCTCGCCAGACAGCGTGAAGGTACGAGCAGACTGGCGGCTCCCCCCCTGTTCTGCGCTTAGACTAACCTATCAATTGATATTGCAACGTCAGGCTGCAATGAAGGCCACCCTCGAGGTTCCCTTCGTCAAGGCCAATAGCTCGAGCATCGACTACTTCTTCCAGGTCGCCGGCGTCAGTACGGGAGGTCCCACCTCTGCCTCTGGCGACGCCCTCGAGAACCTGCAGGCAGACGCGATGATCAACTTTGTCGGTGTGGCCTTGATCACTGTCGCCCTCCTCTCCCTGCTCAAGACGTCGCTCGTCAACGGCCCAGCTCGGATCCTCAACGTGTCGACTCTCCTCGCTTCGTCCAGTTGGTTCACCAAGATCGGCGACTTCGCCAAGGTGGCCCCTTCTTACAGCGCCTCTAAGGCCGCTGGAACCATGTGGATGCGGAAGCTTGCCGAGGAACTTAAGGCGCCCTCGCCCACTCTCGAGCAGAAAGAAGGTTGGGCCATCTTCCAGATCCACACTGGTGCGTTCGCTCCCCTCAAGCCTCTCGACCGGGACCTCGCTGACCTCCGCTCCTCCTTGCGCGCGCATGGAGGCCTGGTCGCGACGGACAATGCGTGGGCCAAGGGTGGCATCCCTGTCCAGGAGTCTGTCGAGGCGATCCTCAAGGTCGCGCTCTCGATCATGAAGGAGGACAACGGAAAGTTCCACAACTACACTGGAGAAGAGGTCGACTACTGAGAGCCTCCTCAGTGCTGGTCGATGATTGACTACGAATCCTGCCACCCCTCGGTCGATCGACGACCAAAGTCTTTCAATCGTCGACCTTTCATCCCTTCCCTCTCCTTTCTTTTCTTTTCCCCTTCTCTTTCATGTGTTGTCATCTGCAAATCGCACTTGCAGTCTGCAGGTCTAATCTCAGCTGATCTCAGCCCGACGGGCGACTTTGGCAAGGGTGCGCTGACCCATCCTCTCTCCCTCCTTCCACTCTCCGCACACCCACCAGATCCGAAAATTAGACAGCGCTCGATGTCTTCGACTGTCTACTTCGTCTCAGGCTCCTCGAGGTCTGTCCCTGATGATTCACGCCTCGATTTGTGTTCGTGCGACTGATCCCCCTCGCTTCTCTCCGGAACTTCAGGGGCATCGGCTGCGAGATCGTTCGCCAGCTCTCGCTCAAGCCCAACGCCCTCGTTGTCGCAGGCGCTCGGGACCCTGCTGCCTCTCCTGAGTTGATGGAGATCGTCAAGCAGAGCGCCGGTCGAGTCGTCCCTCTCGTCCTCGACGTTTCTTCTCAGGCGAGCATCGCCGTGCGTTCCTCGCATCTCTTCCTCCCTCACCCCAGCGACCAGACATCATGCTGACTCGTCGGTCCCTTCCTCTCTCTCGCACAGGCTGCTGTCGAAGCCATCAAGCAGGTCCCGTTCGTCAAAGCCAACAACTCGTCCATCGACGTGCTTCTGGAGGTTGCCGGCTCCATGGTCGCCGGCTTTGGCCAGGCCACGAACGACACGCTCGACTCGCTGAAGAAGGACATCGAAACCAACTACTACGGCTCCGTCCTCGTCACGCTCGCCTTCATGCCTTTGCTCAAGTCGTCGCCCAAGTCGGGTCCCGTCAAGATCGTCTACATCTCGACCAAGATGGCGTCTCTTTCGATCGTCCCTTTGCTTCCGCTCGGCCTCAACGTCGGAGGTTCCTCGTACTCCTCGAGTAAGGCCGCTGCCAACATGTGGTTCCGTAAGCTGGCGGTCCAGATCTCGGAGGGTTCGTCTGGGCTCGACCGACCCGGAGGCACCATCGTCGCGCTCATCCACCCCGGACTAGTTCAGACGACGTTGTCGCATGGTCTGGGGATGATAACCACGGGGGAGAGCGTCAGGGGTGTTCTTGGGGTCGAGGAGGGTCTGCAGATGAAGGACCACGGAGGGTTTTTCGAGTGGAACAGGGAGGTTTGCCCTTGGTGAAGGGGACTTTGGACTTGCTGGCCGAGTGGACTTCTTATGGTCCGCTGGCTCTAAGCTCGAGAGATTCCCTTCCTATTCCGATCCCCTCTACATGCTTCTTCTTCTTGTCTCTCTCGCTCTGGCGACGAGACTCGTCGCCCGCCAGCGCAAAATTGCGACCGGGACAACTCCGACGTGCCTGTCTTCCATTCGGCCGGCAAACCTAGCCTCTCTCGACCGCCTTGACGAGGTATCAAAATACCACAAGAACGGGCTGGTCCTGAGCGGATCCTCTTGAGCACATCGACAGCAGGAGGGAGCTCGAAGGCGGGAGCAGCCGAGGTCGCCCTTCGCGTCCCTCCGACCACAACTCCCTCCAGCCCAGCCCGATCGGTCGTACGAAATTACGCCAGCACCTCAGGAGGCGCTCAATTCGTCCGTCTGGGTGGTCGTACAGGAGAGTTACCGAACGTACTTCGCTGCCGAGGTGACTCGAGCTGTTCAGGAGGCGACAGCAGTCTTTAGGCTTCTTGGGAAGCAAGGGCCATCTGACTGACGACCAATATCTCGTCTCCTCGGTGCTTGACTCTAGCCAAGGTGCGAAAGACCCTCTGCTTTCTCGCGTCATCCGTCCAGCCTTGCTGAGCGTGCCTCCTCTCTCGCCCTTCGCAGGACGCGAAACTCTCCAGTCTTCATACCAAGTACGATGAAGTCATGGACGACAACTTCGATCTCCTGGGGCAAGTCGATCAAACGAAGAAGGAGCTGAAGCCAGCGTTAAGGGAAAGGGACGAGTTAAAGGGAGTCCTGCAGGCGATCCAGCAACAAACGTCGTGCGTCCCCTCATCAAGTCCCCTTCCTGTTGCAAGCCACTGACCTTGTGTCCCTCCAGATCGAACCTGTCAAAACCACGGTTACTCTCGATAATGGCCGATTAACAACGCAATCGGTTTTCGTTGTCAAATTCATGTTCGACGGAGATTGGCTCGATTGTGTATCCCAAGAGACACTAGAAGACTGCGACATATCAGATGGAGATAAAATCGACGTTTGAGGGAGGGAGCAGGGTAGTTTCCTTTTCTTACGACCCCTTTCGCTTCAAGCCGGGAGGCCGCGCCAGTTGACGCGGCGCTTCGAAAGATCCCAACTAACACCTCCATACTTGTCCCTTGTGCGTCCTTCAGTCGGTGGGAATGGGAGCCCTTCATAGCAATGTCCCCAACTCTCCAGCCCTTTCTGGGCTGTCGGCGTACAGGTTAACTTTCTTGGTGCGCTCGACCCCTCATGCCTCAAGCGTGTCCAAGGTCATTTCAAGCAGCCCGTTTCGATCCAGGAACGATCTGTCTGGGCTGCCTTGCCTCGCATCTGGCATGGGCAATGGTGTTTTTTTCTGGGGGGGGGGGTTTGCGCTGGGGAAAGGGACGACGCACGACCAACGGTGCGGCCTCCTGGTCACCTTGAGCTATGCACATGCCTGCCTCTATCAAAACTCTCTGCTTCTCTTCTTGCGTACGAGTGGCTCGCTAGACATCATCCGGACGAGAGACATTTGACAGAAAAGTGGGCGGTCCATGAGTCCTCAGCCGAGCGCGTTCCCGATTTTGGCGTCGAGAGCTCCGCCAGACCCTCGACCGCACTTGCAGACAGCTAGCGGCGACGACCAACACCTCAGACGCGGTCTTAGACATCATGCCTGGTCCTCTTTCTCCGCCTCCCGATGTCAAGCCTGCCAATGCAAAGGGCGAGGTTGTTCCGTAATCCCCCTCTCCGCCCGCAACGCGTCTAGGTCGAGCTTCCGCAGAGTACTGACGGCTGCCTACCTCGAACTGCTCCCTCTACTAGCGAATCACTTTCAGGGCTGGCCATCCTTTCTTTTTGCTGACCTCAACGTCCCGTGCTGACGTACATCTCTTTCCTCGCAGGTCCGAAACAACCTCGGCAACGAGGCCTTCTTCGCCGTGAGGGTACGAAGGGGATCTGTCTCAGTCGGTCTGGCAGCTTGAATGACTGACCCTCGCCTTGCTCTTATGCGGGCCTGAACAGGCTACGACACCCCTAGAAAAGATCAGATCCGCCTACGCGGAGGGGACAGATGCGTCCTCAGCACGGGGTCTCAAACTCCTCCCTTCGCGCTTGCTGCGAACGCTTCTCCGCCCTCAGCGATCACTGAGACTCCACACTTGCGCTCCCTGCAGGTCAGGATGTAAAGAACGTCCGGTGAGGATTTGCACATGTGATTTTCTGCGTCCTTTTCTCGTCTGGCAGTGGGGGGTCCCATCTTGAAGGAGTGCGACTGACAGATTACCCCTTGACTATTCCTCTTCTTGTCCGCGTAGTTTGATGCTTGATGAAGACCCAGAGGGGTCGACACAGAAACGCTGGGTGAGATGGTCGTCGGGGACGGATACGAATTTGAGGTCATGGCTGAAAGTGCGTATCTGTGGGTTTCCCTCGACGAGCTTCGCCGTACTGACTCTCAAATCTTTTCGTTCGTCTTCTTAACTCCGGCCGTTGCTCTAATGATTGGCGCACACCGAGGGAAACTTCGGCAGGCCACTAGGACTCGAGTCGTGTCGTGTCGTCCGAAACCCTCCTTCGCAAGCACAACTTCTCATCCTCAAACCAATTTCGGCCTCGCTCGGACGGATACTTCCAACCTCCCCTCCCGATAAGGGGCGCACTCTCCAGTCGTCACTGTCGCTCTGACAGTCGGACGCACGCGAGTGGGCGGGCGCGAGACCTAATGGACGGACATCCTCCGCTGTCGACGAACACTCGCCTTGTTGACTTGCTTCTCGTTTGTCGGGAGATCGTTCGCGCCTGGAGTTTGATTGTCGAAGTGTGCGCCGTCCTGAAACTCCGCCTGTCGATTTATTTCGTTCTCGCTATGGCCCTACCCTGAAGGATAATGGCGTCGATTGAGACTAGCGCCCTGCTTACCGCCTCAGATTGAGATTGAAGCTGTCGAGGAAAGAAAGAGTGTACCCTTTCTCGTCCATGCTTCTAGTCCCGCCCCCCGCTGGAGGACTAGTTGCTTCGACCGCCTCTACGTTCACCCTCGAACCCATCTCCCTTACCTTCATCCCAATCCCTCTCTCGTTTCTATCTATTCAGAATGTCGGCCTCTCCTCCTCCCGCTCAGGACATCAAGCCCCTGCAAAGGCCGAGGTTCGTCTCGTTCATGCCTGCTGTCTGGCAGTCATCTGCTCCGCCCCCTCCTGACCGTAGCTGGCCCTCTCGTCTCTCCTTTAGCACATTCAAATCAGGGTCAATCCTCTACATCGCGACAAAAGACTACAAGCCACGAGTATCTGACGTCTTTGATCTCCTCGGAATCGCGCCGGGTGAAGGTTACGAGCTCGGACGGCAGCAAGGTCCAGTTTAGGGTCAAGGCGCGTCGCTCCGCCTCCGACCCCTTCCATCGTCTCAGCAGAGTGACCAAGGCCCCCATCCTTCGCTCCCCAACGCGCTGATTTCTGCTTGATTGCACGCAGCCAACGACGAAAACTGGAAAGCTCAAGGACGCGTATGCCCGAAGGACGGGTGCGTCGTTCTGCTCCGCCCTGCTATTGCAACTCCGCCTCGATTCTCGTGCGTCCCGCTGACCATAGGATGTCCCTCTCCCTTTCCTCTCGCACAACAAGTCAGCAAGTCGGACAGCTTCGGTACTTCCTTGTAATCAGAATGCCCGCCGGACAGATGCAGCAACAGAAGGGCAACAAGGGAGGCTGAATCTAGCCCTCTTTTACCCGTTGCCTCTCGACCAGCGACGGTCAACAGCTCGTAGACCACGCAGACACGCTCGCCGATCTTGAGATGGAGGACGGAGACAACGTCGACGTCATAATTGAGCGTGAGTCATCCCACAGCAGGACCAGATACCAGAAGGGTTACCGCAGCGCGAGGGCGCTGCCTGGGTTGGTCGCCTCTCGTTCACAAAGCGCTCACGCTGACATCCAATCTGCCATTTGTCTCTCTTTCGCTGGAATTTTCTGCTACAGAGTACGGAGGATCCTTCTGATTGACGTCAACCTGGACCTACGCCCAAGCGCCCTCGCTTTCCGCCCCACCTCTCCGCCCTCACTCTTCGTCCACACCATGCCCAATCTTTCCTCCTCTCTCGGCCATCGAACTTGCTCTCACGAGTTGTAGAACCATCTTGACGACCGCCATGTTTTGCTGCTCCTTACGACATTTCATCCAGGCTCGCGTACCGAGGACGGCACGGCCGATTTCCCGATATCTCGACGCTGTTAGCTCGCACTTCTCAACTCCCTCCATACACTTTCCCCTTTTGCTGTATCTCACGAACCATGCGCACCTCGCTGGCACCTCGCTCGAGTTGACAAAGCTCGTCAGACTCCCCGCACTCGAGATATGGTTTCGCGCGCAGAGTCTTCCGCACTTCATCCCCGTCAGGTAGCAACGCGCCCCCCTCCCCCCCCCAAAAAGGAGGCAGCGAGTCGATGTCGTCTCAGTCTGCCCTTTCTTAAGCTGTCCGCAAGATGATCGTGCAGGAGGATGAGTGGATCTTGCGTTCGTGTGCCCCTGCAGCGAGGGACGTTTGAGTTTGCGAACGCGCCAGCCGAGCCGCCCCCTGGACCGCTTCCTCCCTCCATCGCCGCTCTGCTCTAGCACAATCCCCCTTCTCTACGCATTCGTATCTCTCAACGCAATGTCTGGATGGCTGTGAGTCTGCTCGATTCGCCAAGAAAGGGGCCGGGAGTTGGGAGACCCATCTCGCGCCGCCCTCGCCCCTCGTTCCTCGTTCGAGCTGACCTCGGGGCCCGTCCTCCCTCGCGTGCAGCAACCTCGACACTGGTCGTCTAGGCTCCGGAGGAGGAGCAGGAGGCCTCATCAATGACCTCAACGTCACCCCGTACGTACTTGGAGAGCTAGGGAAGGGAGAGTGCGTTTGGAAGCGAAGGCTCGGACCTGGACCTGACTGTTTCACCCCCTCTCGCTCGTCCAGGGAGAAGAGCGCGTTCGAGTTCATGAACCTCAGCTGGCAACAAAGGAGTGCGTTTCCAGCTCCTCCTGCTTGCACACCGTCGAAGTATCGAGCTCGAGCTGACCGTCTGGGATGATCTTGCTGCGACAGTCTATGGGTGAGTCCGAGCATCTCCTCAGCCTCGACTCCGAAGGGGTGCTAAGACGAGCATGCAGACCAGATGTACTGATAAGTGGACCCTACTTTGTCTCGCTTCAGTTTCTCTGCGTGTGAGTCTCTCCTCCTCTACTCTGAAAGAAGCCCTCTCTCAGCTCAGAGATGGTGACCCCCGGTCTCTCATCGCACGCGCGCAGGCACCTTGGCCGGCTTCGTCGTCTCCCTCGTCGGAGCCATCTTGCTCTTCATCGGAGCGACGATCGCGTTCGCGTTCCTGTACGCGGTTGGAACGCTCATCAGTCTCGTCGGAACCGGTTTCCTCGTTGGGTTCTGGAAGCAAATCAAGATGGTACGTCTTGGGCTCCAAACTGGCGCGCTCTGGTCCGATTGGGAGATTGATGGACGACTGCTTTTCGATGGAACAGATGTTCAACCCTGTCCGCCTGGTAGCGAGCATAATCTTGTGAGTCCTTTGAGACTTGCTCTCCTTTCGATGAGTCCTCCGACTAACTTAGCTCCTCTACTGCACAGTTTGGGCTCTGTACGTCGTTGCCGTCCCATCCTCGGACTCGTCAGAGACGAAGAAGACTGCTGACACCCTTTCTCGGATCCAGATCGTTCTTGTGTTCGTCGGAGCCTTCGTACTCGGCAACGCGGTCCTGTGCATCATCTTCGTCGTCATCTCCTACCTCGCCTTCCTCTGGTACTCGCTCTCCTACGTGCCATACGCAAGGTTTGTCCCTTCCCTTCTGCTTCTCCCGAGCGCCGCTGAGTGTCTCTTGCTGATCGGATAACAATTTGGCGACAGATCGCTGGTCAAGAAGTACGTTGGCAACATTTTGGGCTGAGCAGGCGTCGGCGGGGCGACTGCTCTCTCTCTCTTGCAATGAGATGCCTCTAGCCCTCAACCTCGACCACGGTCCTGTCCATTCGAGGAAGGTACCGTCCAAGGGGCATGATCTTGCCGAAGGTCTTCCCACGCTCACGCCCATCGCTCACCCACGCTCTCAACACCTTCCCCCTCACGCTTCCTCCTCCAAGCCCAACATCTTCCTCAGCTCCTCCTTGAGGTCTTTTCCATTCCTTGACAGACCCGAGCGAGAGTAGTCGGCAGCCAAGAATGACCGGACGGCCTTCTCGGCTCGGTAGAGATCCCTGGTCCGGTCGAGGAGATTGGTCAGACATGCAAGAGGAGGAGGAGCGGAGAAGCGGACGGGACGGACTGGATGTCGTCCTCGGTCAAAGTTTGCTGCTGCAAGGGCAGGTACTCGAACTTGGACAAGTGCCCTCTGCGGAAAGGGAACGGCGGTAAGAGGTTTGCCGGATCTACGCTTGGTAGAACGAGAAGGGCTCTCAACTGGACCTCGACGCTCCTCGCGATGATCTCGGACGAGAGGCCTTGAGATTGAGCGCAGGCGACGGCGTGGGACTCGAGCTTCAGCGAGGGCGCGAGTCTGAAGATCAAGCGAAGCAAGACCGCGTTAGATCTATTTGGGCCAAGTCAAGGGAGGGGGCCGTACCGGTGAAGATAGGTGATCGGGTTCGTTCGAGTGGTGTCTGGGCTGATGATGACCTCCTGTGGAATGCTCCATGTCAGAATCGGCAACCACAAGACGGGATGAGATGTCAGAGACGCACCATGGAGGCGAAGTGGATCGGCAAATTGGAGGGGAGGATGTCGTTCATGAAAAGCTCACTGCCGAAGCTCGAGATTCAGGTCAGCACTCCTGAGGGGCCGCAGAAGAGGTTGGAGGAGAGAACGTACTGGAAGTGTGTCATGACAAGTGTCTTTGGGCACTCCTTTCCTCGCTTAAGAAGGTGCATGATAGTCGCTGCCAGCAGACCCGCTCCGTCCGTCGTGATGGTCCCCTTGCCAAACCTGCCACGCGCAGAAGAGAATGTTCTCTGAATCAGTGAAAAGTCGAGGATCAGAAGGGGAAAGAAAGAAGGACCCAACTCGTCGATGATGAGCAGACTTCGAGAAGTGCAGTTTCGGAGGGCGAAGCTGATCTGGTTGAGGTCAATGGCGAAGGAGGACTGGAGCTTGGACACGCTCTCCTTGGTGCTGAGTCGTGTGAAGACTAGAGTAGAGTGATCAGTCCTTGTCTTGTAGATGGAAAGGAAAGAACCTACTCTTGTCCGTCAAGCCGATCGACGCAGACTCAGCGGGAACGAAACTGTTCGAGGAAAGGACCTCGTGAGCGATGCGCAAGTTCAGCGAACAAGAGGTCGTACTGACCAGCCGACGTGAGCCCTGGATCAAGTCGAACAAGAACATGGCCTCAGTGTTACTCCGGAGGATATTTGAGCAGAGGCGCAAGGGAGGGACGCACATGTAGGTGATCAACGCCAACGTCTTCCCATGGACCGACTTCCCTGAAGCGTTCGACCCCGTCAGGACCATTACGCTCTTCTTCCTTCCTCTCTCCTTGTCACCTTCTCCATCTCTCAACATGGCCTGGTCATCGTCCTGTTCGTCGATCAGACCGTGCCCGCCGTGAAGTAGTGTTGAGTTGGGGACGAAGTGATCGAGGACGACTTCCTGTAGATTTAGATACGCCGAGTGAATCCCGGAACTGGAATTGGACGGAGGAAACTAAGGACCGTACCAGTAGAGGGTGTCTTGTTACGAGGTAAAAGGGGTGAGGGTTTTCAGATCGAGAGCGTTCACAAAGGAAGAGCGTTCGCACACACCGGCCCTTCTTGATGACCAACACGTTCTCCTCAGTCATCTCGGGTCGCCTCCAGTTCCAGTCGAGCGCGGCTCCCGCGAAGGCGATCAAACTATGCCAATTCAAACGACCACACATTTCAGCAGGACAGGCGAGACGAAGAGATGAAGGAAGGACGAGGAACACGCACCAATCCAACTCTGCACTGGCCTCAACCGCAATCAACAACTCACCCTCATGAGCCAACGTCTGTTCCAGGAGCCCTTGAACAATCTCGACTGCTCGAAGACAAAGGAACAGGTCAGTTCTGAACGAATTCTGCGATCTGTTAAAGGGGAGCCTGACTTTCTCGGTCGACGATGGCTGAATGAACGTCTCCGACTGTCGGAAGTAGAGGTATGGGAGGTCGAAAGTCAGCGAGGACTTTTGAACATGCGACAATTCTGAGGCACTCACAGTGAGCGTCCAGGTCGCGCATCTGAGGGTGGCGAGTTTATATCAAAAGGCTGATTGATGAGCCCTAACAGGGTCTTTCAACGAGGTGAAGTCGTACCTTGCTGCTTTTGAAGTACGTGATCTCGTCAGTGTAGAACTGGTGTGAGACGTCTCTCAAAGCTCGTCAGTCCTGTGTTCACCCGTCGAGGCAAAATGAAGTAGAGGACGAACCTGAAACTCCAAGTCTCCCAACTCTTCATCCTCCGCCATTTCCTCCCAGCTCCTCCTCAACTGGACGGCCATCAGAAAGCCCAGCTGAGGGAAGTAAGTCACGTTGAGACTCTTGAACACGTCCGCCGACAAAGTCTGGGCGATCGAGTCGGCCACCGTCATCTACTCATCCCCTCCCAGCTCTTCGTCAGCAGGTCGAACAGAGGCGCAGGGAAAAGAATGAATGCGGGGGATGAACGAGGAACGAATCGAGCGAGGCGTAGGTGAACTTCCATTCGTCCAGCAAGGGGTCGATGCCGGCCTTGCAGCAGACCCGATTCTGGAGGGTCGACTCGTCCCAGTCGATCTGGAAAGCATGAGACGTGAGAAAGAGGGGAATAGTCAGCAGAGAAGAGCCAACAAAAGTTTGTGTTGGAAAAACAGAGATGAACGTACGGTCTCGTTGAAAGTTTGACCGAGCTGGACGAGCAGATCAGAGTTGATCTTGTTGCTGATCTACGGGTTGGTAGCCAGAAGAGAAGTGCAGCATCTTCAGTAAGCGACACTCGTCGAATCATCGAGGAAGGGGGGGGGGGGGAGTGAGGAGGAGACGCACGAGATGCAGCGACCCGTTCTTCTGGACGCCGATCAACTCCTCCATCCCGTCCTTCAGCTGGACCATCTTGAAGCAGAACTTGAGTGCGCCAAAAATGAAATGGAGGTCTATCTGTCAGCAAAGTGGTATAAGCGAGCGGGGAAAAAGTGCGGAAAAGACCTACCTCAAGCAAACACCTCCAATCTCTGCTGGCCGCAACACCCCTCCTCATCTTCCCCTCCAAAACCCTCCTGACGTTCTTCACCCCCTTCAACGTATTCTTCAACCCCCCAACAACGCTCGCGTTCCCGGGCTTGACGAGCGTCTGCACGGCTTCGTGGCGGAGATTGATGAGCTTCAGGGACAGGAGCGGACGGAGGAGCCATGCTTGGAGGAGTTGACCGCCGGATGGGGTGAGGGTCGTGGAGAGGAGGGAGAAGAGGGACAGGCTGGATTTAGTGGGTGGGGTGGAGAAGGTGTAGGAGTGGGACTCGAAGGTGAAGACTCCCAAGGACCTGAGAGGGGATCGAGAGAATCGTCAGATGGCGAAGCACAAAGTGAAGAGATGGGGACGAGCGCCAGCGTCTCGGCAGATATGTGCATGTACTCCGCCCTAGATCCCCTCGCGAGATTGGTCAAACTCTGGTAGGTGAAGCAGCGACGAAAAGGACAAGACGCACGGGGTAAAACTCTCGATCCCTCCCACTCGCAGACCGCTCGTTTCCCCGATCCCTCTCAACTCTCTCCTCGACTCAACCTTCGTCAGATAACCCACCAAACCACCCGCTGCGCACACCTGGATCATCGATCGACCGTCCTAGAGTCAGCCAGTACATCCACGAAAGTGATGGTCAAAGGAAAGGGGAGGGCGTACAGCGCAAAGCTGAGAAAAGTCGATCAACCCGCTCAACATCATCTCCTTCCTCACTCCTCCGTCCTGATCATCTTCGTCATCTTCGTCCGGTCCATCGACGTCCATCCCAAGTCGCCTGTATGCGTCCTTCTCCGCGGCGAAGGGTGGGGCGCGGTCGACTGACTGAGAGGGATGGATAGCGGGTAGATGGAGAGACAAGATGTGAGACTTAGATTTGGGGTACTTGAACTCTGGAAGAAGTCAGCAGGTGTTTACTCCGTCAGTCAGTAAGTGAGAGTAGGGCCTGAGGGCGAAAAAGGGGGTGCATGTATGCGTGGAAAGAAAACGAACCGATCTCGGGTCGAATCTCGAACGAGCAGTCGTTTGAGTTGCCTGAAACAGCGTGCAAGATGCAGGGTGTTCAGCAACTTGACGTCCTCCTTTGAGGAAGTAAGATAGAGGAACGGAAGGACGGACAGTACGTTTGGGAAAGCTCGATCAGTTCTTCCTGTGCGTTCGAGTTGACGAGCAAGAGATCCGGTTCGACTTGATCCAAAACTGGAAGAAGAAAAAGGGACGAGAATACCAATCAGCCTGTCGGGAATTGGACAAGGCTTGAAAGCGGAGAGACGAGTACTGACCCAGTCGGGCAGTGTCGAACGACGCAGAGTCGGGCGTGTCGTGCATCACGTGTAGGACTGCCCCTTGCGCAGGAGGAGTCAGGTAGGCTGCTCCCATATTCGAGCGGTGCGAGTAGAAGAGGAGGGTAGTCTGCGTGAGCGAGAGAGAGGAAGACAGGTCGGTGAAGGGTCAACCAGGTCCGAGCGTCGGTCGAAAGAGGAGGGCGCAGCAGAGGAACGGGCAGGACCTGGCTCTCATCGTCGTCGTCATCCGAGGGCTCTGGACTGAGGAAGCGGACGTTGGCGTTGTCAGCGGGCATGCTGGTCGTCAGTGCTGCAGGCCAGCGTCGACGTCGGCCAGACGATCAGTGCGTCTCTGTCAGAGCGGCGCGTCGCTGAGTCGGAGGCAGTTTTGGGTCCGACATCATCAGGCGCGTGCGAGAGGGCGTGAGCAGAGAGCGGGTTGAACGACAGACGAACGACATTCCCTCCAGAGGTACGTGCAGAACGCTGACATCCTACTGGCCTTGTTCCCAGTGCCAGGTGGATTGTCAGAAGGAAATGCTGACGACGAGGAGTCCTCTCTTGAACGCGTCCGATCCCAGACCTTCTCCCTTCCTTGGCTCAACATGGCCCAAAAGTGCGTCCCCCTCCCCTACCCTCCCCGTCGCCTGCTCTCGTTGACCTCGAGTTGAACGCACACAGGTTCACCCCGACGACCGATAAGTTCAGCCCTTCGGACCCCAAATCGTGGGCCTCCGAGCTCGCTCTCATGGACTGGGGTGCGTTTCGTCCGACCTCCTCGCTAGGCGCTGGCCACAGCTCGCGCTCGTCCTCCTCCCGCTCCTGTCAGCCCACCCGCAAACAATCCCTGACGACGTTCGATTTTGCTTTCAGACGCGAGCCAGATCTGCTTCACGAAGCGAACCTTCATCGGTGCGTTGTCCAAATCTTCGCAAACTCGCAAAGCGACTGATCTCGGACCTCTCTTCGACTGCGCGCAGAGTTTCTCAAGTACGGACCCTGCTCTCGCACCCTCGTCCTTGCTCTTCACTAACGATGACCCAATCTCCTCGTCTGGTCCTGTCTGACCTACCAGGTCCGTCAACGTCGAGGTGCGTTTACAACCTCTCTCAAGCGAGCTGCCTGAGACAAAAAACGAGATGGGCTGATCCTTTCCTCCTTCTGCTCGTATCGATGCTCAGGTCGGACCCAACTTTACGGAGATAAACAAGGTCCCCAGTCCGTTTTCTCCCCCTGCTTCTGAAGTCCCTTTCGAAAAGGAGGCTAACAGAGGAGATATTTGGACGTCCTCACGCTCTCTGGGGGTGGACGGTTTCAACACTACAGAGTACGCGACATTTGGAAAGCTCTCGGCGCTCGAACAGGGAGACTCGACCGCTTCGTCGTCTGCTACCGTCGAGAAGGAGAACGTGACACCTTCTGCTCCTGCCGCCTGTGAACTCTCTTCGCGCACTTCAAGGAAAGGGCTCCAAAGTCCTTAAGATGCAGTGCGGCTGACAACCCCCGAACGTGTCTGTCTACCATCCTACAGCCGTCGCTCCCGCACTCGAGGAAGGTGGACAACAGCCCTGGGGTGCGAACGCCATGCGGCCTTCGAGGAAGGTGCGCGATCCCCCGGGTGGCAAGCAATCGATTCGATTCGGCTACGGTGCGTTTCGTTCCGTCTCATCCCCCCTTCTGCCCTCTTTCTCTCTCACCCTTGGCTTCCCCTGACCGATGTCGCGCTTTCGTGATTGCAGAAGAGCCCACCGTCGTCGTCCCCCCTCCTCGAGAGACCGTCCGTCTTCTTATTAACCCCCCCACTAGCCCGCTTCCCACTAAACCCCCGCCCCCCCCTCTCATCTTTTTCTCAGGCCCAGCCTCCCGCTCCGGTTCAAGAGGACACCTGGGCTGCTCAGCCCACGTCGACGACTGCCCGGGCAAGGCATGACCCGTTCTCGAGGAGTGAGGTCCCGGCGTACGAGGCGCCTCGACCGTCCAGGAGAGTGCGAGAAACCCCGGGTGGAAAGTCTTCGATGGTTCGTCCCAGTCATTTCTTACGGTCAGACGAGTGGAAAATTCTCTCTCGCTCTCCTTTCTTGCACTCAGACGTGCAGAGCGGAGAGAGGACGAGTCGAAGGGAGGGAAGAGGGGTAGAGGGGAAGGACATTGACTGACGTTTCGCCGTCATTCATTTTTTTATTAATCTAACAACAGGCTGCCTTGCTCTCCGGTGGCATCTAGGTCGCGTCAAACACATCCTTCTTCTCTTCTTCTGTCTTGGCCTGCGAACCGTCGTGGTGAGGGCGGCTTGTCTCCCTTCGCCTGTGTTCATTCTGTTTTTCTCTCCTCCACTTTGCGCATACACCCCACGAGCATAGACGGTCACGTATGCGTATCTCAATCAAGATCGTCTGCTTGCTCTTCTGAGGAAGAACCTGAGTCCAGCGGAAGAGATCGATGTGCATCGGTTGTGTACTCGCTTGCCAGCGCAGGAATGGAGGGACGGCCAGATCGAAAAACACGTCCTGGTCTCGTCCCCCTCAACAATCGTTACCCCCCCCTTACCCATACTCGCAAGGGAGACTCTACGGACGTTGCGACACCATGTATATTTCGCTACTCGGTTCACTGGCGGTCCTCCTGGCGGCGACCGACCGAGCTCGAGCTCAAGGGCTGAACGCCAGCTCCGCAGCTGCCGTCGTCCGTTCTTCCATCTCTGCCCTCCCTCTCCCTCAAGAAACTGACTCCTGGGGTTCCTTCTTGGCTGCTTTTGCTGAACAGGAGAAGGACCCGGGACTGCTATGGTCGACGTATGCCCCTCAGCTTTACTTTGGAGTTCGGCCGAGGTTGCCAAAGAGCTTGAGCAACGGCCTCATGTGGTTGGGCTTGAACGACTGGGAGGGTATCCAACGTCCGTTTCTCCCCTCCTACCTCTCCTTACAAGCTTGACGACGGTCCAGTAGCTGAATTGGAAGCTGCTCTGGTCCCGGCTGTGTCTTTCTCGCGCGGTCGCTCGTAGGCTTGCATCACGACGCCTCCTCGTCGACACCTCAAGAAGGCGGCCTGCAGTCGTACACGTATACGTCCCATCTACCCCGGATCGGCAACACCCAGACTCTCATTGACTCGCGCAACGGCTTCTACGTCAACACGGGCTTCGTCAACCTCCAGGAGGGGGCTGAGTGGGGGGCGAGGGTGGAGATGAACGCGGTGAAGGAAGGACTGAAGGCGAGTGGGCTTTGGTACGTCGCGCTCGAGGGCGAGGGGACGTTGAGACTTGTCGAGCAGGAGGGCATGGAGAACGTACGTTTCTTCCCCTCCTTTCCCCCTAAGCGATCTTGGGAGAACTGACGAGAGATGAGGTTTCGCGGGAGGACAGGGGTTGACAGGACCGATCGTGCTGCTCGGAGAGGCGCCCGACTTGGGACCGTTCAGGATAACCTTGACGGACCGTACGTACTCCCTCTTTGACCTTCGCCCTTAGCTCCATGAATACCGCTTGTCGGAGACCCGGACTAAGTGCTCGTCGCGCTTCGTTTGTTCGCCTTTCAGATGAGAACTCGATTTGGGCTGCGCCTCCTCAAAAGGCCGAGCACTTCGAGGACAGCGTAGGCAAGACGTCCTGGGTTGGGCTCAAGGTCAAGGGAGAGGATGTGTGGAAGGCCAAGGGTTCGTCCCCTTTTCTCTTGTCATCTCCACAAGGTGCTCACGGCCGCGGCTTCGCTTCTTTGCGTTTGAACTGGTCGCAGAGCTCGTCCAGACCGTTCTGTCGCGGACCGCCCAGGCCATCAGCACAAAGTTCGCCAAATCGCAACCCCCTCGAGCCGAAGACCTCCCGGACCCATCGTACGTCCTCGGCATGTCGCTCGGCAACTCGCACCAGGGCACTTTCGATAGTAACTTCTGGGCCTTCCAGAAGAGCTGGGACACCAAGGGTGGGTGGGACGTTCTGTTTGAGCGGGGTGACTTCTCGCAGGTCGAGATGGAGGGAGTACTCGAGGAGGAGGGCAAGAGGAGTATCATCAACGACGCGCTGAAGAACCTCAAGACGTCGTATGAGGACCATTTTGACAGTTCGCTCCCTCTCCCTTCGGACCTCTCGACCATCGCCCACCGAAAGTTCGCCCAGGAGGTCACGTCGAACCTGCTCGGAGGAGTGGGCTACTTCTCGGGTCGGTCGCTCATTGACCGATCGTTCGCGCACGAGTACGACGAGACGCCTGACTTTGAGCCTGGAGAGGAGGGACCGAGGGAGACGGAGAAGATGGAGCTGTTGACCGCTACTCCGAGCAGGAGTTTCTTCCCTCGAGGATTCTACTGGGACGAGGGCTTCCACTTGCTCGTCGTCGGATCGCTCGACAGTGACCTCAGGTCCGTACGCTAGACTCGACTGCTGCCCTGATCGTCCAGTCTCGCTGACCTGCGTTTTTCCCCCCAGTCTCGAGATCCTCAAGTCGTGGGTCGACTTGATCGATGAGGATGGCTGGGTTGGACGAGAGCAGATCCTCGGTGAGGAGGCGAGGAGCAAGGTGGGTCTCATCAAAGAGGTCTTGCCCAGAAGCTCGTTGGACTGAGGCCTTTCCATCTCCACGGCAGGTTCCCGCCGAGTTCCGAGTTCAAGTGCCCACCTTCGCCAACCCTCCTACCCTTAGCATGGCAGCGACGGCCTTCATCACCCGCCTGAAAGCCCTCGAGGCCGAGGATCAACTTTCGGCGCAGCTGGGTCTCCCCCAGACGGCCTTCACGTCTGCTTCGACCTCAAACTTGAACGGCAGCAAGTACCTTTCCTCGCCCGAAGCCGCGCGGTCCTACCTCCTTTCTATCTACCCCGCCCTTCGACGTCACTACCACTGGTTCCGGACCTCCCAGAAGGGCCAGCTGAAGCAGTGGGGACGCAAGCCTCCTTCTCGACTCGAGGCCTACCGGTGGCGAGGTCGAACGGAAAGGCACGTCCTGACGAGCGGTCTGGACGACTACCCTCGAGCTGTTCCACCTAGTGTCGGAGAGCTGCACGTCGACCTGATGTGTTGGATGGGCTTCTTCGGGCGGGCGATGGGCGAGATTGCGGATTACCTGGGGGAGGAGTACGAGCAGGACCTCGAGGAGTACACGCGCAACCAGCAGAACATCTTCGCAAACCTCGAGGCTCTGCACTGGAGCGAGGAGGACAAGATGTACTGCGACGTGACGGTCGACGACGAGGGTCAGTCTCGACCAGTCTCTCATCTCCCAAGCGTCGCCTTAACTCCAGACTTTTGACCACCCTTAGACGAGTCGATTTTCGCCTGCAATGCGGGCTACATCTCCCTCTTCCCTCTCCTCACCGGCGTGCTCCCTCCTTCGTCGCCTCACCTCGGGCCTATCCTCGACCTCATCCACAACCCTGCTCGACTCTGGTCGCCCTACGGCATCCGAAGTCTGGCCAAGGACCACCCCCTCTTCGGCAAGGACGAAAACTACTGGCGAGGTCCCATCTGGATGCCCTTCAACTACATGGTCCTCAGCGCTTTGTACAAGGTACGTCTTGAGCCGTTGCTCCATTCACAGGTCTGCGACTGACCGAGCATGTTCCGTCCTCGTCTTCTTGTCAGACGTACATCCCCACGCCTGGACCTTTCCAAGAGCAAGCAACGGTCATCTATAACGAGCTCCGAGACAACCTTATCAAGAACATCTTCAAGGTTCGTTCCCTTCCCTCCCTTCTCAGGTGCTCAATTGCTGACCATGAGTCTTTTGCGCTTCGCCGTCCTGCAGGAGTATCAGCGAACGGGCTACGTCTGGGAGCAGTACGACTCGATCTCTGGCGAGGGCTCGCGCAGCCATCCCTTCACCGGCTGGACGTCTTTAATCGCCCTCAGTACGTCCCCATCGTCCGGGCTCGCTCTTTCAAGAGTACCACTGATCCTTTCGCTTTCTCTCGGCAGTTATGGCGGAAAAGTACTAGAGCAACTAGCCTTGTGCGATCAAATGAGAAGCTTCAACAGAAAAGCGCATGCATTGTTGCTTGGTCGTCAAAGCCGTGAATACAGAAGGACACCAGCCAAAGTAGCTGTCAGCCGGGAGATCTAAGGTAGGGAATGTTGAGTTGGTTGTTTGTAGAAAGGAGAGAAGAGGATGGCAGACTTTGGCCGAGTGAGGGACCTCGATCAGGAGAAGAGAGTCTGGCAGACCGAGGGCGAACGGGGTCAGTGTCTTTGCTGCTGCGGCAGAAAGAGACGAGAAAGCTGGAAGTACCTTTAGGTCCTCCATGCGTTGCTCGTGAAGCTCCTTTCGACTGATGTTCTGAGCGAGAGTCATGCCGGCAACCTTGGTCTTTCGAGCCTGGACCTCGAGCATCTTCTCCTCCATCGAGTCGTGCACTGTCAAGAACAGCAAAGGATTGATCAGTCTAGGCAGTTGCAGTCATTGAACTTGGGAAAGGGAACTGACTGATGTACTTGACGGTGACAACGGGTCGGGTCTGCCCCAGCCGGTGGACTCGATCGACAGCTTGGTTCTCGACGGCAGGGTTCCAGTAGGGGTCCATGACGAAGACTCTGCTGGCGGCCGTGAGGTTGAGGCCGACTCCTCCCGCCCGGAGACTGACGAGGAGGACCTCGCACGAAGGGTCCGATCGCAGACGATCCATGGCTTTGACTCGTTCGTCCAGCTTCATGCTTCCGTCCAATCGATCGTAGCCGATGCCCGCATCGACGATGGCGTCCTCGATCCGATCGAGCATGGTGGTCCACTGCGAGAAGACGATAGACTTAATGGGCTTGCCAGACGCGAGGTCCGTCTCCCAGGGTTCCCCGAGCGGCGGTCGGTCGTTGACGTCCTTGATCAAGATCGCCTTGTTGGACGATCCTTCGAAGGAGAAGTCGTTGGCGTTGTCGAGCGCCTTGTCAGAGACCTCCGTCTTGGGCAACGGCATGTCTTCGGCGGACGCAGGCAGCTCAAATGTCGACTGGGAGGAGGCGCCGTTCGCAGAGGTGCTGGGGACGGGCTCGTCGACGCCGCTCGCCGGTAGACTGCCGTCCGTTGGCTCCGTCTTGGTGGTCGGATCGTTCCCGTGAAGGATGGTGGAGGAGTCGTTGAGGGTGGAAGGAGGGTCGGTGATCAGATCCTCGCCAGGAGCGGCAGAGATGACGTCCTGGGGTGTCGGAGCGTCGCCCATGACGAGCATGTCTATCTCCTCGTCCTCGTCGATCTCCTGGATGAAGCCCTCCTTGCTGACACCCTGCATCCCGTTCCGATCGCCCGAGAAGTTCTTGGAGAAGCGGTTCGCTTTTGAGTAACCGAGCAACTCCTCCATTAGGTGGTTGATCTTGGACGACGTGACGAGGTCTTCGCCCGTTCGAGGGATTCGCTTGTTGCGAGACTTTCGAGACGAGGACGACTTGGAGGACGAGCTCTTGCCGGCCCCATCGTTGCCTGGCGGTACGAGCTCGATGCAGTCAAGCGAGAGTCGAAGCCCAGCTGTGCACTGCGGGCAAGATCGACCGACGCCGTTGATGGACTTGGGCCAACCAGAGTAGACCGATCGCTTGAAGCACGCGATACCTGAAAGACGACGACAGAGGAGCAAAGCATCAGCGCTGACATCCGGAAGGCGAAAGAGAGGAGAGCGAGCTCACAGAACAGGTGCTGGCACTTGGTCAGGATACCAACGAAAGGCTTCTTGCTCTTGCCCTTCTTCTTGACGACCGCCTCCTCTTCGCCCGCACCCACCGACAACCCTGCGAGACTCGTCGCCAGATCGTCCATTGGGACCTTGCACTCAACACACTCGCACATGGCCTCCTCCTTCATCCACGCCAGGACCGAGACGGCCCGCTTCTTAGTCAGACCGTGCGTGGCGATGGCGGCCGAGGCCGTCTCGTAGTCGAGAGGTTCCGAGCTGTCGTCCTCGTCCGCCGCGGCCGACGAAGAGTCGGTCATGAGCAGGTAGTGGTCGCAGATCTGACGGAGGCGCAGGATCTTCTGCAGGATGTTGACGTAGCTCGTGTTGGTGCGCGCGGCGTCCGGTCCGCCCTCCTTGCCGACGATCATTTCGTTGAAGTCCTTGGCCGAGTCCTGGAAGTACTTGTCGTAGATCGCTTGCTCCTTCTCGGTGAACCGGAGGAAGCGGACCTCGTCCTGACGTTCGGGCAGGTCGAGCAGGGTCTTGCCCGACGCGAGTCGAGTCTCCTTGGTTCGACGGAGAGTGATGTGCCGCATGATGATGAGCAGCCGTGCGAGACCGAGCGAGTTTCCACTTTTGGCGGGTGTGGTGATGAACTCCTGCCAGACGGACCGATCATCGAACGGGTCGAGTCGGATAAACTTGATGAGCGCCCAGAGGTCGTCGAGCTTATTCTGGATCGGAGTTCCGGTGATGGCCAATCGTCGCTGGGCCTCGAGGTAGCAACTTGCTCGCGCGGCGACCGTACTGGGGTCCTTGATGAAGCTAGCAAACGCAAGTGAGAACAAGATGTCAGCAGAAATCTACAGATGCAAATAACCGACGGAGAAACACACTGCGCCTCGTCCAAAACGACCCTGAACCAGTCGAGTTGCTGCAGAGGACTGGTCATCTCCGATGATTTGGCTATTCCCAGGTTGCTGACAGCTCCCCTCCCACGCTTGCGCTTCTTGACCGGCTTCTTCTGCGAGAGCGGCTGTCCGTTGGCGTCCATCTCCTGCACGTCGCTGTCGGATCCGTCGAGCAGAGGCGTTGACGTGCCCGAAGCGGCAGCCGTTGACGTACCGTCCTCCTCGCCCGTCTTGGTCTGCTTGGAGAACTCGGCCGTCAACGTCGAGTAAGTCGTGATGACGACGTCAAAGTCGCCGAGGTAGTCGGGGTCGGTGCTCCGGTTGTTGCCGTGGTAGGTGTAGACCCGGAGTTCCTTGTCGTCGTCCTCGTCCGAGTCGTCGCTGTCCGAGTCCTTGGAGCGCTTCTTCTTCTTCCGCCGGGCGTTGATGGCCGCTCGACCGTTCCTCCTCGTCCCCCCTCCTCCAGCCGACGCAAAGACCGTGACGGGTCCGTCCCAGTGATCGAGCAGCTGGTCCTCCCAGTGGCTGACGGTCGTCAACGGGCAGACAATGAGCGTCGCTCGCGTCCGGGCTTTGATGCGAGACCTCCGAGCCTGCTGCTCCGACAGTCTCTCGGTCAACTTCTCCCGATCCGACTTCTTGGGAGCCTTACCGGTCCAGTCTGGGAGGTCGGGCATGCCAAAGACGGCGCCCTTGAAGTCCTCCACGCCCTCGTCGAGCTTGTAAACGATCGACGAAGGGGAGGGTGGAGTCTCGAGGGGCTTGACCTCGTACTTCCGAGCGGAAACGAGCGTTGAGGCGATGAGGGAGACGACCGAGAGCGACTTTCCGAGACCCATCTAGAAAGGACAACAGCAAGAGTCAGAGGCTCATCCTGCGCAAGTGGATGGAAGCGGTGAAGAAATTTACATCGTCCGCCAAGATTGCACCCCTGCAGTCGGTGGGCTTCTTGGTCGACACCTTCTCCGTCACCTTGTTCTTCCACCCCACCGTCTTCTTCGACCTCTTGCCCGACGAAGACGACGTGGACGACGAGGCCGAGCTCAGAGTAGGGTCCTCGATCGCCTCCCACAGACTGTGCCGTTCCGGCGCCGTCCACTCTCGCTTCGACAAACCGGTCGGGGGCCGCGTCTCTGCCTCTCGCTCCCGCAAAAATGAGAGCGCCTTGCGCTGATGAGGGTACAGAACGGTATTGATGAGCGGACCTTTGGGGACAGGCGCAAAGAAGGCTTTGTCAGTGAGCGCCCAGTGATAAAAGGTGGTCAAAGAAGGATTGCACTCACCAGGATTCGTCTCGTCGAGCTGATCGCCACCCTTCAAACTATCAAACACCTCGTCCACCTGCGTCCGCTGCAGCGTCAACGCCCTCTGCGCGGCCAGCTCCTGCTGACTCAGACCGGCCTGAACTGTCGACCCGCTCGCCTTCTTCTTCTGGTGGTAATTGTCGTAGATGCCCGGATGGCTGATGTGCGGGTTGTAGTACGCGCAATTCTGGAACCAGGCCGGCTCGTAGACAATTTTTGGCGTTGCGAGGAAGAGCGAGTTCTCGGCCAGGTTGTCCGAGACGTACTTGATGTTGGGGGGGATGGTGAGGACGTAGAGGTACAGCGTCGCGCACATTCTCGAGGGAGGGTCCCGGGAGCGCTTGAGGAAGCCTTCGACTCGGACAAGACCGCGACTGAGGAAGTCACCGAGGACGTTGGCGACGCCCGAGGCGACGACTCCGAAGGGTTCGGTCGTTGACGAGGGTGCGCCGTGGGGGAGGAGGTTGATGGTCTCTGCCGTGCCTGGTGCTGATCCGGGAGGGAGAGCCTTGTGCTGTTCATCAGAGACAAGAAGATAAGAGAGCGGGTTCAGCTTCATCTCTTCATTCGAACGGTCAGAGGGAAGGGGGACGTACCTTGACCTTGATCCTGGCCCATTCTTCTCCGTCCTGCTGAACGATCTCTCCCTTTGGCATCCTCCTGTCCAACACCTGGCCGGGTGCAAGGCGCGGGACGAGGAAAGGGTTGTCAGGGTACATAATGAGAGCGGACGTGTCGATCATTCCGATCAGGTGGGGCTTGTTCTCGGGTGGAGGAGCAGGTCGGGGAGGAGGGGGAGGGGGGTCGGGCAGCGAATCGACGTCGATCGGCTCAGAGGCAGACGTGGGATGATTGAGCGAGCGGTCAGACGAGGAAGCTGGATGAGCAGCATGGTATCGCTGCTGGGAAGGATGACCTGCTGCTGGAGACCGGTACGCCATTGACGGCTGGGGCGGAGGGAGGCGAGGGGCAGGCATTGTCGAGGGTCCGGCTGCCAACCCTCCAAACCTCGGATCAAACGTAGGTCCACCTCCAAACCCTCCAAAGCTGGGAGCTCCAAAGGAAGGCGAGACGAACCCTCCTCCGAACGCTTGCTGGCTGCCTGGAAACGACGGCGGGGGACCGGGGACGTACGTCGAGGCTGAGGGGTTAGGTCGAGCAGCTGCGAGAGGGCCGGCGGTGGCTGGCGTCGGACGCTGGACCTCGCCCTGGACGACAACCTCGTCGTCTTCGTCGTCCGAGATGGTGAGGTCGATCTCGGGTGCCATGTATCAGTCTGAGCCTGGATGGGTTGCTGGAAGTGGTTGGGAGGGTGGCAAGAGAAAGGGGGAGCAGGAGGACGAAGGGGGTCCCTGCGCGCTGGCCTTGCTGACAAAGCAACGCTGGGAGGGGCGTGCGCAAGTGCCTGACCGTTCTGCAGAAAAGACTGAATCGGATAGATGTCTACAAGAAAAGGTAGGCTAAGAGCAAGATGTGCAGAAGACAAAAAAGAGGGAAGGGAAACCTAAGACGCAGATGTGGCGAGAGGGAGGGCGGGGGGGGGGGGAAGAGAACAGTCCACCACTCCTTTAACCCCTCCCGAGAACCCTCTTCATCAGACTGCCCTTCCTGCCCAGCTGCGCACCCCCACCGTCATTCTTCTCCTGCGTGAACCGGGACGGGTAAAGGTTCGACTGGTCCTGGCCGGGCAAATCGATCGGCGCAGGAGGCGGGACCGGGCTTCGCGTCCGACCGAGCGCGTTCGTCCGCTGGTACGACGATGACGACGACTGGCTCGGGTGCGAGTGCGCACCCGGTCGAGGAGGCGTGTCGTGCTCGGCAGCATCTGCAAATGGATCGTTGGGATCCTCCGTCGCCGACCTCGTCGTTCGAGAGGGCCCTTCGGTTGGCAGACGGGGGAGCGACTTGTCCCGCTGCTGACGATCGATCGGAACGCCCAACGAGGCCAACGAGGAGTTGCTCTCGGATGCAGGGACGAGCTCGGACCGCGATCGAGTTCGGCCGTGGTGGGTCTGCTTAGGGGTCGAGTTGATCGAGGACGGAACGAGCACGAAGCTGTTTTCGGACGACGGACTGGGTGCGGGAGGACCGTTCAACGACGACGAGTCCGACCGCGCGGAACCTTGGCGGTTGAAAATCCCCCTCTTACCACCCTGCTGCTGAGCAACCGCGAAGCTCGTGGACGAGGCCGAGCTGGGCAGCGACGAAGGCCCACCGAACGCGGGCGACCGGGGCGACTGGGTCTTGGGCTCAGGTGCGGCGGGGACGTTGGGGCTGTCCCTCATGTTTCGGAATCGCTGGAGCAGCGACTTGGACCGCTTGACGCCCGTTCCTCCCGTTGTCAAGTTGCTGCCGTAGCTCCCGACAGAATGGTTGTTGTCGGCTGGGAGGGAAGAGAGAAGAGCAAAGGCTTCGTCAGCCTTGCGCGGGGGCGTGAAGGGTCAGAAGGGCACTCACTCGACAAGACTTCCTCCCCAGGCTCATCAGCGTACGTCTCCGTCAACGCGTGCCTGCCCGTCGTCGACTGGCTACTCCCCTTGCGAGGCGGCAGCGCAGGCACCGGTTGAGGGTTGCGTTCGATCCCGTTCCAGATCGAGCTGTTCGACGAGGCCAGGCCGGTGTCGCCTCTAGGTCCGACGGCGGCAGCCTAGACAGAGAGCGCGCAAAGGAACAAGCAGTCAACATCCGTCGTCTCCTCCTTCGACCTTGCCCTTAGGGTGAAAAAGGGGAGGACGCACCATGACGCTGAAGTCTTCGAACGGTTCGGGATCAGCCACACCCCACGCATTCGCGAGCGCGTTCTTCTTGTCCTTGGCTCGGTGGTTGTAGTAGTCCTCCTCGGCCGGCATGCTCCCGACCCCAGGGATCGCTCGCTTGTCACCTCCGCTGTTCTTCCTCTCCCGCGAACGCGACCTCGACCTGATCAGTTTGAGACCCCGACCGATCGCCGACGTTGGGTTCCTGCTCGTCGCTCGAGGCGTCCCGACGTCCTCCTCCATCGCGCGAGTGGACCGCTCGGGGGACGCAGCGGACGACGCTGGGATGGTGGGTAGAACGTCAAAGTACGACTCTGCTCGATCTCCCTCTCCAGCCGGGGCACTCCTTGACCCTCCCCCCGACCCTCCCGTCGTGTCGTCCGAAAATTTGATCGAGCCCATCTTTTCGAGCGTCTTGTTGGCCAGGGCGGACAGCTTTGGGTTGCGTCCTTCCGACGAGCCAACAGGGGAGGCCAGGGAGGAGTTGTTGAAAGCTCCCATGGGCGCTGCGCCTCGAGAGTTTTGAACGTTGCGAGATGGAGCAGCTGCGTCGTAGGCCGACTCGTGGTGCAACACTGGTGAAAGCAAAGTCGAGCGAGTTGAGTCAGTGTCTTCTTTTTCCGACGGAGGTGCGCGGAGAGATGGAGAAAGGTGTTGCGAGAGGGAGAGAACTCACTGCCACCCCAGAAGTTGGACGGATCGAGCTTGTCGATCGCATCGGCATGTCGACTTCCCTTCTTCTTCTCTCTTGACCCGCTCGACTTGTCGGGCGTTCGACCGGACGAGCTCCTGTCGGCAAAGGGGTCGAGCGAGGCCGACTTCGACTTGGGCAGCACGTTGGTCGACGTCGATCGCGAGTGGAGAGGAGGCGAGGCATCGAACGGACGAGAGGAGGAGTGAGACTGGGAGTACGAGTGGCTTGAAGGCGTGAAGCGGGCTGGATTCTGGTCCGAGGAAGCTCGCCGGACAGCAGGAGGTGAGAGGGCGTTGCTATGAGAGGGGTGCAAGAGCAGCGAATGGACGACCAGGCGATGGAGAGGATGACAAGTCACAAATCGTCAGCTCATGAACACGATCCAACTGGACGTCTAGAGGATGGCGAGAGCATGGAAGGACGACTGTCGTCGGTCTGGAGGGAAAGCGAGGGCCGTCGACTGCTGCTAGACCCACGTCCAGCTCCACCAACCCCCCTCTCTCCAGGCCCCCATCACCCATCCCCATCGCCCAGCTCTTTCCGCGACCTGCCTTATTGTCCATCTACCCCACTGTCTCTCTGATCCGACACGCAGCCAGGTCTACGCGCGCAGGAGAGGACGCAGGCAGACCTAGAAGCCAGGAGGGGAAGGGGGAAAGGAACGCACCCTGTCCTGGACCCCTGAGGGCTTCCCTCTGGCAGGCCGACGACGGTGTCTCTGACGGCAGCGAGCATGGCCGAGTTGGCAGACATCGTTGCGCGAGATATTTGATCTGTGTTGAGAGAGATGGGGAAAGCTAGTTGTAGCAGATGGAGGGCGGGATGGAGGAAAGAAGGAGGAGAAAGAAAACAAGGGTTCGGGGCGAAGTGCACGCACGAAACGCCCCCGCCTTCGCGCTCACGAACCGAGGGCCGAGCTAGCGGCCCCTCCCTCAAAGCCTATTGTACCTGCCATCTCCCCTTTCGTCCCACTGCACGTCCTCTTCAGTAGTAGCAGGAAACCATGGTCTGCAATCTTGCTTCGCGAGGAGATTGTTTGTATCTTTTGTGCAAGCTGCGCGTGCGCAACTGTCATCTTGTACAGCTGTCTTGCGCGCGCGCGTCGCAATGCGATAGGTATACTCTGCCACGGCTACTGCTAGAAGCGTTGCTTGTTGTACGAGCTCGTAGCTCTGGTCTGGCGCCAGCAAGTGGCAAGTGCAGGACGAACGGGGCAAGTAGGCAAATTCACGTAGGCAATTTCAAGAGCGCGTCCACACGGACGGAGTTTGGCCCCCTCTGCCTGCGACCCGACCATCCTAACCACCATCATGCCGTTGACTCGCCCACCAGATGGCTGCGAGGCCTGTTAGAGCTGTCAGGCCAAGAAGAGAGACCGCTGGGCAGTCAGAGTCGGCGAATCACGATAGAGACTCGAGGAGCAGGAGGAGGGCGAACCCCGCAAAGTCAACTCCTGTACGATTCTTTGCCCTTCCTCCGACGACACGACGCTTGTCCCTCGCTCGAGACTGACACCCTCGCCTCTCTCGCACACCCAACAGGGCCGCCTGCTACAGTCCTCAATATCACCTGCGAATTGCAGGTCGGCCGACTCGTGCCCGAGATCCTTTCGGCTACTCCCGCAGAGGACTTTCGGAGGACAGAGCTGCGAGGGCTGAAAGTCAGAAAGAGACATATGGTCAGTCTCGCTCGCTCTTCGCCAGACTGCTCTTTGAAAGGAGGACTGACAGCTACTTTCAGACTTGCGATGCGACAGGGCAAGTACAAAGCCGTCGATGGTCGATGGCATCTCCTTCGCTGCGTGCGTCCACCTCCCATCTCCTTGCTCTCAGAGTCGCAGCTTCTTGACGCTCGAAACCGTCCTACGTGTCTTCCTCGGGGTTTCAGGCAAGATCCTAACGAAGACTCGTGCGTCGTCGGCATCTTCAACGCTCCGTTGCTGATGGCCACCCTCGGCGAGCACGAGTACATCTACCCGACCTCAAGCGTCTTTCTCGTTCGTGAGCCGTACCTCCAGATGGCCGAAGGAGGCCAACCGATGATCCGGATCGACTCGCCCACCGACTTTGTCTTCTTGCACGAGCAGACGAACCTGAAGGGGTTACCTGGTCGAGGCCGTTCCTTCCCGTCTTCTCGGAGCCGTCCGAACGCACGCAACCGTCGCTGGAGATCAATTCCGACGCCTGCAAGATGCTCGGGGACAAGTTGATCAAGAACAGATACTTCCTCGCTGCCGAACGAGCCTACACGACTGGGCTGTCGCTCGACCCTCGTCCGGTCGCGTTGGAACTCAACCGAGCGTTCGTCCGAACCAAGGCGGGCCACTACCGAGGTGCCCTCCAAGACGCCCGCTTTATCCTCTCTCTCGACCAAACGTACTACCCCTCGGCCTAGCTCGAAAAGGCCTTCTACAGAGCTGCTTCGGCCGAATACGCGCTTCAACTTTGGGACTTTGCCGAGTCGTCCCTCAAGGAACTCGTCTCGGCCTTCCCGACCAGCAAAGAGGGCAAGGAAGGTCTGGCCAAGGCCTTAAAGAGACGTCACGAGGCAGCAACGGGAGTGTACGACTGGCTCAGCCTGTACAAGGCCTCGCTCGAGAACCCAAACGTCGATTTGGCAGACTACATCTCGCCCAGCCTGGTCATCACCGAGACGTCCGACACGGGCCGGCAGTACACCGCCAAGCGAGCTATCAAGCGGGGCGAGCTCCTCCTCATGGTCAAGCCGTTTGCGGTCACCAAGGCCGACGTCAAGAAGAAGGCTCAGAGGCTCGTGTACGCCAACCTGCACAACGACAGTCCCGAGTGGCCGACCAAAGCCCTCTTGACTCACAGGATTTCCTGGAGGTGCGATCCCTTCCTCCTTCAATCGCCCTGTGACCCAACCCTTCCTTTGAAAGCTGTACTGACCTCCCCCTTCTGCTTCCCACTTCACCAGACTGCTAGACGACCCCTCAACTCTGGACTCCTTCTACCTGCTCGACCACGGAGAGCATCCCCACCCACCTAACTTCCCCCTCGCCCGGCTGAAACCCAAGCCGACGGTCGACCCGGCCCTCAAGACGGTCAGCATCGACACGAGCCGGATCGAGCGCGTGTGCATCGCTAACGCCGTCGAGATCAAGCCGCTCGCGGAAGCCGTCCCTAATGGAAACCTACTGATCGTCGACGATGAGACGAAGTTTCTGTCGGGACTTTACCTCGCTCCTAGCTTGTTCAACCACTCGTGCACGCCCACCTGGTACGTCCCAGCGCAACGTGCTTCGAGCGCTCTCGAGCCGTCAACTGACCGACCTTCCTTTCACACTCGTCAAGGCTTCCTAGGCGACGCGCAATACGTCCGAGCTATCGAGGTCATACCGGAGGGAGATGAACGTCAGTCCTCCACCCCACCCCCCCCTTTACGTACAGACAGGTGTCCACGAAGTTCGACCCGCTGACATCCTTCTCACCTGCTGCTTCTTGGTATTTTCATCCTCCGCCCGACAGCGTCAATTTCGTACACCCTCAACGACATGCACCTCGACCGACGCGAGTACGAGCTCCACAAGCGCGACGTCTGGGCCTGCAACTGCGTGAGATGCCTCGACGACCTCGCGGCGTCCGACCTGCAGCGGCTCGACCGGATGCACCTCATCAACCGCATCTATACGCTCTTCGTCCCGGCCGACTTTGACACTCCCTTGACCGACAAGTGGCTCGCCTACGACTGCTACGAGGACGCGGCGACGTGGGTGACCGAGGCGGAGGCGAAGTTTGCGCCTGAACACCCTGTGAGAGTGTCGCCCCGAGGTGTGGCACGCCTACAAAAACCTCGCCGTACGTCCATTCTCCACCTCTGAAGAAAGATCAGAAGCAGTTTCTGACCTCTTCTTCCGGACGCAGATGGTCGCTTCCTTCATCTCTCGCCGCACTCCGAGCGTGTCCGGCCGAACAAAGTACCGTCGGGTCAGTCCTTCCCCCCCCCCCTCTTCTGTCTCGTCTTCCGTCTGACTTCCTTCTTGTGTGAAAACCAGCTCGTTCTGACTTGGGGAGAGCAAGCCAACCTGTCGTGCGGCTTTGAGCCCTCGACCACCGACCCCGCAACATTTGGTCCGTCTTCTCTCCATCTCTCCGTTTGTTCGAGATTCACCTCGCCAGCAGACCTGACTCACGCGCTTCATCGCCCGCTTGCCTTTTGCAGGGTGGCCTTTACCTGCCGTGCATGTTACGACGATGCACAGCCAGGTTATTGAGACCTGCTTGATCATCATCGACATCCTCATGCTGTCAGTCGTTCTTCTTCTTGAACAATCTCTTACTGAACCAATCGGCTGAGCCCCTTTCCGTTTCGCTGGGATCGAACAGTCAGAAGAAACCCCAGCTGGTGGGAATGTACCAGAACCTGGTTGAGGTCATCCACGAGAGCTGCGTCGGAACGGGCCTGGAGCTGCTCACAACCAGATGCAGTGCAGTCATGCAGCTCCACCTGAGCACGAAAGCCCAATGCATCGCCGGTTCGCACTCTCGGACTTGAGATCCCCCCTTCGCCCACCCCTCCTTGCACGATTCGATGTTGTGCGACCTTTTCAGTTGAGACTCTTTGGGTCTAAGGGGAATCGATCATGAGAGAGTAAGAGGAGCAGAAAAAGAAAGGTCGGAAAGGAGTGCAAGCGCACTCTCACGAAAAGCTGATCAGACGCTGGACCTGTTGGGCGGAAGCACGAGAGAGAGGCGTCAGTCCCCACCTGGAAACAAGAGGATGGTAGAGCGGGCAGGGGTACGTACAGCCATCAAAGCGCGGTACCGCACGTCCGAACTAGGGTGGGTCATGAGCTCCATCACCTTCGTCTTTGCTCCGAGCGCGTTAACAAGTCTGCGGACGAGTAAGAGGTACGTCAGCGTCGAAACAGTCTGAAGCAGAGCGACCATTACGCACTTCTTGCCGGGCTCATGATGGTCGACGTAGTGGCCTATGTCGGCGCATGCGACAGCGAGGACCGTCTCGTCCTTTGCCTCCTTGAGGATGTCGATGAGGATCCGGACAAGTCGACCGTCGCGCTCTGCCAGCTTGGTCGCGTTCTCCTTCCAGAACTCCTCGCTCTCGTGGGCCGGGCTCCATGACAGATGGCCGCTCTCGAGCTCAGACTCATACTCGTCCCACGTCCTACTCAGACGACCGTCAATCCTGTCAGTCACTACACGCGAAAAAAGAGTCAGATAGAGAGAAGGGAGGGGAACGTACGAGAGCGTCTCTGCCCTTTCCTTGAGAACCGTCCTGACAAACTCCAAGTCCGCCACAAGCTCCTCGTCCTCCCCCCGAACACCCTTTCCACCCTTCTCGAGCCCGTTGACGAACGCCAGTCCACCAGCAGCAAGGAGGGCCGTCGTGTTGACCTCTGGCGCGAGTCGGAGGAGGTTGGCGAGCGTGGCGAGGATGATGCGCAGGATCTTTTGCTTGGGCGACGTGCGAGCGAGGGTCAGCAGCGATGGGAGCAGATCGTACTTCCTATGACGGCCAAGAGCAAGGAAGGTGTCAGCGGGGGGAGCTGCCGGCGTTGTTTAGAAATGAATAGACGTACTTGTCCATGACGGCCGCAAAGTCCCTGTCAAAGCTCAACTCCCACCAACAAAAACCTGTCCAGTAGACGTTTTGGACATCCCCGTTGTTACCTCCTCCTCCAAGGGCGACCGCACCCCCGCCAGGCGTTCCAACGCGCTCCGTGACGTTCCCAGCGGCGGCTTTGAGGACCTTTGCCAGGCCGACGAGCACGGGCGGCGAGGCCGGGTCGGAGATAAGCGATCGGGTAGGAGGAGAGGCCAGGAGTGTAGCGAGGAAAGGTAGAAAGACGGGAAGACCGTGGGCCGAGAGCGATCCGGAGGAAGAGGAAGGTGCGAGGAGAGGGGAGATGAACGAGAGGACCTGGGTGAGGACGTCCGACGGGACAGGCGTAGGCGAGTGTCTTGAAGGAGAGTGAGAACGCGTCAACACCTGGATACTTCTCAGGAGCCATTCTGCGACAGGGCTTACCGGATGAAGAGGGCCAAGAGGGAGAGCGACTTGAGCTGGATGAACTCGTCCTGGATGCTCAGGACCCTGCGCAGCCCATCCACGAAGAGGTCAGCTTCTCCTACGCTCGATTGAGAGAGAGGTCCACAACACACTTAAGGAGCGGTCCAAAGGGCACGTCCTTTTCCGAAGACGACTCGGGCGAGTAGAAGATGTCGAGCGTCGCCTTGTCCTCTGCGAAGGAAGGAAGGGTAGGAGCACCCCGAGCGGTCAGCTCACGGCACCTCCGAGGGAGCTCTCACCCATACGCCTGGCTGTCTACCGCCGCCCATAACTCTCGTCTAGCTCGTCCGGCCAGCCCGTCGACTCGGCATATCTCTAATCGGTGGGCGAAGGGAGGACTGTCTGTCCCTCTGATGCAAACCCCTATCCCAACCCATCTCGCCTTCCTCCTCTCTTGCCTCCTCCCTCCTCCCCCAAGTCCTCACCACCACCAGGAAAGACCGAAAGAGACGCACCTCCAATCATATCCCCCATGAGCACGAGCACGCTCCCAACAGTGTCGACCCTGACGAGCTTGCCCAGGAGGCCCATCCACAAGCCCGCGAACACGGTCGGCTCCTTGGCCCAGACATCCCGCTGCTTGTCGACCGGGAGGCGGTCAGACTTCTTGAGCAGCGAGAGCTCCGATGTGGTGATTAGAGAGGCTCGTTGATAGCCCTTTTGCGAAAAGGAAAGTGAGAGGAAAGGGAGTGAGCTCTTTGGACGGGTGTGGACGGGTTCTCGGAGGGAGGCGAAAGCGGGTTCTGAAGCTCGGTGGTGGACGTACATCCCACGGGACGGGCTTCGCTCTAATCTTGGAGGCCTGATCCGAGAGGTAGGGCGTCGAGATGGGGTCGAGCGACATTGCTGCTTTGGATACGTGGGGAGGGGAATGTAGTGTTCGGAGGGAAGCGTAGGACGAGATGGGGCGGGCGCGGGCTGCACGAGGGATGAGTCTCCTCCTCGATCTGGTCCACTCCACTTCAATTCCACCTCATCTCTAGCCCACCTGTCTTGCACAGGATACTGCGAGTAATGGGGTGCGATGAAGTGACCGGAGCGAGAGAACGGACTTCTCTTGCCTCCCCCTGCTGCGTGCACTTGTATTCATCTGCACCCCTCACCCCGCGCTCCTGCTGTTGCTCTTGCATGGGACTTCCGGCACTCTGTTGAGGTGGAAAGGGATGAATAGTAAAGAAAAGGCAACGGTAGGGACTATAAGACTGGTGGGAGAAAGTAGCTGGCGAAGGCAAGGGGCGGGTTGGAGAGGGGGGGAGAGGCAAAGGGGATTTTCTATCAGACAAAGTTTTGAGGAGAGTCGAAGGGAGACGTCAATCAAATCAAGTCGGCGACGTTCATGGGCATCTCCTCGACGCTGGAGTTGGTGGCAGGGTGGAATGGGTTAGTGCTGTTCTTTGGAGCGAGGGGAGACGAGCGAAAGTGAACTCACGAGGTGTTGCGGAACTAGTCGAGCTCTCGGAGCATGGGAACGTCCTCGGTCGTGACGAAGTTGATCGCAACTCCCTTTCGGCCGAATCGTCCTCCTCGACCGATCGTGGGTGAGCGTGTGCCCCTCTGGTTGAAGTGTTGGCTGCTCACAGACTACCCTGCGCACCGGCCGATCTGACGGCAGCGCTCGCACGTCTGAGCCTTGCCGGACAGTTCTTGAAAGTGGTGCGTGCTACATCAAAGCGATCGTCGGAGGGGCGATAAAGAGAAAACTCAACTACGGTTCCAACCAACCTCCTCCGCCTCCTCGATCCGACCCCTCCTTCCCGTACCCTCCCCCCACGTCTCCCAGTCAACCTGACTCTCCTTCTCACCAGGTCTCGGTCCAAACTTCTTCCTCGCCTGACGCTTATCCAACCGCAGCTTTGCGTTGATCTGGTTCTGTGACAGCACCGGACGGTCGTCGATCAGCTGCGGTCGGCGCGAGTGGCTGTCCCGGGGTGGGAGACGGAGGTGGTAGCCTGGCGCTTGGATCGGTTCGGGTGGAGGTGGTCGGTCGTACGATCCTTGGGGTCGCTGTTTCATCTGTTCGATCCGGATAGGGATCTGCCGTCCAGAAAACATAGGGGAGTGTCAGGACAAAACGCAAGCAATCCCCAAACCTGTGAAGTGATCAGAGGGCTGATACGCACATCGTTGATCTTCATCCCGTCCAGTCTCATGCCCTTCTTCATCTCGCTCTCGTGCTCCAACGCAACCCATCCGTACCCACGGGAGATGAACCGACCGTCCCGTCGAGGGAAGGCCAGCACGCGGGCGTTCTTGACCGTCAGACCGGCTCCTTCAAAGGCTTGCTTGAGAGAGGCGTTGTCGACACCGTGAGGCAGATGTCGAACCTTGAAGAAAGCACGCGGACACCAGCGAGAGAGGTTCAGCAGCGGTCCCTGGGTAGTGGTTCGAGAGCGGAGTGGGAAGAGGAGTTGGCGGAAGACGCACAAAGAGATGGTTTCGGTTCCACTTTTGAAACTTTGCCCTGTCCCCTCTCGAGCTTTCGACCTCCACTTCCGTCCGACTCTGGCTCTCCGACCCCGGAACGTCGACCTTTACATCTCCAGCCAACAAGGCAGTCTCGTCCGCTTTGGTGCCCTTGCCCGCTCGAGGAGCGACGACATGCTCCTGCGAGCTGGGAGCTTTGCGACTTCGGCCCTGAGGCACGACGTAGTCAAAGTAGGAGGGCTGGGCGGGTTGGGACGACGAGCTGGAGGGGGCCGGTTGTCGTTGGGGCGTCGGAGGGCTGGAGAAGGAGGACGCTCGGGGAAGGGAGCAGGCGAGCGAGGAGGCAAAGGTGCGGGACGACGAGCTCGAGGCGGGAGCGAGTCGCAAGCCTGAGGCCGACGAGGACGATGCGCGTGCGAGCGAGGACCGCCAGACGGACATGCTGCCGAAAGAAAGAGTAGCGGGAAGGAGTGGAGGAGAGGTCTGTGTGGTCGGTCGGCGCCAACATGTGGAGCGGCGCAATAAGAACTTACGAAAACTTGGCTGGCTCAGAGTGGGTAAAATGGGGTTTATATGGGTTCTGGGGCGGGGCTGGTGTGAAAATTGGCTGGTGTGAGAGGTCTCTGCTCCTGCAGCTTTCAGCCCAGACAAAAAAGTCCCCCTCCCAACACCTTCTCATCTTTCTTCAGTCGATCCAAGCAGGACCGGCCGACTAAACAACACAAAACAACACTTCATCATGGCGCAAGTCCCCCCTTCTCTCCGACCGGTCGTTCGTCTTGCGTGTTGCTGGGGCTGTTGTCTGCTTTCGGAGGGAAGGACAAGGAGGAGGGGGCGGGTCGGGTGGGCACCTTTATCCCCCACCGAGGTCGTCCGTGCTTGACGAGTATACGTACCTGGTGGCCTGGGCTGGCCTAGGAGGAAGGTCCGACGAGAAGACGTCACGGGGAAGGAAGAGAGTGGAGACAGGCTGGCTTCGTTGGGTCGGCTTTGTCCACCCCTCGAAAAGTCGTTCAGCCCAGCAGCAGCAGCAGCAGACGAATGACTGTCGTTCCTCCTTCTCGGTTCCGACACTGACCATCGGTTTCTTGTCGTTTTGGTCAACAGTGACATCAACTTGGAGCTCGAGGGCGAGGTCATTGAGTCCAACTGGGACCAGGTCGTCGACAAGTACGTTTCCTTCCTGCGTTCTTTGTTTCCCTCGCCCAAACAGAGCCTAACGTTGCCACTTCCCCTTCGACCTTTGCCCTCCCTACTCAAAGCTTCGACAACATGGAGCTTAAGCCCGAGCTTCTTCGAGGAGTCTACGCCTACGGTTTCGAGCGACCTTCGGCCATCCAGCAGCGAGCCATCATCCCCGTCGTCAAGGGAAACGACGTTATCGCCCAGGCCCAGTCTGGAACCGGTAAGACTGCCACCTTCTCGATCTCCATTCTCCAGAGGGTACGTCGTCTCTCCCACACTGTCTTTGCGACTCGTCGTTTCGTTCTCGCTGACTCGATCTACTTCTGTCAAACTTATCCAGATCGACACCTCCATCAAGTCTCCCCAGGCTATCATCCTCGCCCCCACCCGAGAGCTCGCCCAGCAGATCCAGAAGGTCGTCATCGCCCTTGGAGACTACATGTCCATCGACTGCCACGCCTGCATCGGTGGTGTCAACGTCCGAGAGGACATGCAGAAGCTCGCCGAGGGCCCCCACGTCATTGTCGGAACCCCCGGTCGAGTCTTCGACATGATCAACCGACGAGCGCTCAAGACCGACCACATCAAGATGTTCTGCCTCGACGAGGCCGACGAGATGCTCGGCCGAGGATTCAGGGAGAACATTTACGACACCTTCCAGCTCCTCCCCCAGGAGACCCAGGTCATCCTCCTCTCGGCCACCATGCCCCAGGACGTCCTCGAGGTCACCAAGAAGTTCATGCGAGACCCCATCCGAATTCTCGTTAAGAAGGACGAGCTCACTCTCGAGGGTATCCGACAGTTCTGTGCGTCACCTTCCTTCCAGTTTTCCGCTCTCATTTGCCGTGATCTGACAACCATTCCTTTTCGCAGACATCGCCGTTGAGAAGGAGGACTGGAAGCTCGACACCCTCTCCGACCTCTACGAGACCGTCACCATCACTCAGGCCGTCATCTTCTGCAACACCCGAAGAAAGGTCGACTGGCTCACCGAGAAGCTCACCCAGCGAGAGTTCACCGTCTCCGCCATGCGTACGTGCCCTTCTTCATTCCCCGCATTTCTCGTCTCGGGGTTCGCCTTCACTCCTTCCGACGACTGACGACGTCCTTTTTGGGGTGGTTTAGACGGAGACATGCAGCAGGGAGAGCGAGAGGTCATCATGAAGGAGTTCCGATCTGGATCCTCGCGAGTCCTCATCGCCACCGACCTCCTCGCCCGAGGAATCGATGTTCAGCAGGTTTCCCTGGTCATCAACTATGACCGTGGGTAAGCTTTCACTCCTCCCGCTCTAATCCTGCGAGCTGACGTTGGTTGCTCGTCTTTCTTCGCTTGACGTAATTTTGCTTGGAAGTCCCTACTTCCAAGGAGAACTACATCCACAGGATCGGTCGAGGAGGACGATTCGGCCGAAAGGGAGTTGCGATCAACTTCGTCACGACCGAGGACGTTCCCATGCTCCGAGAGCTCGAGAAGTTCTACAACACCTCGTGGGTTCACTTTCGATTGTCTCTCCCCTACTTTCACAGATCAGCACTGACATCCTCACAACCTGAACAACTCTAGCGTCGACGAGATGCCCATGAACGTCGCCGACCTTATTTGATTGCGGTCAAATACATGTCTCCTTTTCAACTTCTCTCAAAACTTCGTCTGATCGAGGAATCTCCCTTCGCCCCTGCTCCCCTCTCCAACCCGCCCTTTGCTTTCGCCAGCTACTTCTTCCCACCGACCTTATAGTCCCTACCTTTACCTTCTCTTTTGATATTCATCCCTTTTCATCTTACCAAAAGGTTCCTCATCGCAAAAGGAAGTTCTGCAACCCTCACCCTCGCCCTCCAAGTGCACGTAGCAGGGGGAGGGAAAGGAACCCGCAGTTCCTTTTTTCGCCAGTCTGTCGTCTCCCACTCCAACGTGCAAGAGAGGTTGGCTACAAAAAAAGGTGGGGGGGAGAGGAAGTGGACCGACTGAAAGAGGAGGTTCATTCCTACGCGCTCCCGCACCCTATCTCGTCCTTTCCGCTTCCCTCCGACTCGCTACATGCCCTTTCCTAAACACTTCATCACAGCAGCAACGTCGCTCGACCCCATCTCGTCGCCCTCCTCCCTCTTGGATCAGGCACTCCTCTGAAGATGTCCCACCATGAACGCTAGTTCTCCTCTCTCCTTGCTAGAGCACACCTCCTGATCAGATCCGCAACTTCATCTCATATTTCACTTCCCCTGCTTTGCCAGCTCGCGCAAGTAGATGTCGGCCTTGCCCACTGCAAAAGGGGAGGAGCAAATCAAGAATCAGGGGTCAGCTTTTGCGAGGAAGAAAACAACAGGGGGGGAGTCGAGTGAACGCACAAGCCCAGATGGTGAATGAGAACTTAAACTGAACCAACAAGGACAAAAGCAGACTCTCGTCAGGTTCTGAGGCGAAGGGATACGCCGGAAAAAGAGGGAGAGAAGGACGGACGTTGGGGTAGACGATGGCGCAGTTCTTGTTGAAGATACCCTCGATGTCCTCCTGAGCAAAGCTTCCGTCCTGCACCGCACGCGTCCCAGAAAGGAGAAAATATTATCAGTCTCCACCCTTCTTCCTCGAGCTGAACAAATCGGGTTGACGCACGTCCAGTTGGCGGTCCATGAGCAGCTTAACGGCTCGTTCGATCGGCTCCCTCTCGGGATATCGAGCAGAGATCAACGATAAGATCGCCCAGGCCGTTTGAACGACCTGCGAAGACGAGTGTTGACAGTAAACGCCGAGAACGCAAGACTGGGAGGGCAGGAACGATCGTCAGTCTCGAGAACGGTCAAAGCCTGAGCCCGACTCGCGAGAGAGGATGCAAGAAAGAACGGACCATGTACGTCTCCCCCCACCCTCCATCTTCCATCTGCTTCTCCAGCAGGAACGTGCATGCCCGTCGGACAGAATCAGAGTTGGTGTGCGTCTCTCCGGCGTAAGCGAGCGACTCGAGCGCAAAGTTGGTCGCATCTGACCCGTCAATGAACCGCCGTTGGCTCAGCTGCCTTGTCCAGAAGTGCGGAAAGGATGGGGCAGAAGAAAAAAGGAAAAGAGAGCGCACAGGTGAAACTAATGCCCCACGACCCGTACCAACTTCCGTCTTCCCGCTGCGAAGCATGGATGTACTTGACCGCACCTCGAATCGTTTTTCTGCACACACTCGCCCAAAGACGAGAAAGGCAGGTTTAAGCATCCTCTCATCTATACGGACGACCTCGAAAGGGAGAGGGGGAGAAAAGGAGGGGGAAGGAGGGGGAGAGACGGACCTGATTTCGTCCGCTCGATACTCCGGGTACCTCTTGGTGAACATCTCGAGCGCAGACAAGACCGAAGTTGTGCATTCAGGGTAGTTGTACTCCGTCATGATGTTGCCTGGGTCAAAGGAGATTATGGCCTGGTCAGTCAACCCTTACCAGCGTCCGACTCCAGCACGACTGATTGGGAGGAGGGGGGCCAGGGAGAAAGCGAGACGTACCAAACACTTCAGCGTGGTTGAAGTACTCCAGCCAGAGTGGCCCTCGGATCAGCTCGTAGCTCGCAAACCCGCCGTCGGGGTTCTGCATCGAGAGCAACGTGTCGACCGAGTCCATCAGTCTTCGAGGGGCGATCGACTTGGGCGTCCACCTTTCAGAGAAACAGATGATTGCCCTTAGTTAGGTCTATTCGCCCTTCATCCGGCCTGGGAGGATGAGATGAGTGAGAAAAGAAGGGGAGGGGCGCACGAAAGGTCCTGAATGCCCATGACGGCCTTCATCGCCTCGGACGTAGTGTCGCTGACCGTGTAGCTTTGCTCGGGCGTCGAGAATGGCCATGCGCCCTTGCTCGCGTGCCGGAACGCCTTTTCGTAGTGCTTAGCTGTGAGAGAAAACGTCGAGGTTGGTTTCAGTTTGCTCGTCTGGCGGACAAGCGCCTTCATGCGCCGGAAGAAGGAGGGGAGGGGGGGACGAACGGTTCTCTCTGATCTGAGCCTTGTCGAGCCAGTCCAAAGCCTTCAAGACCGACTCGTTGTTCTCGGGCTCATTGATGAGTTCCGTCTCGACCAGAGCTTGCATAATGAACGCGATGTCCTGCCTCACAAAGCCACCCTCTCAAGTCTGTCAGCCGGTCGACCTCTTCGAAACTCAAAGGAATGGGACAGATGCAAAAGGTGAAGAGAGGGGAAAGAAGAAGAGGGCGACGACGTACCCAAGCTTGAGATCCGTTGGTACCAGTCATCATCAGTCCCTCACTGCCCATCCACAGGAAGTCGTCCACCGTCGTCCGGTGGTGCTTGAACGCCTCCGACCTGACAGGAAGGAATGAGAAAGAAAAGAGGTTCAGCTCTAGGGAAGGAAAGAAAGCAAAGGGGTGGGGGGGGGGGGCTCACTCAGGTCCATCTCCAACAAACCTCGCAACGATGTGGAACGCCTTGCTAACAGGCCCGACCGTCTGCCCGTTCGTGTTCTCATCCTCCATCTTCACCATCTCCAACAGTCTCCTGTTCGCCTCCCGTCGCACGGAGGGTAGAAATCGGGGAACAAACCACTCGAAGAACGCGAGTGGGTAGGTGAGGAAGGTGAACAGTTTCGAGTGGGGGTAGTAGCAGTCGATGGGCGAAATGTGGTTCGAGAGCTTGTGGAACGGGACTTTGTCGTAAGGCGTGGTGAAGAGTTCCTGTAACAAGAAACAAGAAGGGCTCTACTTCGGTCAGACGACACGGGTGAAAGAAAGGTGTGCTCGTAGAGAAGAAGAGGAGGGGAAAACGGACGGATCGCAGCTCCTCAATCAGAGGGTTGACAGGACACTGAAACTTCATGCCGTAGATGTAGCACATAGGAAAGTCTACCTCCCATCCGCAAATCAAAGCGAAAAGTCAGTAATCAAGACTACAGCCTTGTTTAGTGCAAGGAGGACGAGGGAGAACGTACAGACGTTCCGGACGTGGATCCACCACCTCCACGGATGGATAGGTAACCACCTCGGCAGCAAACTTATCAGACCACGCCCTCCCCTTTTTGTCAGCGCGCTCTCTCTCTCAAAAGCGTTTCAAGGAGAGGACGGGAAAGGAGGGAGAGGAAGGGAGGACGTACATGATCTCGGGACAAATAGGACTCAACCCCTCCCACTTGTAGCAATTCAAGATGGCCAACCAAGCCTTGCCCCAACTAGGCACTCCCTCAGCTCCTCCCATCTCCATCAACCTCTCGCGGGCGCGGAGACAGACGGGGTCGGAAGCGGGTACGGAGAGGAGGCGGAGGGCGACGTAGTTTAGCGTTGTGCCGAAGACGGTTGGAGGGGAGGACGTGTGACTGCCAAATCCCATAATCCAACCCACCCGAAACAAGGTCAAGCAGAACAAAAAAGGCGTCAGAAAGCCCTCCACAGAAAGGGGTGAAAAAGAGAGAGAGGGAGAGAGAAAGACAAACGTACATGCCCCAACCCCCCTTCTCCTCGTCAGCCCGGTTCTTGAGGTACCTCACCATCTCGACCCTCTGCTCCTCCTTCAAAGGCTCCATCCCGGTCACGTACATGCTAATTACCAGACCTACCCCCGACCACGCGCACATGTCGAAAGACAACCAAGGGTCAGTCCCACCTCCTCACTCCTCTCGCGAGCCCGAAGCGGAAAGGTAAAAGGCGGAAAGGGGGGAGGGGAAAGGAAAGGACATACCAGGGATGAGAAACATCGGACCCCCGTACTCGCCCGCCCAGTGTCCGTCGGAGGACTGGATCGTCTTGTAGAACTCGTACGCGTTCCTAGCCGCTTCCTTTGGAGTTTTCGCTCGAGGGAGTTTGGGGGCGTCCTGAGTCGACCACAACGCAAAGAAAGAAGCTTTCAACCTTCGTCAGTTTTTCGTTCACACTCGGATCCATCTGGAATCAGTTCTCCGAAGAAAGGAGAAGACAGAGCAGGGGAAAGAGCAGAGAGATAGAAGGAGAAAGGACGTACGTTCTCCAACCCCAACCAAAACCGATCCTCCTTGCTCTGAGGCCAACGCTTCCTCTCCTCTTCCGTGCTGAGGTAGACCCATTCGTGTCTACCGTGCGAACCGTTCGACACGCGGAGACGCCAGTTTTCGAGCGGGGTGGCGGGGTTGGGTGGTGGGGAGTAGGAGTAGTCTTGGAGGGGAGGGGGAGGGGGAGCCTGTTCGAGGACAAGGACGAGGGGTCAGCTCGTCAGCACGGAGGGAAGAGGCGGCGTTGAGAAGACCTGTATGAAAGCTGGCACTTGGAGAAAGCAGTCCTTTTGCAGCTCGTGAGCTGTCCCTCGTGCTGGTCGAGAGAGCAGCAGAAGGGACCGGACTCTCCTTCGAGAGGACCCAGCTCGCCCTTCCCTTCCCTACACTCCGACCCTTCCGCAACCGACCATCTCCCTCCTTCTCGCCAAACAGCAGGCAGCACTTCCTGATGTTCCTCCTCTCGTAAGACGTGCCGAAAAGAAGAAAAGGGCGCACCTTGATCTTCTTCTTCTGAGTCTGGAAGAGTCGCGCCCCAAGCCAGAGTGCGCTGCCTGTCAGGACGAGCGTGGCGAGCGACCGGGCGGTCGAGTCGTCAAACGAGGGCATGCCTGTGCGAGACCGTCCAAGGTCGAGAGAGAAGGGTCTCGGGGAGGGTTTGTGTTTGCCAGAAAGGGACGGGTGGGGCTTCTCGAGTCTTGACGGGTTGGACGTCCGGAGGGAGCGAAGGACGAGGTCGTCGTCGTACGACGCGTCTTCTTGGTCGGCCGCCCGGGTGCTCCTCTGAGCCGACCTGCAGCCTGCAAACAGAGAACTCACCCAGACGGTACTCTTTTGCTACGATCTCTCTCTCTCTCCCTCTGTGCGCTGTCTAATCTGATGCCAGTCTTGCTCTCTGCAGCGTGAGTGTGCTGTCTACAGGCGGAGTTGGAAAGAGGGATGCGCAGCAGCCCTACACCAGCGAGGATCCTCGATCGCCCTCCTGTCCCTATGCTCTCTCCTCTCACCCACTCACCCATCCCCCCTGCCATCCGCTATCTTATCTTTGATGGGCTCGCTCTCGGTCTCGCTCATCCACTCGGCCACCCTCCGCTCGCACGACAGCTCAGACACCCTCGACTTTTCACGCCAGGGCCTCGCAACAGTCTCTGATGAGGCCGTCGACGAGCTCATGCGCGTAGGAAAGGAAGGACGGGGGGTCCGCAGGTGAGCCCCAGTTCCTGTTGTCTTTTCTCTACTGTTCAGGGCTGTTTGCATGACTGGACTGCGAGGGATGCGGGTCAGGTGCAAAGGGGTGGAAAAAGCAGGGTTGAGCAACGTCCGACCCGCACGAACCCGCCTCCTCCTCCTCTCTCCTCCAGATCTCCTCTCCGTCCCTTCCATTATTCCCTACCGAAAGCCCAAAGCCGCTGACCCCCTCCCTGTCCTTGCCCTCTCTTCTGCTCGCATGCAGACTCGCCCTGAGCCACAACACCCTGTCCTCCCTCCCTGCAACGTTCCACCTGCTCGGTCGCTTGCGGTACCTCAACCTCAAGGGCAACGACCTGCGCGAGATTCCAGAGGCGGTGCGTTCCCCTTCCCCTTTCTCACCCTGTCCCTCTTCCTTCTCTGGCTCTGTTTCTACCCTTTGAGGGTTTGCTCTCCTAGTGAGCAGACGAAAGGAAGAAGGGAGGGTCCTTTCGTCAAGGCGAAAGCGAAGATCAACTCACTGAACTCAACCACCCCATCCCTATCTTACCCTGCACTGCAGCTCACCCTCCTCCCCGCACTCGAAATTCTCGACCTATCACGCAACAAACTCCTCCATTTCCCACCCTTACCCGGCCGTCTCCTGTCCCTCCGTGTCCTATCTCTTTCGCAAAACCGGCTCACCGCACTCCCCCTCTACTTGGCGGACTTTACGGATCTGAGGGTGTTCAAGATCGACGGCAACCCGCTTACGTTTCCGGATGCGGCGCTTTTGAGGTTCAGGCAGGGGGAGGTGGAAGAGAGAGAGTGGATAGACGCCCTTCGTGAGTTTCTTCGAGTGGAGCGGGACGAGGGGACGAGTTTGCCGAGGTATGAGGAGACTGCTCCGCTGGGATCGACTTCGCCTCAAACCCGAGCTGTTCAGGGTCCGCCGCTTTTGGACGATGGAGAGGACGACGACGTTATGCCTCTTAACGCCCGACTACCCGGAGCAGGACCACCAGGAGGAGGCAATCAACAACATCGCCGAGTGGAGAGTTCGGAGAGTGGGAGGTCGAGAGTCGACCTCAAGGACCTCGTTGCGATGGGCCAGGCAAGCCAGCATCGGCGGATGGAGAGTTCGGGCTCGGGTAGTGGGAGGTCTCGAGGCGACGCGGGGGGTCAAGGAGGTCAGGGACTTGGTCGGGGTGGGGGACACAGGAGGGAGGACTCGGACGCGAGTTTGAGAGGGCAGGTTGAGGTGAGGTCAATGCTTGTTGATGTGAGTCTATTTTTTCTGCACTCACCACTCCTCCTTCTCTCTCTCTCTTCCTCTCTCTCTCTCTGGGCATACTGACTGATAGACGGGGACTACTTGCTGTACTATCAGGAGACTCAGCTGCCGTCGCACTCGCTCAGAGGTCCGGCGGTGATGACGACCCCGCCGATGGACGAGTCGATGACGGCCATGCCGACCGTCATGCCCCCTTCTACCGCTACGTTTTCTTCCTCCTCCGGCTTTTCGCCCTCGTCTGCACCGTCCACTCCTCCCGGAGCTCACCAACGGCTGATGGAAGGGACCGACACGCCCGACGGAGAGTCAGAGTTGGCCACTCCCACAGCGGCTGCTCACCAACCCATGCTCGGCGCAAGAGTTCAGTCGACGGACGAAGCCAACACGCCTTTTGCTCAGTTTTCGAATTTCTCCCTCTCTGCACCTTCCCCTACGCGCTCGACCGGACTCTCTGCCGCTTCCACGCGCGCTGCAGGCGGTGGGGGAACGTCCATCTCCGGTCCGTCGTCGCATGCGCTTTCAACCTCGGTCACCATGCCCCTCTACACCATCTCGCCCCGCCAAGGCTCTACCGAAGTGCTCTCCTCCGCTAGAGGGTCGATCACTTCCACCGGGTCAGGTCACGCAAGACACCACTCCCACTCGACCTCGTTCCTTCCCCCATCTAACGCGAGGGAGAGCGCGAATCCGCCGGTGCATCGGTTGGGGAGTAAGGCGTCGAGCGGGTCGATTCATCGGCTTGCTTTCCCCCAGAGTGGGTCGTCGTCGAGGCTTGTTGGAAGGGACGGCGGGTCGAACGGCGACGGGGGTTTGACTGGCCGAGGAGGACCGGACGGACCGACCGCACCTGCCGGCCGATCGACCGCTCAGGTAGGAGGAGGAGGACCAACAGGAGCAGGGTCTCAACCGATCGAAGGCTCGCGAGACTCCTACTTTCGCCGCCTGTCGACCTTGCCCGCGTCGACCATTCCGGCGCACATGCCCCCCTCTCTCCTGAGACTCATCGACTCGGCCCGAGGACTCCTATTCGGTCTAGCCCAGATCCAATCCACCCTCCGCCGAAATCCTACGTCACCGCTTGACGAACGGTTCGCCGGTGTGCTCTCACGGGTGTTGACACCAGCGGCGGTTGCGACCGACGGGTTGATCAACGCGCTAGATCGGTTCGATTCGACTTCTCGACGCGCGTCCCAGCCTCCTGCGCGAGTCGTCAGGGGCGTCGTGGAGGCTCTCAAGGCTAACGTGGGAGCGTACGGGAAGGTCGTAGCGGTGCTCATCATCCAGCTCAAACTCTCTTCATCGAAACTCGTTCATTCCACCTCGACCTTGTCCGTCTCGTCCGCCTCTGCACCAACGGCATCACACAGAGAGAATTTCGAAGACATTCGGTTTACAAGAACACTTCTGTTGAACCTCTACGGTGCGATGGGTGAGATTTCGCTAGGGTGGAAGTCGATGTTGCCCATCTTGCCCGAGATCTCCCCCCTCCTCCGCGACCCCAACGCACCACCTCGGCATCCCTTGACGACACCCACGAGCACGCCGCAAGGTAGACAACAGAGGTTGCTGAGTACGACGAGCAGCTCGAGGTTGCTTATGAGTCCCGTTCCTGAACGAATTGAGCAGAGTGGGAGCGGGACGAGTCCGAGCGTGCAGAGTGGAGGGGGAGGAACAGGGTTGGAAGGGTTGAGTCCTGGGACTACTCCGTTTCCTCCTTCGTCCAACTCGGTCGTCCCTCCTCCTCCTACTCCTTCTGCGCCGTCGGCTCAACCGAACGGACCAGCGACAAACGGGACGGCCAATCATCAACGAACGCACTCGCGCACTCTCTCGAGCACGCAGTCGCACACGACCCACCTCCACCCAAGGGAGGACGACCGACGCCCACCTCCTCCTTTTCCTGCTCCTCCACTCTCGTCGACGACGCCGACGAGCGGAGTGTTCGGTCAAAGACCTGTCGACGGACAAGGGGCGGACAGTCCTGAAGCGCCCGACCTCGCTGGCCAGCTGCTCGAGGAGGCTGTTCAGACTGGGTTTGCCGTCTGGAATCTGATGGAGAACGACTTGCAGTGGAACCCGGTACGTCCCTTTCTCCTTTTCGCTCCTTCCTTGGCCCGCTCGACTACGAGGCATTCGCAGGAAGGAAGACTGACTTTTGAATCACGCTTACTGGTGTTTACGCAGTCGTCAAACGACCACCACGGATCCCGACCGACCTCGGCGGCTCTCTCGCAACCCATCATCGACCTTCTCTCGCTCATCTCGCTCGCCCGAACGCACACGCGCGACCTGCACGCCGTCCTGCGCTCGTCCTCGACTTCAACGGTAGAGGACGACCCTGCGCTGATTGAGCGGGCGACGACGTTCTTTCAGAGTGTTAGGCAGGTGGGTGTGCGGACCAAGGCGGTGTTTGAGAGTGAGCGGAGGGAGTTTAGGAGGGATTTGAAGGTTGGCTTGGGCAAACTGACGAGGTTGACCATGGAGAGGTACGTCTTCCCCATCCGCTCTCCGTCTTCCCTGCCATTGGGTCCTTCATCTCGAGAGGTAGGAAGGAGACTGATCAAGCCCTTTCGATCTCTTGATACCCTTCTTCTGTCGAACCCCAGTGCCACCCTCCTACACGTGTCCAACCTCAAACGACCAGGAACGTCCATGTCGACGTACACGTCCTTCCAACCCGACGACTCCCAACCCTCTTTCGCATCCTCCACTCCCACCTCTCTCCATCCCTTAACACCACCCTCTACCGGTGGTACAGGAGGGGGGATCCGTCCGTTGATCATGGGTCGGTCGAGGTCAGCGACGGGAGGAGCCCTTATGACGCCCACCAGGGCCGAACCGATGCCGCCTTCTCGGTCGGCGGGAGCAGGGGGAGGGGGGTTCGTCAAAGGACATGGAGGGGGCAAGCCGGGAGGGAGGTCGGTAGGAGGAAGTACGGGAGGTTGGGAGAAGTGATCACCTTCCTTTCCCTTTCCTTGCGATGCATGCGCTTCCACTTTCTCTCGTCGCTTCTTCACTCAGGACGTCTTCTGAGTTCTCTTTCTCTTTTTTTTTTCGCGAGAATCCTCTCTAAGAGACCAAGTGCAAGCAACAGAAATTTCTAAAGAGGACGTCATGAGAGAGCACAAAATCGCTATTGGGCGAGCACAAGGTAGCTGGAGGAGGCAAGTGGCGAGAGGGGAGAGAGAGAGTGAGAAAGGGCCGAGGTCGGACGAACTGTAGAGCGGCAGGAGGAAGAGGGACGAAGCCGAGGTCAGCGCCACTTCTCACTCAAAAGTACAGAGGAAGGGAGGAGGACGCACAAGGAATGAAAACATTGGAGATTACAAAAGAGTCCTATATGTTGCGGGAGAAAGAGGGGGGCGTGGGGGGTCGTTGAGTTGGAGGGCGGCGAGGGCGAGATGGTCGTCGTTACAGGGAGAGGTCGAAGGGTCTAAAGGTGAACTCCGGTCGTTAGGCGTTGTTGGGCAGGTCACCATCGCCTCCTGCCGAAGAACTTTCGGAGGGAGGATGATGGAGGAGGAAGCTCGACCGACGACTGAACGGGCGAGGATGGGAGCGAGGATCGCCTTTCGACCCACTGCATCCACGTAGAGAGTTGAGGGAGTCAGACGAGGAAAGGAGAACAGGAGCAGGAAGGAAGGGACGTACGAGCGACTCGAGGTCGTGCAGAAGGCCAGCGTGCGAGGTGGACGAGATGGAGAGAATCATAGCTTGTGTGGATGCAGGTGGTGGTTGAGAGTGAGAGAATTGAGAGTGAGAGAATGAATAGAGTGGTTGTCAGCGAGAAAAGGAAGAAGTAGCAGGTTGAGGAAGCTACGGGAAATGGGTCGATGTCGAGCTGCGCTTGATGGAAGTCGCAAGACCCGGCCGACAGGGCGGAGCTCCCGCCTGCAGTCAACCTCCTTCCCTTGCTGCCTCCCTCTCTCCCATTTCTCCTGCAAGGATGGGTCTGCTAGTTCTACTGCCGTGGCTGGCATTCTTCACGCGACAGACAGCAGGAAAGGGGGAGGAGACGCAGCGAAGGACGCGCTCGGGGCGCAAGGCGAGCTAAAACTCCGACGCGACCGTCATCGCCGCAGACACGCCAACCTCCCAACTCCCCTCTCCAACAGACTCAGTCTTCGGGCATGTCCTCTGAGCAGCATGGAGCAGTTAGCAGAGCTCTCTTGCTCTCCTGCTTGATGCTGGGCCAGAGAAGCGCGCGCATGTGGAGGAGGGGAAGAACTGGCAGCAACTTACGCCAACGTAAACTCATTACGCTCGGTTTACGCGTCGCTCGGCCTGCTCCTCCTCCTCCTCCCTCACTTGCCTGGCCCCCGCATCCCAGCTGCCAGAGATGGACAGGTCACGCTCACGCTCGCCGCCCCACCCGCCGTCCGCCTCCAGTCGACCCCGGACCCGAGACTGGCCGACCGACTGGACCACCGCTCCTCCAGCTGCAGCAGCCACCTCGACCTACCCTCATCCCGACCCCTCCTTCCCTCCTTCCGCCGGTCTGCCCGAAAGACCTCCGCACGATCGCCAAAGAGGTCGGGACGACACCTGGGACTCGGCAAGAGACGACTCTCGGTGGGAAAACGAGCGGTACGATCGTCATCCATCAAGCACCTCCTCGCACCATCACCCTCCGACTGCCGACCCGTTCGAGTACGAACCCCAACACCAGCGACATCCCCCTCCTCGCCGGGATGACTGGTCTCGCGATACTGTTTCAACTGGGAGGAATTGGGAGGACCATTGGTCGACGTATGATCGCCCGCCTCCTCCTCCCGCTGGACGAGGCGAACCTTCGTACGCCGACTACGAGCCGTCTGCGCCCGCTCAGCGTCCATGGATCAATACGGGAGGTGGGGAGGGGAGTGCGAGACGAGGGGAGGGGTACGACGAGCGACCTTTGGAGCAGAGCGGAAGGGGAGAGGATCGGTCGAGAGGGCGAGAGTGGGACCGAGGGCGAGACTGGAGAGGACCTCAGGACCAGCACCATCAAGTCCGTTTCCTCCCTTACTGCCCGTTATCCTTCACCCTCGCGAGTGGACTGACCCAATCTTGAGTTTCCTCCTTCAGTCCTACGACGAACCCGCTCCGTACGAGCACGAGTACGACTCCTCCCGTCATCGCCACCCCGCTGGTCCTCCTCCTCGGGACGACCGCCCTCCGATCAAACCTCCATCCGAACGCTCTCGACACGTCATCTTCCTAGGCCTTGATCCCGATCTCGTCGAATCTGACCTGTTCTCCTTCCTCGAAATCTCGGGGGCAAGGGTCGAGAGCACAACGATCATCCGGGACAAGCTCGCCGGCCGCTCGAAAGGGTTTGGGTTTGCGCTCTTTGTGAGCGAGGACGAGGCGGCGACATTCCTTGAAGCCCATTATCCTCAGTTTTCGATGCCTTTTGGGGAGGGGGTGCCGAGGAGGGTCAAGATTGACTACTCGTCCAGTCCTTCTGGGCCCAGTTCGAAGCCCTGGACGACGATGGCAGCCTCGTCGAGTCTTGCGTCTGCGGCGGGTCTCAATGACGGGATGAGGGACATTGCGACTGGCGTCAGTGGAGGCAGGTTGCTCTTGCTTCGAGGAGTTGACGGGAGGACGAGGTGGACCGACGTGCTGAGGAAGTTGGACGAGGTCGAGGTGACGAAGGGCCTCGTCAGGCGCGTCGTAGGTGTTACGGACCGAGAGGGCGTCAGGAGCTTGGGCTTTGGGTTTGTCGAGTTGCGCAGCGTGGAGGTGTGTTCTTTCTCTCATACCCCTCACCCATCATCCGCGACACTTTTGAGGATCCAAGGACTGACTGGACTTTCTTCTTCAGGCTGCCCGTGCTCTCCTGACCCACGTCATGTCGCCCGTCGTCTATCCCAAAGGCTTCACCCTTCCACCCTCGTCCGCTCCCATCTCAGTCTCCTTCGCTTCCCCCCTTTCATTCCTTCCTGCCCAGCCCCCTGCGTCGTCGTCGCCGTCCACCTCGCTCCCTGCCGGCGGTCCAGGAGGTCTCGGCGACCTCCCAAAGGAACTCTTTGTCCGCTACTGGGACGATACCGCCGGGGTAGACTGCGTTTGGTCGGCTGAGTGGAAAGAAGGCGACAAGAAAGAGGTCGACTTGACCAACTTCCTGAAGGCCGTCGAGGGCGTACCGGGCTTGTTGGTTGGCGCTGGAGGAGCGGCGGAGGATAAGGAGAGGGAGGACAAGGGAAAGTTGAAGAGGCTCGAGAAGGACGCCATGGTTCCGATTGCCATCAAGCTTGGGGCAGGAAAGGGCAAGCAGGCTATCACCGAGAAACGTGAGTCCTGTTCCCTGGCCAGATCCCCCTTCTGCCCTTCCAGACGCTGACCGCTGGGCTCTCTCTCTCTCTCTCAGCTCTCAAGTCGGTCTTTGGTGCCGCACAAGAGGATGAGGAAGACGACCATGACCAAGGAGGCATTCCTTCGCAGACAGTCAAGGGTACGTGCTTTCAAATCGTCCCTTGCTGCTTTACCGGCGACTGACCAAACTTTGCGGCCCTCCCTCCACACAGGCAAGCTGTACAAAGTCCCGCCGATGGCCACGTCCAAGAAGGTGGCGTCCAGCATCTCCAAGTGGAACACGACGCAAAAGGAGCTCGCCGTTGCTCCCACACCTTCCTCGACCGCTGTCGGTTTCCAACCTTCCGGCTCGAATGCCGCGCTCTCGCACCAGCACCAACCAAGGGCTTTCGCAACCGTACTTGACCTCCCCTTCCTCCTCCTCTCAACACCACTTCCGCACTCCCCGCTTTCCCCCTTTCTCATCGAATCACGTTGACGTTTGCTCACTCATTGAACCCCCCTTGGACCTTTGGTTCCTTCCATTCTCGTGCTTCTCCCGCACCTCGTTCGGATTCGCAGACGACTGCCGCTCGACCAGACGCCAACCCGGCCAGTGCGTCGACGACTTCTCTGGCCGTTGCTCAGAGCGTCGGCGTCGACGGAGAAGAGGACGAGTTTGGCTACTCTGACCTCAAGAAGAACGCCTGTCTGCTGTGTCAGCGACAGCTCAAGTCGGTCGACCTCTTGCGCAAGCACAATGCCGCTTCGGATCTCCACAAGGTCTACATTTCTCTCCACTCCCTTCTCGTCGCGAAATGCTGCAGGGTCTCACTTTTGTCCCTCAGAACGCGCTGACGTTCGAAATCGTTCCTCCTTCCCTCGACGCCGTTTGCCTTGCGCCCTTGGATCCCTCATACACTTGACCCTTCTTTTTGATCTCTTCCTCTCATCCAGCGCAATCTCCAAGACGCCTCCCTCTGCCAGGTCGCCAAAGAACGCGTTGCAACGGCCAGAGCAGCCTCCTCGTCTGAGTACCGCGACCGCGCGCTCGACCGCCGAGTCGCGTTCGACCAACCGTCCGCTCCCCCTCCCCACTCGTCTCGTCCGACCCACTCGGCAGGGGTCAAGCGCAAATTTGTCGAAGGACTGACGGCGGACGCTCGATTGCCTACGCCGGAACCTGTGTTGGCGCCGGGGGAGGATACGACCAACGTCGGCAATCGGTTGCTGGCCAAGATGGGCTGGAACCAAGGGCAAGGGTTGGGTTTGCAGGGAGAAGGGAGGGTCGATCCGATTCAGGCGCAGACGTTCGCTGCAAGAGCCGGACTGGGAGCTGCGAAGCCTTCGTCAATCGGTCCCTCAGGTGGGGCGGGAGGCGAGGGGGGGTCGTACGCTCGGAAGGCCAAGGAGTCGGTGCGTCCTTCCTCTCCCTCTCTCAATCTCACTTCCTCCTCTTCTCCCCCTATCTCCTTGCATCCCCTTTCAGTCCCTCCTTCTGCGCGACACTCTTTTCGACTTGCGATCCAGACATCCGAGCTGACAGCCCAAGCGTCTCCCTTGTTTGTTCTTTTTGCTTCCTTCAGGCCAGGGATCGTTACTAGGCTACGATGTATCACGGACAGCAATCGTATGAACCCTTGACATTATCACGTTGCCCGTAGACCTTCTTGAGAGAGCGAAGCGCGGGAGAGAGATAGTGCTGAGAGAAGACTTGCGTATAAGTTGGCGTAACTTTTGTGACTGAGTTACGGGCGCTCCTCCACGCGCTGCTGCGAGAGAGATGGTCCGACGACGACGACGACCGCATACAGCCCATCCTACCCTCTCCCCTCTCCTCCTCCTCCACCAGCACCCGTCAGAATCATGGCTTCGTCTTCAGCAGAGGTGCGTCCGACTTCATGAAACGGTCCTCGGGAGAGCTTGAGGAAGACCGCTGAAAGCCCTGCTTCTCCTCACTCTCGACCGCGACCCAGGTCGCAGCCCTCGCAGGCACCACCGTGTACGTCCCCTCACGCCTGACCACTCCCTTTCCCGGCGCTTCTGTAGGCTCTTACTAAATCGAACCTTGGGTGGGGTATTACTTTTGGGATTTGCGTGCTCGCATCAGTGTCGTCCACCCTCTCGTCCTCCTCTCCGTCGTCGACCATGCCTCGCGCTCCCCAACGTCCTCGAAGAAGCGAGTGCTTGGTGTTTTGCTAGGTCAGAATGACGGCAAGACGGTCAACGTCGCCAACTCGTTTGCTGTACGTTTCTTTCTCTTCTCGTTCCACACGCTGCCTTTCCTGCGCTTGAGGTGAGGATGGTTGTCCGCGGGGGAGGGGGGGGGGATCCGAGGTGGAGTGCTGGGGCCTGGCGAGGCAGGGAGATCTCGAGGGTGAGGATCGTAATTGCTAGCAAGGCTCAGGATGGGTCTCTGTTGATTGGGCGTGGGAAGATTTCAGAGGGGGAGAGGAATGGCCGGGGGGAGCGACGCTGGAAGTCAAGGGCTTGGAGTCGCTCAGCCCTTCCCACCTCCATCCTATCGACCTCGGCGATTCGCCGCCGAAACGACCGTCTCTCTTGCCCCGACTCTATTCTGTTTCTGTCTCGCAATTTGCTGATATCGACTTCCTCTTGTTTCCGATCCTCAGATCCCCTTCGAGGAGGACGACAAGGACCCAAAGACGTGGTTCCTCGACCTCGACTATGTCGAGTCCATGTGGGAGATGTTCCGGAAGGTCAACGCTCGGGAGAAGCCTATCGGGTTCTACCACACTGGACCGACGCTGAGGAGCTCGGATCTCGAGATCAGCGAGTTGTTTAAGCGGTTCGTGCCGAAGCCGGTGAGTTTATCCCTCCCCTCCATCATCGTGCTTTCATGTCTGGTCTCTGGGACAAGCAATGTGGAAGTGGAGCTGAACCTCGGCTTTCTCGCATCCTGCTTTAGGTGATGGTCATCGTGGACGTTCGGCCGACTGGAGGACGAGGCGACACTGGAATCCCCACAGACGCCTACTTTGCCGTTGAGGAGATCAAGGATGTGCGTATCCCACTCCCGCAAAGACCGCCGCTCGATCCAAGATAGCTGATTTTCATGTGTCTCTACACTCTTTACTCGGCTTGGCAGGACGGTACCACTTCGCAAAAGACCTTCACCCACGTCCCCTCAGTTATCCAGGCCGAGGAGGCAGAGGAGATCGGAGTCGAGCATTTGCTGCGGGACATTGCCCTCCCGCTCTCGTCGTCCGGATCTCTCTCGTCGAGGGTTGCGGCCCAACTGTCCGCCCTCAAGGGTCTCCACTCGCGCCTGATCGACATCCGCGACTACCTCTCCAAGGTCCTCAATGGCGAGATGAAGGTCAACCACCAGATCCTTTACAACCTCCAGGACGTGTTCAACCTCTTGCCTGGAGGGTTGATGGGTGATGGCGAGGGAGCGGGAGAGGACGGCGCGATGGGAAAGAGTTTCAGGGGGGCGACGAACGACCAGATGCTGGTCGTCTACCTGAGCAGTTTGATCCGATCCGTCATCGCCCTTCACAACCTGTACGTTTCCCCCTCTCTCTCTCTCCTTTAGGCCTAAGCTCAACGGGGCCTCCTTAATTGGTTCTCGACGACCTTTTTTTGTTTTGCGTCTCGCCAGCGTCGACAACAAGCTCGTCAACTCGCGCGCCGAGGACGACCCGTCAGCAGAGACGCCGCTGCCCCCGTCGACGGCAGGAGCTTCGACCACGGAGGCGGGGAAAAAGGAGGACGCCAAGCCGGAGGACAAGAGCAAGAAGTAGAACGCTTGCAAGGATGCTCGTTGGAAGATTGGATGAGCAGTTGGTTGCCCGCCTTTCACGCTTTGCTCTCCCCACGCCCACAAAAACCAGACGGCAGACTTCATTGAAGATCTCTCTCTGTCTATCAAGCGCCCAAGCGTTGCTGACTGACGCTGACCACCCTTCCTTGTCCCTCGTCCCTCCTCATCCTCTCGAACCGCCGCCTCTCCTTCGAAGCTTCCTCCTCCGAGTCGGCCTTCGAGTCGATCGGCTGACCGGTCGACACGACGAGACTCCAGGATCCCTCGACGTCGTACGTCCCTGCTCGAGAGGCGATGTACGTCGTCTGGACGGTCTGGGAGGACAGTGGCGGGAGGAGGAACGTATGCGTCAAGGAGCCCGTTGGGAAGCCGTGGGCGTAGAGGGTCGACCTAGGAGATTGAGGAGACAGGGTCATATTGATGTTCAGGCTGTGGCACGATGTTCGAGGCAGGAAGAAGGGTACGTACGGTGGCGGCTCGAGAAGCGAGAATGTCACCCGTGTCGATAAACGAGGAGAAGTGTTGCTGATGTGGTACGACACCTCCAGAGAACAGGGGCTGTGAGATCAGTTCAGGTGCGGCGTCAGCTCGATCATGGTCGTGACGAGATAGCGAAGGAGGTGAAACCCACCCTGCTGAGAAGTCGTGCTCGACTTCCTCTTCTGCTACCTTGACGTTCAGCCGAATCGGGTCGTCCTCTCTACCCAGCGGACCCTCCAACACGCTCTCTGCCAACGCCCACTTGTCCTTGTCCGTCTGCTCAAACATGCTCCTGACACCCTTGCCCGCGTCACGCTCTTCGAGTCCCAGGAAGATGCTCTCGCTAGGGCCTGGGCTCAAGCCGCCGATGACGAGGTGACCTTGAGCGTTCAAAGAGGGGAGGGCGAAGAAGATGAGGATGACAATGTCTCTGGGTTCGATGAGCGGGAAAATGGAGTCGAAGTCCGACGTGGGTATGAGGGGGTACTGAGCCGACAGATAGTTTGACCGCAGAGCGCTCAGCTGAGTCAGGAGGAGGGGCTGGAGGGGACTCGAAGCGAGGTCGACCAGGCCGCCTAAGGCCGAGGGCGAGGTGGCGAGGTCGACCGGTGGAGGCCGAGTCTCCGTGTCGAGCTTCCCAGACAACATTTGCCGCAGCTTTGTAGCCGTGAACAGCAAGTCCGGCGGGGCTGCATCCGCTGGTGGTCTAGCAGATAGTTGCAGGTATAAGCGCTGCGAGTCGCCGAGCGTGGTCATGGTCGAGATGCTGCCAGAGTCCATCCAAAGAAATCAGCTCGCGTGGACTTCCTTCACGATGAAAAGCGGCAACGTACCTCGTGCGCCCTCCTGGAGTAGTGGCCTCCCATGACGGGCTGATCATCTGTACTCCAGTGACGTTGACGGCCTCGGAGGAGAGCGTAGTGAACTAGAGGATGAGTTGTACCAAGTCAGCAAACGCGCGGACAGAAGGCACAGCGATGGTACGTACCTCCATAGACACGACGTGGTGTCCGATCTGGGCTGCACTCGGGCGATGGTTGGCGAAGACCTCGAGGACTGGTTCGACGCTCAGCGGGTGCGAGGCGGTCGAGGCGAAGCAGACTGCCGAGTCGTCTTCCGACTGCAAACGAGGAAAGCGCTCAGAGATCAGTATAGTAACTTGACGCAATGAGCACAGGGTGGCGAACGTACGCGGTAGGCCAGCAAAAAAAGCACCTCTGAGGATGCAGGGATGTGCGCGTGCAGGAGAACCTCGACCGTGACGTGGCCCCCGGGTGCGATCCCTCCCGACGGCAACTCCAGGTCCGTTGGAGTGAGGTGGTCCAAGGTGTTGGGGATGGTAAAGGGAGTTGCGGAAGAGGTGGATGAGTAGATCGCTGAAGGGGACGGAGGTCGATGTGGGATTAGTGCAGGTTGTGAGGGGGGCTGGAGAAGGAGAACTGCACTGACGTTGCGACGAGGGTCCGGCCTCCCCTGTCAAACCAAGGACCTTGATGAGACCAATTCCACCCGCGAGCAGACTAACGGAGGTGGCAGGTGCGCCTCCTTCATTCCTCAGCCGCATCGACACCTTTCTCGTCTCTCCTTGGGCCATGCGCGAAGGCAACTCGTCCGTTTCGAGCACCAGAAGCGGTCGTTGGGGGTGGATGTTGACGGTGAGTGAAGGATCTTCAGCGTAGGTGGGGGTGAGACGCTGGGCCTTGGTGGTGTGTAGGCGAGCACCCCGACGCTCGAGCGTTTGACGGACGGCGAAGAGGTTGTGAAAGAGGAATGAGACGTTCTCAATCTTGATCGTTTTTACGTTGGCGTGAACCCGGATCTTGATGGCGATCTGCAAGAGACGAAGTGGAGGACGCTTCAGTGTTGAGGCAAACCTCCGAGAGCGTGGTAAAGACTCACCTCGCGCGACTCCCCGGGATCCAAGATCAACTCCTCAACAGTCTGTACTTCGACCTCCTCCGAGGATGAAGACCAGCCACCTCCGCCAACCGTCAACTTGCCGAGCTTTAGAGGGGTACCAAGCGGGTTCGTGATCTCCAAGACGACGTCGAAAGGCTCTGTGACGAGAAAATGGTTGGCAAGGTCAGCTCTGGGCGACCCCCACATCGACTAGAGGGTACGGGGGACGCACCTTCGAAGGAGACAATATTCGACTCTTCCTTGAGAAGCGATGTGGGCTTCGCTCCACCTTCGAACGACCCCAGTCGCAGGAAGTCGTCCTCCAGGGTTGCCCATGCGGGGTCCGAACGTCGATGGGAACTCTCGTGAATGGTACGGACGCGAGTCCGCTTCGTGTCGAACAGAGCTTTCGGGAGTTCGGAGGGCAGCGAAACAATCTTCTCCGGATGATGCTTTGCGAGATGCTGAAGGGGACGACGATGTGTCAGATGCTGGCCCGCAGAAATCACAATTGAAGGACGCGCACCTGGAATGCCAGCTCAAAATCGTCCAGCCATCCTCCCGACTGACCCTCAGCGAGACCGAGTAGGCGAATGAAGTGCTCAACGGCGACGTCAGACTGGCCCATAGTGTAGGCTTGACGGCCAAGAGCATGCTCGACGAAGAACTGGGCTTGTGTCCATGTCGATCTGCGGTAGATGACGAGCGCACGCTCGAGACAACGGGTCGAGTAGGATTTCTGCGAGGGAGGGACAACGCGGTGAGAAAGTTTTGCAGGCACAGATCGTAGGGATGGACGTACCAAACCGCACACCTCAAACCGTTTCGCTGCCTCGACCCAGTTGCCAGCTTGCCTTCTCTCCCTGCCTGTTCCACCACGTCCGAGTTTCTCCACCCGACCCTCTACGTCTGCGGCCTCCTGCAGCAGGACCGCTGCCCAAACCTCTTCCGCATCTCCGGCAGCCTTCACAAGAGCCTGTCCCGCAGACCGGTGGTTACCAGTCTGGCGGTTCAGCTCGGTGTAGGTAACGGCCATCCTGACTGACGCCAGTTGAGGTAGGGGCGAGGAGGTGTACGTCGCCAACGCGGAGTCGAAGTAGGATTCGACGAGAGGCGTTTGAGCGGCAGCAGCTGATACGGTCGAGGTAGGGTTGGCGAGCAGGAGGGACAGCCCGAGCATCTCCGTCGATCCGGCGACGTACATCGAGGCCTTGTCCGACACGTAGTCCTTGCGAATCCCGTCGTAGATCGTAGCGGCGTACTTGTAGTCTCTGAGAAGAAAGGCGAGGTCGGCTAGTCGTCTATTAGTGGACTCGGGCGCTTGATTCGGATAGCTGAAGAGAGAGATTTGCCAAGGTGTCAGTGGTGCCGAACGAGAGAGGTCGACTAAGAAGTGCTCACAAGCCTCGAATCAGGTTGTAGCCAACACCTCCCAATCCTGGGCTGCTGGGTCGGCTGTCGCTCCCTCCCCAGAGCTTTCTGCCTGCGCCAAAGAGCCTGCCGGTGATACCCTTGCGGGTGCTCGTGTACTGAGAAACAGCGATACCCGCCGGTCAGTACATACGACAGGTTCAACCTGAAGCGAGAATAAACGCACCACTTCGTTGTGAGCCGAGATTGTCCTCTCCATCCAGGGGATCAGGCTTCCACCCGAAAATTCCTTGAGGAACACCTTGATGGCCAGAACGTCCTGGTCGTTCAACCGACCCCCAATCAAAGCCTCATCTGTCCCCGTCGCGCCGTTGAGACCAACCGCTCCAGCCTGAGCATCCACCTCCTTCAGCACGGACGTCTGGCCGGCTTCGATACCTTCCTCTCCTTGAGGCTCGTCGACTTCGTCATCTCCTCCCTTCGTTCCTGCGGTAAGCGTCCGAAGAGCTTGCTGAGCGGTCGGCGGAGGGTTGAGCAGAGTTCGGATGGGGTCGATGGGCGGTAAAGATGAATAGGCGTCGTGAAGGAGTGGGAGGGAAGGAAGTGTCGGCGGAAGTGAGTTGAGAGTGAGAAGGGAGCAGTGAGGTCCGTAGCTCTTCTTGATGCTTTCCAAGGTCCGTTGCGCCCTTAATAAATCAAAAGGGTCAAATAGATCAGTACTGTCTTTCGCACCGTTTGTGGGCTCGAGAGAGGGGGCGTACTGATCGAGGGAGCCCAAATGTGAGCTCAGGTCATGAACGACGACGATGAACCGCAGCAGGTCCTCCGACTGCCAGGGTCGCTTGCCGAACCGCTCCTTTGCGCGACTTTTGGTGAACAGCTTGGAGAGTTCGACCAGGGGTTCTTGAAGAGTGGAGGGGATGGCGATGATCACTGGAGATCGTTCTGGAGGTCAGCCCGACGATACTTGCAGGGTTTGGACAAGGTCGACCTGGCGGATGGACTCACTCGCTAAGGGATGGGCGAATGTTTCCCAACTGACCTCGGGCCTCGAAGCATCCATCAGGCTTTTGGTCGTCTCCCAAGCCCTCCGCTCGTCCTCCGAACGCTCCTTGGCCAACTTCTGCAGCGCTGCTCCGAGCGCGTCTCCAACATCTCCTTCCCCCGCGCCTTGCTCCCCCTCCGCCATCGAACCCTCCCAGTCGTCAAAGTCGACCACTCTCAGACCCCAATTCGGCAGAGAAACCGTCTGGAGGTTAAGAGCACGAGCGTTGAGCTGACCGCCTTGGGCTGAGAAGGAATGGGTAAACGGTCGAAGGAGGGCGGCGAGGCTCGGCAGGTGGTTGGGAGCGAGAACGGACTGGAGCGCAGGGTGGCTGAGGAGGGGTACGAGTGGTGTCGAAATGGAGATCGGAAGAGGTGGCGGCGATCCCGAGGAGTTCGAAGGTGCTGTAGACGAACCCATGTTGACGGAAGGAGAGGTCGACAGGACCTGGGCTGAAGTCGAGGGGTCGGGAAGGACGGGACCGGGCACGCTCCCCTTTGCGAAGCTGGAGGTCCTCGTGGATGGGTCGACTGGAGCGTGATGAGGGGAGACGATGTAGAATACAGCTCAACCGAAGGATTCGCTCGAAGGGAAGGGCTGAGGAGGGTCCGGGGGCAGAGGTGATGGTCGACAGCCCAAGCCGCAGCGGACCATCGCGCGTCGACGTCCCCTCCGCATAATTCCTCAGAGACGCACACACCGAAGGCCTTGTCTGCTTGCATGTGTCCTTTCAACGGGCGCCTGGAGGATCTCAGTAAAATCATGCAGATCCGTGTAGTCGTCCAAGAAGCAAGCTCAGAACTTGTACTTCTCCTCCCCTCCCTTCTTGTCCTTCCTGTCCCGTCCTCCTCCTCCTCCTCCCCCTGCAGCCCCACCGCGACCCTTCTTGCGACTCTCCTCCGCAATGATGTCCGACATGTCCTCCCTCTGTCCTCCAGCAGCAGACGAGCGCGAGGCATCGTACCGAGCCTCGAGCTCCTCCTTGGACAGGTTGGCCAGTTCGGAAGGGTCGAGCGAGAGTTCGACGGCTCCTTGTTTGCGCTGTTCCGTTCAAAAGGAAAGAGTTCGGTCAGTCACAGAAAGCACCGAATGACGGACACAAGTTGACGGAGGGACGGACCTTGGTGCCTCGGTCCTCCTGACCAAGGACTTGGGGTTGCGAGCCAGAGAAGCCCGGACCCAAGTCGTAACCCCTCTCGCTGCCCATGAACCCCCGCACGTTGGTCTGCCTCTCCTCGATGACCTGGTACAGCTGCCTCTCCCTCGTCGGCTCGACGCTCTCCGTCCCGGCGCGCGAGTACGAGTCCTCGCGCTGTTTCCGAATGTCGAGGAACTCTGGCGTCTCGAGTCCTCCGGGCACGGTCGAGACGATCGACTGCGTTCCAGAGGGCGTTTCGAGTCCGTCCTGAGGTCCCGCTTGCTGACCAGCCTGTTCCTCGTCCTCCTCTTCCTCCTCCTCCTCCGACTCTTCCTCCTCCTCTTCGTCTTCCGGCTCGAGTTCTCCCCACAGCTCCTTGTCGACCGGCGCGCCGTAGTCGACCGCCTGCTGAAGGCCAACTCCAAACACGTCTCCGTAGATCGGTCGGTTAAACTCGTCGACAGGTGGCTTTCCCCATCCTCCAGGGTGGAAACCCCACTGAGCACCGTTCGGGATGGGGGCGTTGAGACCTGCGATCCGAAGGGAGGGATAGGACGGGGGCGGTCCAAAGCGCTGCATGTTGATGAGCCACGGCGGAGGAGCGAGAGGAGGAATCGACAGGGCCTCCTTGAGCTCGTCGGAAAGCTCTCCTGGTCGCTTCTCCTTGATGTCGGCCTCGAGCTCCTTGCCCTCGTAGTACCTGTGCCGTCAAGATTGTCAAGAGAGTCAGTTCTGCAGCGCATCAACCTCAAAGCACTGCAAAAGAACTCACACTTCTCCAAAACTTGTCAGTTTAGGCTTGGTCTGGAATCGGAAGAAGGCGTCGTGCAACTTCTGGTAGTCAATGTCGATCTTGCCCATCTTCGGCTGGACGCGCTCCCTCGTCTTCTGCTTGAGCGACTGCGCGTCCTCCTTCTCCTTGATCGCATCTCGCTGAGTGGCGATTCCCGTGTCGGCGATGTACGCTGTGAAGTAATGAGATGAACGTCAGTGGTGATGAGCCGTGCCGAGGCGGAGGTGGGCAACGCACAAGGGAGCTGGAACTGCGGTCGCTCGATTCCTCGCTTGCCTTGGAGGTAGTCTCGCTTCGCATTCCAGTGTGACGGTACTGGAATCGTGCTGCAGGGAAGCAAAGGAGGCTTGTTAGCCCTGTCCAAAGCTCACAGACGATGAGGAGAGGAAAGGGACGACGTACTTTCGATACGACTTGAGCTCGACCAACAAGCGCGGGTCGTGGGCTGTGGGATCGGTCCACTCGATGACTTCTGGGTGGGCCACGAGCGCTTTGAGCTCCGCCACGCTCAAACGCTGATGAAGGATGAGGTGGTGTCGGAAGTGATTGTTAGTGGACAGGGCGCAGGGAGGAAGAGTGGCAGGGGGAGGGACGCACAGCGAGCTTCCTTTGCTTCTTCCTCGACACAACCGCCTCCTCCTTCTCGTCCTCGTCCTCCTCGTCGCTGTAGATGACTTCTCCCTTGCCAGTCTCTCCATCCGCACCCACGCCATCGACCTGAAGACATCAACGGCAGCTCCATTTTGGGTCAGCTTCATCGTCGCGATCGGCAAAGAGCTCAAGGAAGGGGAACGCACCGCTGCACCACCTTCCGGGTCTGCCTCAGGCTGAAAGTGCGCAAAGATGGCAGAGAACGCTGCGTAATTTGGGTCCTCTGGGTCCATAGCGGCGAGGTCCACTGTTGAGCTCGAGGGCGTCTGAACGGCGGCAGTTTGCGCGCGAAGGAAGCAGATAGAGGGTTGTCAGCTCCCACCCGCCTACGGCAACCGAAGCACGAGTCGCCAGCTCAGCAAGACGATGATGGAGACGCACCTCGAGCTCGAAGTCCATCTCGCTCTCGGCGACCGAGCTCTCAGCGTCTGTCTCGCGTTCCGAGTCGGTCGGTCCATCAGGCTGGGTGTGCTTGCGCGCCTTTTTCTTGTCCCGCTTGAGCTGGTTGCGCGAGGGCTTCTTGGCCGACGACGAGGTTTCGCCGTTGAGTTTGGGGGCTGGAGGGGGCATGGCTGAAGGAAGGATGGGGTAGTTGGGTCAGGGACGACGATGGATGAGGCGGAGGCGAGCGACAGGGCCACGTTACGCCCCCCGCTACGCAGAGTTTACGCTCGCGTAACTCTCGTCCCTTTTCTCTTTTCTTCTTCTGCTCCTCTCCTGCAACTGCGAGCAACTGCACCCCTTTGCGCTGACTTTGCAGTGCTGACTTCATCCGGAACAACAGCTTACGTCCCCCCACTGCACAGCAGTCAAGTCAACAACATATTCGCATGTCATAATCAACCTCCCCTCCCCTCCTCAAACCCGACCCCCCGTCGACATCTTCCCAATCCTCCTCTGAACCCACATCTCCTTCAGCTCGTCACTCTCGAGCGCCAAGAAGATCTCGGCCGTCTGGACGTCTTCCTGCATCAGTTCGACAAGATCCAGGACCGTCTCGGATGCCACGTCGGTGAGGAGTCGCTGGACTAATTGGATCGCCGTCCTCACGAGCGCTCGGTCGGTCGTAGGTAGGTCCTCCTCGATCCTGACTGGCGCTGTCAGAGCTGAAGATCGCGACTTGACTTCGGACGTCGGAGGACTGAGGAGATTGAGGTTTGACGATCGAGGAAGGGGCTCCTTCGACGAAAAGGGGTTGAAGAACGGCCCAGTCGAAACGGGCGTGGTCGGTCGTCCGTTGGCTTCCGACGAGACGAGTCCGTTCGGACCGTTTTCGACCGCCTCCTGAACCTCCCTTGTCGGCTGGGCCGTCAACCCAGGAACCCTCGTCTCGACCTGCTCGTAAACGACCGACCTCAACCCTTCCTTCGCTCTCTCCCTCCGCTCATCTTCCTTCTTCCCACCACGGTACTGCTTTGCAACAGCGATCGCCATCTCTCCGTCCCACTTGGAGGCAGCGAGGATGTCGACCCAGCGCGAGTTGGACTCTTTGGCAGTCAAACCCTCGTTGCGTGACCAGGCGTCGCGGACGTTCTTTGCCCGGGCGCGCTGGGACTGGGAGAGGTTGGACGTCCGCTTGGACTTAGGAGCCAAAGGAACAGTTGCAGTTGAAGTCGATGGGAGAGGTTGAGGGTGGGCTGGGGGAAGGCTGTCTGGGATGGAGGTGTCGGCCGAGTCAGGCGCCGGAGAGGTGGAAGATGTCGGACCCTGCGGTCAAGACCAGTTGTGACGACAAGCGAACGAGCTCAGCAAGTTCAACTTCCACCTGCGAATCCCGAGGGAGGGAACTCTCACTTGGTCGTCCTTGTCTACCCTCCAGGAGAAGCCTTCCTCGAACACTTCGTCCACCCCGAACGCCCCACCCTCCCCCAGTCTCCTCAAAGAAAGAGGATCCTTACTCACAACCCTAGCCTTCTCTCTCTTCTCTCTTCTCTCTCCTGTTTCTCCTCCGCTAAAATGAGGCGCCACCTCCTTCTCCCTCGCAGGCGAATTCCTCCCCCCTCGTCCTCCTCCCGCGAATCCCTCGCCCGTCGAGTTCAAAGTGTCTGAGTCAAACTTCGTCTTCTTCCCCGTCGGAGGTCCAGAAGCGTACGCGCTTCCTTGCTCTTTGCCTCTTCCCTCTTTGAGGGCGGGAGAGAGGGAGATGTGAGAGTTGCTCGACCGACGTTTTCGGGTTGAAGACAAAGTAGTGCCTGAGTGAAAGTAAGAGGAGTTGTCACATCAGGATCGTCGAGATCTGCATCCAAAGCAGCATGGGACAGTGGGAGGCAGACTCACTCGAAGTTCTCTCTTCCCCCTTGGTCTGCCTGGTGTTCGAGGGTTGATGATGGTTCGCCATGGCGAAACGTCCGACGAGAGAAGAGTTGCGGTGAATTCTGCAAGCGAACGCAAAGAAATGAGCGATCAGGTGAGCCACCCGACAGTAGAGACGAGGAAGTCGTGCCTTTGATGAGAAGAGGGCGTTCTGGAGCGGGAGGGCTGGTGAGCGCGGTTGTGGTCAGCGAGGGAGAAGTCGGACGGCCGAAAAGAGAGATGCGCAGAAACTTGTCCCGAGTCCTCCGGCAGAAACTGACTGGGCGAAGAAGCGAGGCATCATTCCATCCACCTTCTCCGAAAGCAAGCAGACTGAACGGAGGGGGGACTGGACAGAAGGGTCGTTGGCGAAGGAGAGGGGGTAGCAGTCATAGAGGTTAGAAAGCAGGGCATGGGTTTGACTTCTCCTCTTCGCTCGTCCGTTGGCTTATAGAGACGTCGCACACAAGGACGCGCAAAGTAGAAAGAGACGAGAGCTTGAGGAGGTTCGCTCAGATGTCCTCGTCGTCCGAGTCGTGCTTGGCCTTCTCCTTCGACTTGTGCGTCTCGTTGAGAAGGAGCGAAAGCCTGTCGTGTGCAATCCACAAACGCAACATCTCTCGTCAACGCGCCAACCATCATCGAGGGGAGGAGTCAGAGCGGAAAGGGAACGGACTGGATGTTGGGTAGAGCTCCACCCTGAGCGATGATGACGTCCCCGAGCAGTCAGTTCAACTCCTCGTTGATTCTGATGGCCAACTGGAGGTGTCGAGAGCTAATGCGCTTCTTCCTGTTGTCTCGAGCGGCGTTGCCGGCGAGCTCGAAATTATCAGCGCAGAGGTCTGGTGGGTCTCATAGAGGAAAGCGAAGCAGAGAGAAGAGCGTCTTAGTGAGAGATCGGATAACGTTCAGAGATGAGGGACGCACACTCGAGGACCGCAGCAAGGTCGACGGGGCCGCCATAATACAATTCGCTGCGAGTAGTTGCCCAGTTGCCCTTTTTGAGGTATCGGTGGATCCTGCTGACGGGGAACTGCGCGGCAAGGGAGGGGTGAGCTGGTCAGGACGCGTCCGAGCGGAAGTCGAGACGGACAAAGGTGGAGATCGGACGTATAAGAACAGGGCAAAACGTACTTGGAGACCAGCCCCTGACAGATCTCGAGATGGGAGCAGCGCGGTCTCCCGACTCACAAGACGAGAACTTGCCAGACTTTCAGACCATGGTCGCTTGAGGTGGGAATGGAACGCGACGCGTCGCAGGGTGGAGGAAAGCAGGGTGTGGGTGGAGGGACAGGAGAGATGGTCAGTAGACTTGTTGGGGTGTCCATCATCCTCGTGCGGATGCAGCGAATTGATGAAAGAAACGTGCAGTAGTTTATAATTTTTTGGAGATAGGGGTGTTTGGGTAAGGGGGATGGGGGTGAGGGTCAAGAGAGAGAAAGAGCAGGACGACAAGAGAGGGAGGGCGGAGTTTGTTCTTGCTAGGTCCACTTCACGACAACCTCACCTCCCAATCCCCAATGCAGACAAGCAAAGTGATCCCTTATGCGCTTTGTGCGCTGCTTAAAAGGTGCGCGACCGATGCTGGGAAGGAAGGGGCGTTTTGACGAAGAGATAGTCAGCGGGTCAATCTCAAGATATGACATGACCCCCTTGTCCTCCACCGTCATCGTTCTTCCCCATCCTTGCCCGCTCGGTGAAGAAGGTCAGTCTCGAGTGCAGCGGGTGGCACGACAGTCTGCGCTACGCTCGATGATTTGCCAGAAGGTTTCCATCGGCAGTTATTTATTGCCTCCCGCTCCCTTGCGACATGGCGAGCCCACAGACGAAAAAGGCAAGAAGAGAATCATGAGATGTCATAAGAGGCGTAGCGTGGGGGACGAAAGAGGGCAGGAGCGAGAGACAAGCAAGGCAGCGGGA
>MVAJ01000025.1:0-227550 GCA_014825545.1 Cystofilobasidium capitatum
GGTGGGGGCGAGGAGAGGGGCGGGGGGGGGGCAGGGGGATAAGGGGAGAGAAGGGGGTTGGAGTGGAGGGGGTGGCGGTGGTGGGGGGGGGGGGGGGGGGGGGGGGGGGGGGGGGGGGGGGCGACTGCGTTGGTGTAAGAAGGCCAAAAGGAGGGGGACGCACCTCGAGACCTCCCTCGTAGCCAATGTGTCGAGCAATAGAGGTAGCAACGTCCTTGATCGAGATCTCCTCGTCCTCACCAACGGACAGGATGACGGGCGCAATCTCGTCGTCTGTCGCACGAGCAACAACACGAAAACGCAAACGTTCAGTCTTGATTCACGATCAAAACCCATTTCGGTTGAGGGAAGAAGGGGAAGAGGAGGGGGGATGCACACTCTCGGAGGGTCCAGACGAACAGCTTTGCCAGATCGCGCGAGTAGATGAATTGCCTCAAAGGCGAGCCAGTTCCAAAGACGGTGAAGGGCGTTCCGGCCTCTGCAGCAAAGCGACACGAAAAGGTGTTTCGTCGTCAGCTTTTGGCCTAGGGGTCCAAGGCTATGAAGAGGCGGGAGAGAGGGGGAGGTGAAGGGCCGAGGTGTGGGAACGTACTCTTGGCAAGGAGCGCCTTGTGCATCAACTCGGGGATAACGTGCGCGTCCCCAATCGTGTAGTTGTCGCCTGGTCCAAAGATGTTGGTAGGGATGACCGACGTAAAGTTGTCGCCGAACTGGTCGTTGTAAGCGCTGGTGTGGGACGATCTTGGGTTCAGCATTCCCCCGTTTGCGTAGATCGAGAAAGACGAGAGAGTGAGACGGACTGGTTCTGGACGTCGACGAGCCGCTTGCCGTGGGCGTAGCCGAAGTTGCTCCTGTGAAAACCAGAGGGCAAAAAACAGTTCAGCGACTCTCTCCCAACGCTTCTGATCGGTATCGAGCGCAGAAGAGAGAGAACTCACGCATGAGGAGGACCCACTAAGGCGGCGAATAGGAGGGGTCAGTTCAGACCGTTGCATTGCGCGAATGTAAACGCGAAAGGTGCCCTGGAGAGGAGGGGGGAGGGAAACTCACGGTGAACCTTGTCCTCCGTCAAAGGGTACTCAACCTTGTCAGGGAAAACGCACGTCGACAAGCACGAGACGAGCTTCTGGACCTTGGCCTGGTGCGAGCACTCGAGCACGTTGTCGTTGATCAGCAGGTTGTCCCGAAGGAAGGTGAGCTTGAGGCGCATGTTCTTGAAGAGACCTCCGACCAGGGCTGCGAGCTGCGGAGCGCGTTGATTTCGGGTCAGCCTCTGATGGCAGGCTCGGAAGATGGGAGAGAGAAAGAGAGAGAGAGAGAGGGAACGTACGTGGATGACGTGAGTTGGCTGATACTTCTTGAAGATGGCATCGACAGCGGCGGGGTCCCTGAAGATGCGTGCGGACGGAGGCGTCAGCTCCAGACTCTACGCGCTAGGAAGGTCGCTCATCGCCCGACTGCTCGTTCAGAACGTGCAGAACATCCACGCTTTACAACCTCACTGCAATCAATCCTCCCCCCCCCCATGGTGGTCTGACCCAGCCCACCGGCCCAGACCTCCTTCTGGCGATCCCCTCCGAAACGCGCGAAGAACGGACCCAGGACTCACTTGAGATCTCCGTCCTTGCTGCTGAGGAAGATCCACTCTTCATCCTCCAGTCGACCGTACCGAGAGCCAACGGGCTCGGTGTCGATCGTGTGCTTAAGGGCAGAGCCGACGAGGCCGGTACCTCCGGTGACGAGAACAACTGGAGGTGGGAGAGGGAGACGGAGGTCGACCGGTGTGCCAGGCAGAAGGCAAGTGAGCACGAGGTGATGGGGAAGAGGCAGAGATGGCGGCACAATACAGAAAAGGAGAAGGTCAGCTTGGCCGCGTGCGAGGCGGATCAAGGGAACTTGGCGCGTACTTTGCTTGGGCATGATGGGGAGAGGTAGCTGAATCAGATGGGCGACCGTTTGGAGGGAGGCGAGAAAAACGGCAGGAGGACGAGAGCGAAGCGAAAGCGAGTGTGGACAGCAGCACCAGAGTCAGCCCTGTGTCTGTCTGGGAGTGTATGGTTGGAAGGGGACAGCGTAACTGCGTACCTTGTGTAGAGAGCTGTTGTTGGAAGGGTCCTTCGTCGCTCGTGTCTCGTCCAGCTCAACGCGTCGGATTCTCAGAATGGCCCAGGCTGGGACACAACCCCAGACTAGGGTTTTGAGCAGGCCTGCACACTTTCTGCTGCCTCCTGCCTTCGACACGCTGTCCTGGCAAGACTGTGACCCAGAACTCGACTTTTCAAGCGACCAGCCTGCATCAGGATCGTGTGCTGGACCAACAGAAGCTGCTGCTGCTGCACTGGCTATGGCCGCCACTCTGCCCGCTGGCCTCCACTCGCTCCCCTCAGAGGTCCGTCGCTCCGACACGAGCGCCTTCACAACTGTCGCTGACGCCCTCCCATCGTGTTGGACTTGCCCCTCGCAGCTGATCTGGGACATTCACCTGCTCGCGCTCACGCCAGCGTTGGCCATCACGTCCACCCAACTCTTCCTCCAGCTCGCCCGTCCGCCCTCAGCCTTGGCCGCCCGCTTCCTCCTGTCTTACCACACCTCCGCCCCTCCTATCGACCTCCTCTCGCGCATCCTCCGCCACGGCGTCTGTACGCTCGACGTATTCCAAACGGTCGAGCGTCTCTTCTCCGACAGACAAGTCCGCGGCGTCGTCCCTTCGTCCGCAAGCCTTCAAGTCAAGGAACTCCCTAAACGTCTCTTCCGAAACCTGCTCGAACCAAACGTCTCCCCGCCCCAACTCAAGTCGACTCTACTCCCCTTCCTAACCTACCTCTTCGACAAGTATCAACCGTGTCCCTCGTCGCACAAGGGCTACCCCCTCTGCGCAGCCCTCACCGAACACCCGACGTCCTTCCCGCTCGTGCGGTATCTGCTCGACAAGGGTGCGGATCCGAGTATGAAAGACGGTTATGCCGTTTTGCTCGCGATAGACAAGGGCGATCTTGAGTTGGTTAGGTTGCTCGTCGAGGGGGGCTGGGAGCGAGGAGGAGGGTCTTCGTTGTTGGCCGGCGCGAGCACGAGGGAGGAAAGAGGAGGGTTCGACGAGGGAGGTCGAGTAGGGACCAAGCGCAAGAGGGTCGAGAGCGACAGTCCGAAGAGGAGAAGGAAGGCCGATCGAGTCAAAATCACCAGCAAGATGCGTACGTCCCCCCCCCCCCCCTTCCCCCTTAACTCCCTTGTTACCACCCCCCCCCCACTCATTATTTGGATACTGACCCACCGACACGCGGTTCGGTTCGATTCAGTCTCGGTATCGCTCAAACGCAAGAACAAGGACATCACCAACTACCTCCTGTCCAAGGGCGCGGTGCCCGACCTCAAGACGCTCTCTGAACTCGGCCGACGCTAGAGTCCTCCCCATCAACTCTCGATGAGACTCATATCATATCTCTACATCCCACTCTTCCGTCCCACAACCGACCCCTGCATCCTGCCCCTCTGATCGGCAACTTTGCATCCCATCTGATGAGTCGTTGCGCTCCTGCCCGCAAGGGGGGTAAAAGCCCGACAGTCCCCGTCTACCCTTCTAGTCACGCATATTCTCTCCGCACACACGGATCCGCTTTACGTGCCAACCCCTTTGCGACACCTATCACATAACTTTTTCTGTTCACCCCGACCGATGTGCTCTGCGAAGATCGTACTCTCGGGTCTGGCCGATCGACCGTCCTGCGAGAAACTCCGCCCTCTCTCCTTCCCTCCTTCCCTCCCTCCTCCTCACCCAAAGAAAAGTCGAGTTCCTCCTGTCTGTCCTTCTGGTGAACAGATCTTCCTCGCTTCAGGTACGAAACGGTCGGGCTCTGTGGGCCCATTTGGCGTCCGTTTTGCCATTGCCGCCTCTGGGGATCCGGTCGACGTCACTGGGTCTTTTTGCAGCCGCACCACACTTCCAAAACCTCAAGAGAGCTGCATCATCTCCTCTCCTTCGACTTTCTCTCCCAACCTACACACCTCAACACACAACCCCTACCCCTACAGAACAGAAAACTACAAGGAATTATGGCCGATCTCGACAACTCGAGCGTGAAGGACGTCCAGTGCGGAGTCATCGGAGGAGGCAGCATGGGCGGCGTACGTCTCCCCCCCCCCCGCCATCGCAACACATCTCCCCTTTGCATCGTCCCGATGGCTGACCTTTGACTCTCCTTGATGGTCTCGCTTTGCAGGGGATGGTCAAGCTCTTCTCTCAAAACGGCGTGCGTTTTCCTCTCTCGCGGCGTTCCATCTTGCTCCGAGCTGCTGTCGCTGACCGTTTGCGAACCCGTGTGCTTTGGACTACCCTCTCAGGGCATCGTCGGTTTCTACGACTACGAAAAATCTGCCGTTGAGCGTCTCCTCAAGGAATGCAAAGAAGACCCCGACGTGCCCGAATCGGCCGTCCACGGGTTCACGTCCTCCTCCTCCCTCCTCTCTTCCTTCGCAGAGGACAAACCCAAGGTGCTCGTCTTGTCGTTGCCTCATGGGAGCGTTGTGGATTCGGTCATTGAGGAGATTGCGCCCCATATGAAGGAGGGGGATGTTGTGATTGACTGTGGGAATGAGTGGTGGGAGAACACTGAGCGTAGGCAGAAGAAGGTTCGCTCTCTCTCTTCTCGACTTCGACTCTGTCAGAATCCTGACTTTGTCAACCTCGCCTTTTGCCTTGCTTTCTGTCATCAGATGGCGGAGAAGGGCATCGCTTGGATCGGCTGTGGAGTCAGTGGAGGCTACCAGGCCGCTCGACGAGGTCCTTCAATGAGCGCAGGAGGAGACAAGGAGGCGTTCGAGCAGGTCCGACCTCTTCTCGAGAAGTGGGCCGCCAAGGACAAGGAGGGCAATATCTGCCTTGCTCACTTTGGTCCCGGAGGATCAGGCAACTACGTCAAGGTTCGTCGTCTGCAGCCTCCCCCCTGTCTTTGGATGGACCATTATGCTGACGCTACTTGGCATCGCTCTTTTTACCCCTTGCAGATGGTCCACAACGGTATCGAGCACGCGCAGCTTTCGATCCTCGCCGAGCTGTACGGTCTCCTCCACCAGCAGGCTGGCTTGTCCAACGACGAGATCGCCGACATCTTTGAAAAGTGGGACACGGACGGCGGGCGGCTGTCCGACAACTACCTCATCGAGATCGGCTGGAAGGGTCTTCGATTCAAGGACGGTGACGGAACGGGCCACGTCGAGAGCGGCATTATCGACGTCATCGATGACAAGATCGTCCAGGACGTCGAGAAGACCGAAGGAACGGGTACGTGGACCAACTCGGAGACGGCCCTCCGACACGTTGCGGCGCCCGCGTTTAACGCGTCGCACAACCTCCGGACGACGTCGGCCCGCAAGGGCGAGCGACTCCTGACGGCGGACGCACTCAAGTTGCCTGCTGGTCGAAAGGTTGACGTCGGGGACAAGGCAAAATTTGTCGAGACCGTCACCAAGGCAGCCGAGGTCGGCATTGCCGCTGCCTTCACGCAGGGGTTCGCTGTGAGTTCTTCCCTTTCGCGGTTCAGAAGGTGTTGGAAGAGCGCTTGAGGCTGACCTGTTTGCTTCACTTTCCCGTCGCAGCTCATCTCGACCGTTTCGAATGACGAGGGATGGGACGTCAAGTTGACCGAGTGTCTCCGCATCTGGAAGGCAGGCTGCATCATCCGATCAGGTCCGTCCTCTCACTCTCTGACGCTCCCCCCCCCCTACCTCTCTCTGACCCCTCGCACCGTCCTTACTTCTCAAGGCGGCTACACCGACTTCTTCCAGCCCATCCTAGCCAAACACGAAAACCTCACCAACCCGCTCGTCATCCCCTCCATCGCCCAAGAGCTCGCAAAGAACTACGAAGCGCTTAAGAAGGTGTGTCTCGTCGCGCTCGAGGCGGACGCTGTCGCACCCACTCTTCAAGCCACTCTGGAGTACCTCAAGGGGTACGGGTGCAAGGACTTGCCTACGAACCATACCGTCATGACTATGGACGCTTTCGGTCACCACAACTACGACATCAAAGGCGAGGACAAACCTGAGGCCAAAAAGGGAGCGTACCAGTGCGTTACATTCCTTTCCCACCTGTTTCTCTTTTTCTCCCAACCTCGTCGAGGCTCACCAGACTGACAATTGCCTTACCTTCTCGCCGGTCTCTTCTCTCACGCAGCACCGACTTCATCCCCGCATAAACGCGTTTCCTCTCTCTCCCTGCTCGCCTCCGCCCTCCAAAGAACTCCTGTAGCAATCTCCTTTCACAACCTTATAGAACTGTATCGCACTTCTCTAGACTTTTCCTGCTCTGCCCATGCTACATATGCCCGCTTGAGAATACTTACCTGCTCTCGAGAAGAAAGTTTTGCGAGCGCCCCCTTTGCGCGGCGGAAGAAGGAGAAAGGAGAAAGGATGATGGACATGGAGGAGCTTGGATGGAGGAGCAACGTGAGGGTTTCGTCCGGTATTGAAAAGAGGTGTGTGAGAGAACCCAGGGTTGAACAGAGAGAATCGAGAGGAGACATTCCCCTTGGAGTGGGGGAGAAAGAGGAGCGCAACTAAACGACGCGGCTAGGAAGACAGTAACTGTGCATGTTGACGAGTCGACGAGTCAACAAAAAAAGGGTTGGGTTCTCCTGATCAAGAAAAATCGACAGGCTGAACTACCAGAGGGGGTATGTACGAAAAGAGGCGAGGATGAGGGAGGGGTGTTTTCAAGCGAGTTGGAGGTAATTCGAAGGTGCGATCCCCGACTGACCCGACCCGTCGAGCTTGGCGACCTGCCACCACTTGCCCGAGTTGTCGAGCACGTCGAAGAGTTCGCCTTTGGACATTGAGATCTCCTGCGGGTCGTCGGCGCTTGCTTGGTCTGCACAAGGGGGAATCAAGGCGAACCGAGGGGCGATTAGCCCACACGCCCGACAAGGCCATACACAAGCGAAAGAGAAAAGAAAAAGGGTTGAAAGCACACGCACAGGCGTAAAGCGCTTTAGCCCTCTTTGTAACCTGTCCACCACCAGGCACACTCCCCCCACTCGTGCTCAACCCACCCTGACTCTCCCCCGCTGCCAGCCCGTTCGCCCCCCCTCGGCCCATCTCAACCAAGGGCGAGTGCTCTCTCAGGTGATCCGTACTCATCCCTCCCCCACCTCCTCCCGCACCGGCGTAAAACCCATTGGCCGTCGATGAAGAAGGATTGATCTCCGCCAAACTCGACGTTCGCTTGCCCCCGCCGCCGGTGTTGGTCGACGAGTACCCCACTCCTGCAGTCTGGTGGGGAGCTGCAAACCCGCGGTTGCCAGACGGATGCACAAGCTGGTTGCCGTGCGAAATAGAGGGATGGTTGAGGAGGTGGTTGAACAGCGTGGGTTTCTCGGAGGTGAGGAAGAGGAGCCAGAGGATGTCGACGATGGCTAGGATGAGCCAGCCTGCCCCTACTGCTTGTTGAGCTCCGTCGGTGGAGTAGATGAACCTCACCTGAAAAGCAAAGCAGGAATTGAGCGCGTGGTCAGCCGTCTATGGCGCAGGGACGAAGGAGAAAGAGCAGAAAAGGGGGGAAAGGGAAGGACGCACTCCGTCAACGGCAAACACGAGGGCGACCGCACCAAAGATCGACAGCTGGAGCTGGTAGAGCGGCAAGCTATCGGTCGCGATGGCGATGAAGAAGCCGATCATGACGGCCAGTTGAAGGAAGATGTTGAACCACTGTCGTACAAAGAGCAGGAAGAAAGAGGAGAAGAGTTGAGCCAGGCTGCTGGAAGCTGGCACAAGGGGGAGAGAAGGACGTACGAGGCTGCCGAAGGTTGGGGAGGTGTTGGAGACTGCTGCCTCGCCCACACACATAGCGATAAAGGCTGCGAACCAGCCGATGATTGCGAGCACCCATGTGAGGAGGAGGATGTAGTGTGAATGGAAGGGGTCTGCGAGAGAAGCGAGAGAAGAGTCAGCTCCCCGTCCCTGTTGGTTGAATCTCCTGAGCGAAGACTGACAGAAGCTGAGGCTGGTGCCTCTTCCTGAGGCCATCGTGTTGTGTGTGAGTGTTGTCGTTGATGGACTGGAGGGGGTCAAAGGAGGACGGTGTTGGCGGGTGACGGTGCACGGGGCGCGAGCTCGGGCGAGCTGGCCAGCAGAGGCGGGGGGTTGCTGCGCGAGCCAGCCAGAAGAACGACAGACAGCTCACCCACCCTCAGCTCTGAAGGCAGCGAGAAGCTGGCAGGGACGGCCAGAACAGGGTGCTGTACACGAGAGAGAGAGAGGTCTGGAAAATAGGATGGGGGGGGGGGGATCCTCAGGTTCAGCTGCTGTCAGCGTTGCTCCTATTTCGCGTCCAGCTTTGCTCGTGCATGCTTTCGCTGCCATCCAACACACTCCCCCTCTCCAAAGGTCCTGTCCAGTAGTCGTTCTCGCTCTCGGGTGGCTGATGACCTCGGATGGCTGACAACAGTCCACCAGCTCACTAGCCAGACCCTCCCTCCACTGACCACCTGGCTCTCCAGAGGGGACGTTGACGTGCGCGTTCCCTTGCATGCGCCAACCTCAAAACCGACGTCGACGCTCCCTCCCTCTCTCTTCCCCCTCCCAACGTCCATGACCACCAAACCCTTCCTCATCCCTCTCCTCCTGGCCCTAGCCCTCGCCCTCGCCTACTTCGCTCGCAGACCAGCAAACCCCACCATGCCGTCCTCCTCCCTCTTGGCTTCGATCCCGCACGCGTTCGTGCCCGCCCTCAAGCAGCCTGCGACGCACACGTACGATCTTCCCTTCCTATCTTCCCCTCTCTCTCTCTCCAACCCCCCGCTCACACTGACAAAGGAAAGGAACTGACCCCCCTCCATTTCTTTCTGTCCTCTTTGGTGTTTTTCGTTCGTTGGCAGCCTGCTGTTCCTGCACGGCCTAGGCGACCAAGGTCACTCCTGGTCCCACCTCCTCTCAACGCACCTGCAACCTGTCCTTCCCACACTCTCAATCATCTGCCCACACGCACCTCTCGGGAAACTCAGTATGAGCGGAGGGCAGATGGTGCCGATGTGGTTTGATATTCCTGAGGGGAACTCGAGGGATAGACCGGAGAGGCAGGATCGGGAGGGGATGGAGAGCACGAGGGTGATGGTTGAGAGACTCATTAGAGAAGAAGGGGAGCAGGGGAGGAAGATTCTTCTGGGGGGATTTTCGCAAGGTTTGTTCGAGCCTTGCTTTTTATTTTGCTCCTTCAAGGGTCGGCTGTTGGAATACCAGAACGTGAAGGCTGACCCGTCACCCTCCTTCTCCGACAATCCCTCCAATACTCGTAAAAGGAGCGGTCATGACCCTCTTTACCGGTCTGCAGTCCAAATCCCCCCTCGAGGGGTTAGTCGTTTTGAGCGGGTTCGTCCCTCAAGCGCACAGGTTGCCTTCTGTTCGTCCGCCCCCCCCCTCCCCTCCCTTCCCCCTCTCGTCACGCTCCTTCCAGAGTCAAGTCTCTGAACCTTCCTCTTTTTCACTTTATTGCAGTTGAAATCTTCTTCACTCGACTCGCTCCCCGTCTTCCTCGCACACGGGACGTCCGACGCAGTGATCGACGTCGCCTATGGTCGACGTGCTCGGGACTTCCTTTCTTCATCCGAAGTTGGGTTGGGCGAGAACTTGACGTACAAAGAGTATGAGAAGCTAGGTCATTCGAGTGGGATTGAGGAGATGCGCGATCTGGGAGAGTGGTTGACGAGTATCTGTCGTTGAGGCTTAGAAACAAGGGGCGTCTTTACCCTTGCCTCGTGAGATGGGATGGCAGATAGTTCTTGCACAACACCGCCTCGGGAAGAGAAGAAGCCAGTGGTCGAGGGAGCGATAGTTGATATTTATCATTAGATCGTGAGGCGTCGTTAAAATGTGGAAGAGCAAGCAGAGTGTTTGTGGGTGCGAGATTACCCTCCTCCTTCTTCACATCGACATGGGCACGAAGTAGCTTGATCCGGGTCCTCGCCCAGCCGGGCCCATGCTGCCGGTCGGCGTCCTCGCCTCCCGATTTGCGCTGATCCTGCCCTCCATCCGCGCGCTGTCCGACTCGCCCAGCCTGCCCGCCGAAAATGCCTGGAGCTCGTCCATCATTCCCGTCAGCCTTCCCTTGCCGATCGAGTACGCCTGCCCGCCGAGCATGCTCAGCCTATCAACCGAAAACGCAGAGGCAGACGAAGGGACCGGTGCATCGACGTCCACTCCGAAGCCTTCGTCCTCGGCGAACCGACGAGCAAAGGTCGCGTAGTCGACCCGCTGGGCGAGGTACGGTCGGAGCAGCTGGGGTTCGATTTGGCCGAGGTACGACTCGGACATGAACGTCTTGAGGACTTCGGGCTGGACGACAAAGAGGTTGCCGAGTTGGCGGAGCATGGCAAAGCGGTCGCTGAGCAGCGGGATGCCAAAGTTGGCAAAGCACTCTTGGTAAGAGGCAAGGTCCCTGCAGGTCGAGTCCATGGCAAAGTCAGCTTTGAGGCGTGTGCGCGTCAAGGAGAGAGACGAGGGCGTACTTGGTCAACATGAGGGCTCCAGTAACGCTGACGGGGAACTTCTTCAAATGATCGAGTAGCAGACTGATCAAGCAAACCCGGCCAGGTATCAGCCCAAGAGCGGTTGCGAGATCGTTCAGATCCCTGCGAGTCTAGCAGCAGGGAGACTCACGTGTGGAAGCTCACGCCGACCTCGACCAAGAACATCTCTGCGTTCTTGCCCGTGAGATTGGCTCGAGCGGTCTGTCGGACCTTGTCGAGGAGGTCTACCGAAGCGGCACAAGGGCCAGTGTTAACCCTCTCGAACGAGGCGTCGTCGTTGCGAGGTTTGAAGTCGTCCTTCTTCTGCTTGCTCAGGAGCAGCGAGAGCCAGTTGACGATAGCTGAAGACGCAAACGGAAGAAACGGGAAAGGTCAGCCCACCGATCGAGCCGTCTCGAAAGCCCAATGAAGCGTGAGGATGTACCATCGAGCAACTTGTGCATGATGGCATTGACTTTGCCCTCGACCCGACTCGTGTTGGTCTGGACAAAGAGGATCATGTCCCTCCTCACTCCAACCGAGGACGACATGAGCGGCAGCAGAGCCGTCGACGTGTACTTTTGCCAGAGCGCGCACAGGAGGTCGGACGTGCGGATGATGCCGAGGATCGACGGGTCTGGCTCAAACTTGGGATCGTGCGCTTCCAATCTCGACAGAGCTCTAGAGAGGGACAGAAATGGAGGTAGGCGACACGAGTCAGTTCACCCTCTTTCTCTGCCAGTGAAAAAAGGAGAGTGAACGCACGAGTCGAGGGACGTCTCGATATACGACCTCCCCAGGGCTTCCGAGAGAACCATTGCAAGCTCCAGCGCATTCTTCGGTCTGCCCAAGCCAGATTCCTTCCAGTCAGTGACAGTTCACCAGAGGTTTGGCCTGACCGACAAAGAAGGGAAAGTGAAGCGGTGGTGGTGGGGGAGTGGGGGAGGGGTGGGGGGGGGGGGGACTCACACATCAGCCGAAGAGCTCAACTCTACACACCTCCCCAGCGCCTCAGCATGCCACCTCAAAACCGTCTCGCCCATCTCGACGCTCGTCTCCCCGTCCATCCGCTGCACCTTCAGCTCACCCTCCTTCTCACCCGCACGCTTCTCTACACCAGAGTACTTGAGAATCGCAGCCGCCGCGCTCTGGGTCGTTGATGAGGACGATGAGGTCGACGTCGTCGCCAGCTGATTGACGACGCGGTCAAAGAGACCATTCGGCTTGACCTTGTGCGTCGTTTCCTAAGGGCATCAACGAGAGAGGATCACACGTTGCGTCAGCATCCAAGTACGCAGAGAGTCAGAAGAAAGAAAGACGCACATGATACTTTGTGAACCTCAGCAAGAACCCCCCGTACAGCTCTCCCAACCCCTTGCGCTCCCGATCGAGGTACCTCTTGCCCTCAAGGTAAGGCGCAAACATCTCCTCCAAACACCCCTCGAGCGTCTGCCCAACCGTCAACCCTCCTCCTCCACCGGCGCTCGCAGCGCTCGCCGCAGCAGCCGCGACCAGTGCCGTCGACCCGGTCGGGTTCGAGACCGACGTAAACTCGTACTGCTTCAAATCTTCAGCCAGTTGAGTGGTGAGTTGATGACTGATGTGCAGCAGTCGAAGGGAAGCCAGCGTCGAAGTCGACGAGGCCTTCTCGAAGAGCGCCTCGAGATGTTGCTGAATCACCTGCGCAAACACGCGTTGGAGGAACACGCGCATGACGACATGAGGTTGAGGGAAGACGGCCTGGATGATCTGGGCTTCGTCCTTGACAGTCGACCGGATCTCGTCGTACAGCCCGACTAGTGTCGGTTCAGTCTTCGGAGAGGGTACGTGAGGATCAGACAGGGCTTTCCAGAAGTCGACCTCGGACGAGCGGGAGGACTGCGACGAGCCGCCGATGCGGTCGCGGGTGATGAAAAAGTCGTGCTGGTTGACGTAGACCTGGACGCAGGACGTGCCGCCGTTGAACTCGAGTAGGACTCGTGCGCAGTGCTGCAAGTTGCAGTTATGTTGAGGCAATGTCAGCAAGCATCCAGGCAGCCTCTAGAGCTCAAGAGGTAAAGAGGTAAAGGTACGCACACCCATCATCTTAGGATCGCCGCGTCTGCAAGTGAAGCAAGGTCAATCCTCTGTATACCGCCTCGTTGTCAAGAGAGGGAGAAAGGCACGCACCGGTAGTACTTGTCGAACAAGCCCAGCACATCCTTCTCGAACCGCTCGCCAAACTCCTCCACAGCAGCCCGAACTTTCCCCAACTCACCGTCGTCCTCGCCCGACTTAGCCAGCGTGCCCGTTCCGCCCTCATCGTCCTTGACGAGACTCATCAGCCTCCGTCCAGTCACGGCCGCTCGCATCCTGCCCTCCCGCCCTTCCCTGCCGTCTCTGCGGGCGTCCTTGAGCAGCTTATCTAGAGGAGTCGAATCCCCGTTTGCGATCGAGAGGTAGTACGACAGCAGGATGGATGTCGACTGGGCTTTTGAGCGAGAGGCGTGCAACGTCGAGAGCAGGTCGCCGATCCGCAATGTCGGTGAGGTGAGGTCGGTGATGCTCGTAGACAGGTTGGAGAAGCTAGTCGAGACGGCGTCGAACCCTCTGTCGAGCTCTCCGAGTCGCTTGCTGTACTCTCGCTTGGCTTTGCGGACCTCGGACTCGAGTCGTTCGGTGCGCGTTTGGACTTGGGTCCGGATGGTGAGGAGCGTGTCGAGCGAGTGGGTGAACGTCCGGAGGAAGGGCAGGGGATCAAAGGGCTCTCCCGAGGTGGATGCCGAGGATGAGGCGATGAGCTTCTCCGAGAGCGAGTTAAGCATGTCGGACGCGGAGAACGTGTCCTGCGGGAAGTGCGAGACGTTCAAGAGTTGAGCCAGATGTCAACCGCTGGTACGAACGGCCAGCTGAAGATGGTGCGAAGCGACAAACCTGGAAGGTTGCGAGGGTCAGGGTGTCTGACACGGCGGGATCAGGTTGTGCGTCCGCCATGGTGCCTGTGTTGTGCTGAGTCCCACGGCGTGCAATGCAGGGCTTACAGGACGGACGCGATGGGGCGGAGTGAGCGAGGTCAGACGGCAACCTGTTTAGGTGCATCACTATGCAGGCGCAATGCATTCAGACAGGCTGAGCTTGTCGCTGCGTGTCCGCGTCCACGTCTCTCGCTCCATCTCGCACCAGCCCCTACGTATCTCAACTCCATCAACTCATCACCATGTCCCGCTCATACGACAGAGGTCAGTCCCCCACCTCCAACATCGCCTGATCGTGCCTGGGAGCTCGCGCTCAAGGCGCAGCTCCCAAGGCGACCGTGGCCAGCTTGCTGACAGCTTGTCCTCTCGTCTCCGTTCATGCAGCCCTCACCGTCTTCTCGCCCGATGGACATGTGAGTCCCTCCCTGGGCATATTCTTCTTTCCGTCAGTTACTTACGACTTGCTCCCTTTCGTCCTTCTCAGCTCTTCCAAGTTCGTCCAAACCCTGCTCAAGCGGACCCTCTCGCTCGTTGTCCCCCAAGCTGATCCTCGACGCCGCCTCACTCTTGACCAGGTCGACTACGCCCTGGAAGCCGTAGCGAAAGGAACCGCCGCCGTCGGGGTTAAATCGTCCTCGTGTGTCGTTCTCGGAGTCGAGAAGAAGACGGCTTTGCAGCTCCAGGACCCAAGGACGGTTCGCAAGGTGGCCATGATCGACGACCACGTCTGCCTAGCTTTCGCTGGTACGTCCCTGTTCCCCCTCCACACCCCCCCTCTCTCCCTCCTTTCTCTCCCCGTCCTCGAGCTGACGATGAGCTGTTGTCATTGTTCTATCGTGCTGGGCGGGTTGGGATGCAGGTTTGACAGCAGACGGAAGGATCATCATCGACAAGGCAAGAGTAGAGTGCCAGAGCCATCGACTGACGGTCGAGGACCCGGTCAGCGTAGAATACATCACTCGGTACATCGCAGCGTACAAGCAGGTGCGTCGTTTTCCCTCGGGTCCTCTTTCTCTCGAGTGGTCCCTCGTGGGTATCGAGAGTACACTGTACTCACGCCGTCTGCTTTCCCCCGCCCCCTTCTTTCGACGCCATCTAGCGATACACACAATCGGGAGGAGTGCGACCATTTGGAATCTCGTGCCTCTTGATCGGATTCGACCCCAACGACAGCACGCCCCGTCTCTACCTGACAGAACCGTCCGGCATCTACTCTGCATGGAAGGTAAGCGTCCCCCTTCCCTCCCCCCTCCTCTCTCCCTCAGCCTCTTTACTGACACTTTCCTTCTACTCCGCTTTTTGTTTGTGTGAAACAGGCAAACGCCGTTGGTCGATCATCAAAGACGATCCGCGAGTTTCTGGAGAAGAACCACCGGGACGACATGACCCGGGACGAGACGATCAAGCTGACGGTGAAGTCGCTGCTCGAGGTCGTCCAGACCGGAGCTAAGAACGTCGAGATTACCGTTATGGACGGGTTTGGAAAGCTCAAAGTGTGTTTTGTCTTTCTCTCCTCCAACTTTCCTCGGACGCCGTGCTCTTTCGAGAATCGGCGCTCTCCAGTTCGAAGACGCCCCTTGACGCTTGCTGACCCCTCCCTTTGCATTAACTTTCTCGGAAAACGCAGAACCTGACGCTCGCAGAGATTGAGGAGGTCGTCAAGGAGATTGAGCTCGAGAAGGAGGCCGAGGCGGAGAAGAAGCGGTCGAGGTTGGCCGCGACGGCCGCGAGCCAGCAGTCGATGGTCACTGGTTCGGCTTGAGGTCGGAAGACGCTGGAGAGAAGGGGGTTGTCTTTGTTTGAGAGAAAACATGAGCTATTGAACAAAAGAGATGCGTGGGCGGCAGGAGAAGATCGGCGAGGAGTGGAAGAACTAGAGGAGACCGGCTGCTCGTTTCCTTTCCAGTCGACCTTGACCTCCTCCTCCTGCCCCGTCCTCTCCAATATGCTTCATCTCCGCCCGCTTCTGCTCGACGGACGCTGCATTGCTCCTCGACGTAAAGTAGAGGTACCCAGCGAGAGTGACGGCTGCTCCGAAAGCTAGAAGTGGCGAACGGACAGTCTGCCCCGACAAAAGGACAGAACGAGAGCAACCGTCAATGGTTGTCCGTTCGTTCAGAGGTCAGTTTGGATAGGAAGGGAAGGGAAACAGACCGAGCTTGGTTCGTCGTACGCGTTGGTTGATCCTCTGGAGGGAAGAGGAGACGGATGAAGGCGCAGCTCCAGAGTCAGCGCCCGTGCGCAGCAGGAGACTGCAGGAGAGGAGGAGACGCACGTAAGACGGGGTGTTGTAGAAGGCTGTAGGGCCAGACATCGAGTGGTCGTCGAGCTGAGGTTTGAGTTGAGTGGGAGTTGAGTGAGAGTTGAGAAGAAGGGAGCGAGATGATGCAGAGAGGGCCTTATGAGTGAGAAGGAAGGCGCAGGAAGGCCCATTCGGGTGTTGCCGGCCTACCGGAACCCGGCCAGCTTGCCGTTCTGAAGAGTGCTCGTTGATTCGCTCTGCTGGAGGAGGAGAGGGGCGACGGGCGAAGAGACGGGTTGGCAGAAGGAACAGTGAGAGGAAGGGAGGAAGAGCAGTGCGCAGTGCGAGCACTTGTCGACTTGATGTCAACCTGCTTCACGCACCAACGCCCGCCGACCTCCCTTCTGTTTCCTTTCTCAAAACGCCCGGGCACCTCCGCAGGCACTTGGGATCCCCGTGTTGCATATTTTAGTGTCATTAAGAGTATTCGGCAACCTGGCGGGCGACTCGTAACGGCAGAAAGCGACGGAACCGAGGGCAAGAGAGAGTAACTGAGACTCGCCGACTCGCCAAGCAGAGTAAAAAGCGAGAGTCCATGTCCGAGAGGGAGGAGGTCGATGGAGAGGAATGGGAGACGAGGATGGGCGATATTGCTTAGAAGAGCATGTCTGGGCAAGGTCGAACGAGTTGCGAAGGTCAGCGTTCCTGGCGGGAGAGTGAAAGCTGAAGAAGAGACGACGAACCGCAGCAGAGCTCCTCGGCGCAGCCTTTCGGGAAAAAAGACGGATTGTTTGGGCGTCAGAGGATTGCGAGATAGTCGAATAAGAGACGAAGAGGGGGCGAGGCAAACTCACAACAACACAAGCAACCGGCACTGAAGGATTTAAAGAAAGGACCACGTGTCAGCGAGAGTATGAATGTGTCGGATTCACTCCAAAACTCGAGAAGAAGATCGTTGAGTAGGAAGAAAGGGATTTGAAGTGAAGATAACGCACAGGCACGCGAGACATCCTCCTCCTCCTCCACTCTTCTTCTGGGGCTGCTGCACGTAGACCTGCAAGCCACAAGTGCGCGCAAAGAGAGTCAGCATGTCAGGATGGGAAACAAGTCGGGTTTGAGAGGAAGGGATGAGACGCACCTGCTGAGGCTGACCCTGCGGCTGGTAGCTGCAAGCACACACGACGAACCACAACCCAGATTGTCAGCTCTTCCCCCTTCAGCAAGCCGCACCCTCTAGATCTCATTCCACTGCTGTCGATCTGCCAAGGAGGCGGCAGGTGCCTTCAGGGAATCGATACAAAGCGGGGACGTACTACTCTTAATGACCCAACCCGACGACCCCACAACAACAGGTACCCAAGTAGAGTAAGCTCGAAGTTCTCTCTACATCCGGCGAACCAGCACGATGATCGAGGAGGAGTTTGGAGGAGAAGTCGTGTGGATGGTGCGTCCGTCCCAGAAATAGCAGGCGGCAGGACGAGGGGAGGACAAGGGGGGGGGGGAAGAAACGTACGCTGCTGCTGTCCGTACTGCTGAGGAGGAGGTCCTCCGTAGCCACCCTGCTGGGGAGGGTAGTATCCACCCTGCTGAGGGGGTGCTCCATAGCCTCCCTGTTGGTAGCCTCCCTGCTGAGGCTGGAGGAGCAAATGCGGAGGGAGGAAGGGCGGGTTGGGTGACAGCGAGAGGAAAGGCAAGCGACGAGGGATCCAGCGTCAGTGAATGCTTCCCCGTGGACAAATTGAAGGGGGACAAGACGTACGTAGCCTCCCTGCTGTTGGTTTCCGTCTGTGTGAGAGTGGGAGGTCAGTAGGGGACGGGGTGGAGGCAGGTCGTCGGCTGAGGGCCCAGCTCACAGTACTGTCACACGGCAACAAGGATCGAAAGGGCAAGCCGTCAGCAGCAGATCCGAGCTCGAGCTCGAGCTCAGGCCAGAGCATGTAACGCACGTCCTTTGCCGACATGTCTGAGTGTGAGATACGAGAGTTGGGTTGCGCTGAGAGGGTATCGTTGAGAGTCAAAGAGGTCGCCTAGAGTGCGCTCTGCGGGTGGCGCTTGCTGCGGCCAACGTACGTTCGACAGGTGCACCAAAACGTTGACAGCGAGCGTTGCATGTATTCAGGAGAGAAGGCGAGTTCGTAGTGTACAGTAAGAAGGGAAGGTCGAGCTCCGCTCAGAAAGATGAGAAGAGGAGAGGGAGGTGGCGTTGCGTGCGTGATCCAAAAAGGAAGGGGGGGGGGGGAGGGGAAAGCAGAGAGAGCAGAGAGAAAAGGCGGTTTAGAGAGGTCGGTCGGTTGCGCATCAGACGGAAAGGTAGGCGGGCGCTCTAGGTCGACTTGACGGTGACTTCCGAGAGGACTCTGGAGGGAAGAAGAGACGGTTGGGCGTGGTTAGCGCTCTTTCGGACACAAAGGAAAACTAGGGTGGGACGCACTTGAAGGCCTCCTTGTAGGCATCGAGCAGAGCCTTGACCCTCGTGCGCTCAGCAACGAGGGCATCATCCTCTGCGAGCAGCTCGGCAAAGAGATCGGGCTTGTAAAGGCTCGTGACAAGTCTCGACTGGATGTTCTCGCGCGAGAAGTTGACGAGCAACTGCACGAAATCGCAAATTGCAGGGATCAGAAAAAACCCCACCGGGAGGAGAACTGCAGGCGGTTGGGACCTGTAGGAAGACTCACGTGCATGACCGCCTTGGGTACGAGGTCCTGGATCGTTTGCCGCGTGATGGAAAAGTACGAGCAGATGAGCGACCGGATGAGGTTGGTCTCCATCTCCTCCCGCATCGAGAGTTGCGGGTGTTCTGGGTCGTGTGACTAGAGGAGCGCAAAGAGGGGGGGAGCAGTGTTAGGGAACGAAAACCGACCGGGTACTTCAACAAAGGGAAGAAAGTGGGGGGGGGGGGGAGACTCACTGGTTCGAGGTGCTTTCCGAGACTCTTCATGTCGAACATCGACTGAGGCTGGTCAAACCTGCCGACCGTGCCGTTCATGCCGTTATTGCGTGACGTCAGCTCGGGAAGGATGTCGGACGCGCCTCCGCCGAACCCTCGGTGGGTGATGTTGCCGTTGGATCTGTTGTCAAAGCTCGACGCGAGAACGGACGAGTGACCTTCCGACCCAGGCTGACCACCGAAGAAGTAGTTGAGGAACGACTCCTTAGCGCCCGATCCTGCGGCGACGGTGGAGGCTTGCTGGGCTTGGGCGGCCAGCTTTTCCTGCGTCCGTCGAGACGAGTGGTGGTGCGACTTGCCAGAGGTCGAGGGGCCGTCCGGCGCGTTGCTGGTTGACTTGTGCTTGCGCGAAGACCGATCGTGCATAGTCTCCGAGACGGACCTGTTCTCCCTGACCTGCTGACTAGATGAGGCTCCGTTGAGCATGAAGTCCTCGACGTTGTGGTCGACAGAGTTCTCCTCGTCGTCTCCCTCCGACGTGACGGACGGAACGTGTGACGGCAGAGGCTGGTGCTTCTGAGCTCCCTCACGCGCAATGTTGGCCGAGCCAGCGACGAACGCTGGATGGTTGGTGTTGATGTACGCCGCCTGGATCGAGATGAGCGAGGTCGTGTAGTCGGACGTGGGACCGAGTCGCTCGCGCAGCAACTCTGACACGACCTCGACGAGCTGGGCGTGCAGCTTGGGGAACCGTTGAAGCTCGACACTCGTCCGGTTGTGGCAGATCTTCATGAGCTCCTCGTAGACGAGCTCGACACACCGCAGACTGGGGCCCTCGAGGAGCTTGATCTGAGGCTTGACGAGCAGGTCGAACGCGACCTCCGGAACGAAAAGACTGGGTCGGGGTCCGGTTGAGTTGCGGATGGCGGTTCGGATGTCTTGCGTGGAGAGGTTGTGAGCCGGGTCTATGCTCTCGAGAGCACGGCCAAAGACGTCGTGGAAGATGTAGTAGATCCGAGCTCCTCCGCAAAGCTCCTTGGTCGAGATATCGAGCGAGGTACCGTCGATGGCAGAGATGAAGTCGCGCGCAAACTCGGTCATGAGTTTGAGGATGAGAGAGCCCTGTCGCACCCAACGAAGGCGTGTCAGCAAGTGGCGGCGAAGCAAAAAAGAGGGCCACGCGCAGACGTACCCGGTGCTGCTCGCCCAGAAAGGTGGAGTCGCCAAACGAGTTGAGCTCGTGCTGCGTCTGGCCCATGAGCGTGTTGAGTCGAGCCTTCATGTCTGGCAGCTTCTCTCGGATGTGGTTCATGAGGACCTGCAAAGAGGAGGGAAGTCCGAGTGTAAACATCGACCTTTCAATTGATGGTCGTCAAGCTGTAATGCTGAAAGGAGGGCTTACGTGGTTGAGTTGCTTGGCCATGTAGCGCGTACCGCACTTGTGGGCAAAGGTCCGGTAGGCAGGGTGTCTGGCAAAGAACTCCTCCTCTTTCTCCGCTGCATCCTTCATCGGCAGACCAACGTTGATGTCCTGTTGCGACCGGTTGACAACGCCGATGAAGCCGAGCTTGAGCGGGTAGACTCGACCGGTCAGGGTGTCGGCTGCGTTCGTCCCTTGGTCCATCAGGTCGAGCTTTGTGAGCACGCCGATTGTCCGCAGCCCTCGGGGGTCGACCGACCGGGCGAGCTTGAGCGCGTCAGAGTTGGCGAGGTCTACGTTGGCGGGCGAGACGGCGAGGATGACAGAGTTGGGCTTGGTGATGTAGTCAGTGACCAGGTTGCGGATCTGGCGCTCGATGTCTGGTGGGGGGTGAAGCAGGAGGTCAGCGCTCGCAATCCTAGAAAGCCTTCGACAGAGACGAGTGGATGTACCACTAGGCTGATCTCCGACAGGTATCTTAGAGAGCGGAGCGGCGACACGTGTCAGCGCCAGGTCGAGACGAGCTCCTCCTCAAGTGCACGTAAACGCACCTTCGTCAGTCCGGGCAAGTCCACAAGCGTGAGATCCAGAACGCCAGGCCCGTAAATCTTGAGGTTGATCGGAAGCTTGGACACGCCCTGTGTTTTCATCGGTTCCTCGCAGGTTGTGTCAGTACCCCTCTCAGCAGGAGCGTAGCCTTCAAATGTCCAGCAAAAGCGACGCACCTTGTTCTGCCCAGCGACCCTGAACGTCTCCGACTCGATCTCCTTCCGAATCTCCTCAAAGTCGGTGAACTTGCGGTTGACGTGCAGGAACTCGGCGTACTCAGTCCCCGAGTCGTTGAGAGTTCCGTCCAGAGCTGCAGAGCGGAGTCGTAATCAGCTTCAAGCCGCAGGTCGTCGAGATGTCGGAGGGAGGTGAGCAAACAGAGCTGGAGGGTACGGACCATGAGCCGACGAAGAAGCCGTATGGATCAGCTGAAGCACCAAAGGACGTCGAGTTACGATTCCCTATTTCCAGATTGGCGAGGGAGGAACCGTCAGTTGGCCTGGCCCCAAAAGACAGTCAAGACTGGTCGAGCTGGACGTACCTGGCCTCGGGGGAGGAAGTCTCTCCCGACGATGCTGCAGGGTTGACACCAGTGCCCAAGTCAGCCTTCAACGACAATACGACCAAGCTTGGGAAGGGATCTGGGGCTCACGTCTCGAGTACCGAAGACTTTCCAGACGATTGGGAGCCGACCTGGAAGCAAAAGGGAGGAACGAGGGGGTGCAAAGAAGCTCGGGGCGTCAGCTCCCTCCTCACCTCACTTCACGCAACTTCTCCTTCCGTGGAGGGACTCACCACCACAATCTGGGGACTGCAGGAGGGTCAGATATGAGCGGACAAGATGGTTAGCTTCAATAAGGGCTTGTGGGAAAAGAAGGGAGGGCGACGCACAGGTCTAGAGGGTCTCCACCGATGGCATTGAAAGTGTCCCTGCGAGGAGGGGGGAGGAAAGTCGTCAACACAACGTGAACTGCAAGAGGCAAAGACCAGAGAGAACGGGCGTACTGGAGCTTGTTGACGAGCGAGATGAGGTCTCCGTCCATGGCCATGCTTGCTGAACGACTGGAGGGAGGAGGAGTTGAGGAAAGGACGGAAGGAGGGGGGCGGTTTGGATCGTCTTCGCTCGGAGATGGTAGAAGGCCCTGGCTTTGAGCTGGAGACTTGAGGTTCTCAAAGAACTGAGGTCGAAGAGAGGTCCGGCGATGGGCTAGTCGAGCAGCAGGAAGAGGGATCTGTGTGTCTTGCTGGGCCTTGCAGGGAGTTGGGGTCGAGGTATGGGGCAAACACCTGCTCTTCTCTCTTCTCGCTGTGACGCGCGCGCGTCCGCCGAACAGGACGCAGACGAGTCCTCCGGCACGAACCCTTCCAGGCTTTCAGTCCGTCTTGCTCCGTTCCGGCAGGTCTTCGTCGAGTGCGAGAATGATTCTAATCAAACAAGCTCTCCCAATCTCTCCACACTTTCCCGTCCCGACCAAGCTTGATGGGCAAGTACCAATCGCTCTTGTCGTCCCCGTCCCCTTCTTCCTCCCACCACCACCTCTTCCCTCCCACCTCCCCCTCCCCATCCCCCTCTTGCTGCTGTCCGCTCGCGTCGCGTTTTGCCTTCCGCGGAGTTGGAGGCAAAGCGACCGATGAACGGACCGGCGACGTAGAGAGGATGTCGATCGGTGCGTCCTCTGCCAGTTCCTTGCGACGCTGAGCTTCGTTGACGTCCTCCTGCAAGAAACCCCAACAAAGAGAGCCTAGGAGTTCAGCGTCACGGTCGAAGAACTCTCGTCCTTTTCGAAAAGAGAGAGTAGGGCCCAGGGAGGGAAAATGGGGAAATCCCAAAGAAAGGAAGATAAACGCACCTCGTCAAATTCGTCTTCCCGTTCAACATAAATTGCGTTCTCCTCGAGCTCTTCAAACCCCGGTGCAAAGGCGCTCCAGGTGTCGGTTTGTTTTTCCTCCCAAAGGTAGACGCACCCCAGCTCGGAGACGGACGCGATGATCGGTTTGGAGGGATGCCACTGTTTTTTTGGTTTGCCTCGGACGGAATTGTTCGACGTCAAAGAAACAGTGGGTGAGGGTTCAGTCAGCGGGGGAAATAGAGGGAAAGAGGACGGAGGGGAGAGGAGGAGGAAGGGGGGAACTCACGTCGACCGTCAGCAGAGCCTCCTTCGGACCGCCAATCATCTTTGTCAGACTGCCGTCGTTCATGCTCCAGATGTAAATGTCGTGTGCGATTTTGCTGCCCGAGCCTGTAAAAAAAAGGGGTTTTTTGGGGGGGAGGGGAGGGGGTCAAACAAGAAAGGAAACGGAGCGAAGCGGGTTTGGGTCAACTCTTGATTCCAAGCGTTTCGGGGTTTTCGTAAATTCTGGAGAGAAGAAGAAAGAAAGAAGAAAGACGAACCTCCCAAAGCATACTCCCCATTCCCCGAACATCCAATCCCATTCCAAGGCGTCCGGTTGACCAAATCCTGGAAACGATGCAGAGGGGAAACGTGTTCCTCCTCGCCGCCGTCGGCGGCCAAACTGATGGCGAGGACCCGGATGGCTCGGTCTTGAGAGTTTGTTACGAGGTAGTGACCCTGCAGCGAAAAGGCGAGGTCGAGGACGGCTGAGTTAGAGATTTTGACGCGCTCGATCAGCTTTGAGAGTTACGCACACGGGGGAAAGAAAGGAAGGGGTCAGCAAGTTGAGTGAGAGTAGAAGGGTGAGAGGGAGGGGGACGGGACGAACGTCGTGCGAGAGTGAATCGAGAATGAGAACGTCGCCTGACTTGGTGCCGACGTAAAGACGACGTCCGGAAGGGTTGAACCTCGCTGCCGTCAACAACGTCCTCTTCCTCTCCGATCCTCCCTCCTCCGTCGCCCTCTGCTTTCCCTTGCCTGACCCCTCAACCAAAGACCCTTCGTCGACGTCCATCCCGTCGTTCGTGGGCTGCAGGTCGAAGACTTCTCGCCGACCTCGAGAAGACGGTCGGAGGTCAACGACGAACACCTGGCCCGTCCCGAGCGTGGCGACGAGCACCTTGCTGTTGGCCGGGTGAAACTGGGCGTCGATAACCGGTCCTTCAAACCTGATCGTTTCTACCCTTTCACTCCTCTCGAGATCCCAGAGGATAACCGTCCCATCCCTGCTTGCACTGAGGAGGAAGCGAGAGTTGCGCGACCAACAGACCGATTCGACCGAGCGAGAATGGCCCGTTTCGACCCAGACAACGTCGTGCGTGAGGACGTCCCAGATGGAAATGCAGCCGTCTGTTCGACCGACGGCGAGGAAGGAGCCGGAGAAGTAGCCGTGCGGGTTGAAGGAGATGCACGAGGCCGAGTCGTCGAGCGTGTGAGAGAGGGACGAGGGGTAGTCGAGCAGAAAGGGCGAGAGCAGGGAGGTGTTCCTGGAGGCAGGGACGCAAGGCGGAGCGAGTAACCCGAAGGAAAGCGTGTGTGCAAAGCCGGGTGGAAGTCGTCGGAGTAAAGTAGCGCAAGCGATGGGAGCAAGGTGAGGATGACGGAAGCGCGTCCGGAGTTTGGACCAAGGGCAGGGCGAGAGGCGATGCAAGGGCAGCAAGAGAAGCGAGGCTGTCAGCGGATAGGGTACACTCGGACCAAGTCGTTCTTGACACCAGACTGACATGGTCAAGGTCCCCTGCGAGTGGTAGAGGGAGGAAGCAAGAGAAAGCAAGGACGAAGAGGCTGCACGCGTCGGATCAGATCCCAAACGAGAAACCCCCGACTGGGGAATATTCAGCGTGGGAACCCAGAACCCCCCTCTCCCTCCCCAATATCGCCCCCACAGACGACGACTGCCCTCTCCTACATACCCCCCTACCCACATCCTCTCTCTACGATGGCCGCGCCTGCTGAGTTTCTCACGTACATCCACGACCACCAGTCAGACCTCATCGACAGACTCGCAAAAGCAGTCGCAATCCCCGTACGCACTTCCTCCTTCTCCCTCCGACCGTCCGTCGCTCATCTCCTACGCCCTGCCCTGCACCCCTAGTCCGTGTCCGGAGACGCAACCTATCGCAAGCATGTCGTCGAGATGGCCGACTTCCTGATCGCCGAGCTCACCAAGCTCGGAGCGACCGACATCCAGCGCGAGGAGCTCGGGAAGCAGGTCCTCGACGGGCAGGAGATTGACCTCCCCCCCGCCGTCCTGGCTACCTACGGTGCGCTCGTTCTCCATCTCCTTCTCAGCAGCCCATCAGGTTCCCACTTCTTTTTTGCTGACCCTTTCACTTTACCTCCTGCCTTGTCGTCGGTTCAACAGGGTCCGACCCTAGCAAGAAGACGGTCCTCGTCTACGGTCCGTCCTTGGGCGTCGCACTTTGCACCAGTCGCCATGCGTTCCCCGTCAACTGACAAATAGCGAACGTCCCGTTTTGATCTCTCTTTCTCTTCTTGCCAAACCAGGTCACTACGGTACGATCGCCTTTCCCAATCCGAGAACCTCTTTGCGAGGAAATCTCTTGCTAACGCTGTGTTCTCGTTATCCGTATGTGTGCGTGTGTGTGTGTGCTGTAGACGTCCAGCCCGCGCTCAAGTCCGACGGCTGGGACACCGACCCCTTCACCCTCACTCCCTCTCCGACCGGCAACGGCGCTTTGCTCGGTCGAGGCTCCTCCGATGACAAGGGACCTTTGCTCGGCTGGCTCAATGTCATCTCCGCCCATGTCGCTTTGGGTAAGGAACTACCGGTTAATTTGAAGATGTGCTTTGAGGGGATGGAGGAGAGTGGGAGTGAGGGGTTGGACGAGCTCATCGAAAGGCAGAAGGACGTCTACTTCAAGGGAGTCGACGCCGTTTGCATCTCGTGAGTTTGTTTTCCCCTGTCGACTCAGCTTCTCAAGTCTCTTGCTCGTGTCCTTTGACAAACATGCCGAGCCACCAACCTCTCTCATGACTGACGTCTGAACGCGCGGTTCAATTTCATTCCTTCCCTTTTTAACATCCCTTAGCGACAACTACTGGCTCAACACGACGACGCCCTGCTTGACGTACGGTCTGCGAGGGATCACGTACTACACGCTCAAGATTGCCGGACCTGCGAGGGACCTCCACTCGGGCGTGTTTGGAAACGTCGTCCACGAGCCTAGTACGTTTCTTTCTTCTCCTTGTCGCCTCCCCCCCCTCCCCCCAATCGTGCCCTGCTTTGGTCGTTTCCGCCTCGTCACGAAATTGCCAATATCCTGACGACTCGACCGTTCCGTTCTGACTCTCACTCTACTCCATTCCTTTGTTGATTCGTGAAGTGACCGACCTGGTCAAGATCCTCTCCACCCTGGTCGCTCCCTCCGGAGAGATTCTCATTCCAGGCATCAAAGACACCGTCGCCCCCCTCACCCCCGCCGAAAGAAAGCGGTACGAAGCCATCAACTTTACCCTCTCCGACATTCACGCTTCCACAGGTAGCGAGACGTGTTTGAGCGAGGATAAGACTGTTGCGCTGATGGGGAAGATGAGGGAGCCTAGTTTGAGTTTGCATGGAATTGAAGGGGCTTTCTATGCTGCGGGGGCAAAGACGGTCATCCCTGCTACGGTCGTCGGTGTGTTTTTAAACAACCTCCCTTCCTCCTTCTGCCAGAGGAGGCTTGCCTCTCAACTTGGAAGGCGTGAGGGATTACCTTATCGACTTCTGTTGCTGACCGTTCGTCCTTTGCCTTCTGCTTCTGATGACCACCAGGCAAGTTCTCCATCCGACTCGTGCCCGACATGCTTCGTATGTCCCCCCCCCCCTTCCGGCCCTCTTCTCTCGTAACACCAATCTCCGTCGAACCACCTCACCTGACCATTTCTCATTCCCTCGTCGAACTCCAAAAACTCTAAAAACAGCCGAACAGATCACCAAGCTCGTCAAGGCGCACGTCGACTCGGAGTTTGCTAAGCTCAAGACTAAGAACAAGGTTCCGTCCCCTCCTCCCCCCCCCCCCGCCCGCTCTCCCTCCTCCTCCTCCTTCTTCTCCTCTTCGGTTGTTATCTTTCGTGCATGGGCTGAACGGACGGCGTCCTTGCGGGTGTTCTTTGAATGTGGAAACACAACAGTACGAGATTGAGTGCGTGCACGATGGAAAGCCTTGGGTTGAGGACCCGGAGCACTGGAACTACCGAGCGGCGGCCAAGGGTTCGTCTTACTTCTCTATCTACCTTCCGACGCGTGGCCGTCAAACGAAGGCGAGCTGATTCTCTCCTTTCCTCTTGCCATTTTCGTTACCTTTTAACGACGCAGCTACACAGCAGGTGTACGGTCAAGAGCCAGACTTGACTCGAGAGGGTTCGTCCCCATCGCTTCTCCGCCCTCGTCAACATACTAGACAAGATCTGACTCCCAATCTTTCACTTTTCGCTTGCATAGGTGGTTCGATCCCCGTCACGCTGTCGTTTGCGGACGCACTTGGAGTCAATGTGCTTTTGCTCCCTATGGGAAGGGGAGACGATGGAGCTCATTCGGTACGCCCCCCCCCCCCCAACCCCCCACCCTTCCCCCCTCCCTCCTCTTCCCCCATCACTTCGCCTCGCCTCTCTTTTTTGTTTTGTTTTTTCGCGTCTCGCACAGAGAGCACAGAAAATTGACCAAAGGGCTTGACTTGGCTGGGTCGGGTTTTGACGCGTGTGGCTTAGATCAATGAGAAGCTCGACACGGACAACTACATCCGGGGCACGCAGCTCTTGGGCGCGTACCTCTACGAGGTGGCTGCTTCTGCCGAGTAATGTTCGAGGCGTGCATGCGGTTGGGCCAAGGGATATGAGTGGGGGGGATGGGGGGTTTCCGGTTTGATGTCCTATGGAATTGGATGCGTTTTCGTCGTTTTTTTTTTCGCCTTTCACTCTCTTCTCTTTCGCGTTGGTCGTTCGCCTTACCGTCGAGACTGGAGCGCGAGACGATATGAGAGTGTGCGAGGACGTTCTTGATCACAGGGTGTGAATCAAGGAGGTTTAATGACTACAGTTTTCACCTCGAGGACAACGAGTCTTCAGACATAGCCCCTCTGACCCAGCGCCCTGGATGTCTCTCACCCGAGGGGTTTTCGCAACTCTACGCTCCTCGTCATGAGCTCCTTGCACGCCATGTAGGGAACGAAGTAGCGATCGGGGTTGGGAGGGAGCGGCCAGGGCCAAGACGGGTCTGGATTTTGGGGTGTTGCTGAGAGGGCTGCGGGTGATGTACGTTGATCGACGGGTCGAGCGAGGGGGGCGTTGGGAAGGGGGGGGGGGGGGAAACTCGAAGGGCCGACCGCGGTGGGCGACACTTGATCGCCTTGCTCCCTTGAAACAACGACGGCCCGCTCTCTCTCTTCCGACAACCCGACAACCCCCACCCCTAGCCCTAATTCTCCTCCCCACCCTCTCCAAGCTCACCCAACTCTCATCGTCGAACCATCCAAAGCCCAACAAAAATCCACCCGCACAAAATCAGAAACAGCATAAGCCAACACCACTGACCGCCGACCTTGCGGCTCATGATCCCCATTCGACGCATCGTGCCTTTGATCGCTGTAGAGGTTGAGGAGAAGATGTCGTTCTGCAGGTTTTGGGAAGTGAAGGAGGGGATGGCAGGAGGGGGAGAACGTTAGAGAGGGATGGGGGGAAGGGGGGTGAAGAGGGAAGGAAGAAACGGACCATGGAGTCGAGTTCAAATGTCCCGTCCTTGACTTCTGTTCCGATGTTGACGGTGATCTAGAACGGGCAACAAGCGGACAAAGCATCGCAGGGTGAGAGTGCAGACGGTCGGGAGGCAAGAGTCAGCTGGCTGCCATTCTTTCCCACCGCGGGAGCCCTTGTATAAGCCTAGGACTACCGTCCTGACCTCCCTTCTACTCGAGGAAGGGCTTGGTCCAAGAGCCTGACCCCCCCAACAGAAGGAGAGAAAAGTAAAAACGCACGTCTTTGAGAATCTTGACCTTTCCAAAAAGCCCTTCCAACCTATCCTCGCTCTGGCCCTCGAGCCCCTCCAAACTCTTGTTGCTCGAGTACCCCCCTCCTCCGCCTGGTGTACCCGACCGTGACGGGTAGCTCGAGGAGTAGTCGTTGACGTAGGGTGTGGGAGTGAGTGAGCCTGGGTAGAGAGGGGTGGCTGAGCGGGAGGGGGCGTAGGAGGGCAGGAGGGTAGAGGAGGAGGAAGGGTAGAGCGGTTGGGGGTTGCGTTTCGACAGACCGCCGGAGGAGGATGAGCTGCTGGGGCTGAGTACGAGGATGTCAGGACTCGCGAGGAGGCTGGAAGCTGTTGGGGCACTCACTAGGACATGCCTGTCTGATTTCAGAATTGCTGCTGTTCGTCGTCGTACTCTGAAGCGAGATGGCCAGCTCAGGCGAGGCGGCAGAAAACCTCCGAATAATAGCCCAATTTCGGACCCAAATTGAGACGCGACCTGGGCGGAGAGGGAGGACGACGCGTCTCTCCACCCTCTCTGCTCCTCCTCCTCCCTCGGCAGACCATGTTCCGCAACCCCGTCCGCGCGTCGTCCTCCTCACACGGAGAGGTAGCCATCAACTCGGGCACCTTCTCATCACACTATCCCTTCAGACTCAACTTGTACGTTCCCCCAAGCCCCCCTCAACCCCCCCCCCCCCCCCACTCGAAGGCTCACGTTCCGCCTCACTCCCTCGCTTCCTCGGATCAGCTACAACCGACCGCCAGCAGAGGACGTCACGCTCGAGGACTTTGAAGAGTTCGCCATCGCCAGACTGCGCAGTACGTCATCCGTCCTCCTCCTCTCCGGCGTACCACACAACCTCCAAAGCTCGTCCCCTTTGACACCCCTCCGCTCTACCCTTTCTTGGTACACCACCCTCAGTCATCGCCCTCATCGAAACCTCCCTCATCCGAGCCCTCCCCCAAGCCCAACTCAAAACCTCCTTCGAACAAGCCTCCAAGAGATACCTCCCCCTCTCCTCTCGCACAGCCAAAGCGGCCGACCTTGCGCAGGAGAGGAAACAAGACGAGGTGGGACACTTTGTGTTGAGGCTTGCGTTCTGCGGGAGTGAAGAGTTGAGGGAGAGGTTTGTGAGAGCGGAAACGGCGTTGTTCAAGTTGAGGTGGGAAACGGACGATGTTAAGGAGAGGAAGGACTTTCAGGCGAGTCTCAACCTCGGCTTCGAACAGGTACGTTGACTTTCATCCTCTTTCCTTTCGCCTTTCCCTCGAAGGACTAGAAGGATCGGATCAAGAGACTGATCTGGCGTTTTTTTCTTTCTTTTGGCGTCTGACGTCTTCTCTCCTTTCCCTTGTAGGCCACCGAGACCGAAAAGGAGTTCTACAAGACCCAGCTGTTCGCCGTCCACTCAAACGGGTCAAACACGTACAACCCCCAACACGACACGTTCTACAAGGTCGCCTGGCAACGTGTACCCGACCTCGTTGGGAGCCGGAGGGTGTTTGTCGTTGGCGGGTTCGCGTTTGTGAGCGAGAAGGATCAGCTGAGTTTGGTTTTGAGGGAGTTTGAGAGTCGGTTAATGAAGGGTCTTCAGGTGCGTCCCCTCCACCCCCCTCCCTTCTCTCTCTCTCTTTCTCTCCTGATCTTTTCCTTGCTTTGATGCGAGGAAGTGTCTGACTTCTAGGAGTTGCGCTTTGGCTCATGGGTTGACTTCTTCAGATGACGGCCAAGTACCTGCCCCGGCTGGACGAAGACACCCGTCTCCTTCCGATCCTCTCCCACCTCTCACTCTCCTACCTGTCCGGCGCCTCCGCTTCGGACTACACCTTCTCGGCCTCGGACGGGGAGAACAAGGTGACGGCTGAGATGGTCGATGGGTTGGCCAAGAAGCACTTCCCGCCGTGTGCTCGACATTTGTGGGAGGAGGGAAAGGCGAAGAATCACTTGAAGCACTATGCCCGACTGCAGTTTGGGCTGTTCCTCAAGGTGCGTCAACTTCCTCCTCCTTCCCCTACTTCCCCTCCCCTCTTCGACCAGAGGAGAACGCTGACCCTCAGTTCGTTGTTCGGTGGGAATGAACAGGGTATTGGCCTGTCGATCGACGAGGCCTTGCTCTACTGGCGCAAGCTCTTTGCCGTCGGCCAGAAGATGAGCGAGGACAAGTTCAAGAAGGAGCACGTGTACAACATTCGCCACTCGTTTGGACTCGAGGGAGCGAAGAAGAACTACACGCCGAAATCGTTCGTTTCCTCCCTCCCCCTTCCTCCTCGGACGTACTTGCTCTCATCGGATTTGGGCTTTGTCTGACTCTCCTCTCTCTCGCTCCCGACTTTCTGCCTCTAAAAAACAGGTGCCAGCAGATCCTGACGCAGAACCAACCCGGAGCGCAAGACACACACGGCTGTCCGTTCAGGCATTTCGCACCCGACCGACTTTCCCTCTTCCTCTCGACCAACTACTCTCTCACCGGCCCAGATCTGGCAGAGGTGATGGGTCAGGTGTCAAAGACGCACTACCACGTTGCTTGCACGAGGGTGTTTGAATGCACCCACTCAAGCGGAGTGAAGAAGGGTGAGGGGCTGGGGGGAGGGGAGAATGTCGATCATCCAAACAAATGGTTTGATAGGAGTTGGGAGCTCGAGCAGGTTGGGAAGGAGGTGAAGGACGAAGGAGCGGGCGATCAGCCGATGAAGGTCGAAGGTTGATCTGTCGCCTTTCCTCGGAGGCATACACTGCTTTACTCTTCTCTCTCCCTCTTTCTCTGTCTCCCATACGCCACTTTGCTGCTTCCTTTCTCCTTGACGACTCCTCCGACTCCTTCCTTTCTTTGATGACGCCCCTTTAAACGACTGCCTCTTATCTCTTGATCTCTTGATCGGCCTTCGAAAGTGCGGGTGCGTTCGAGCGCGGATGGAACCGCCTCGAACCGTCGTCGCGCAAGCCCTTCTGGGCGCAAGCCCTTTCCATCGATTCCTACATCATCCACTCCATCTGTCCTCTTGTACATCTGCTGCTTCCTGCATAACTCTCTCGCATCGGACTCCCACCCATCTGTTCGACCTCGCCTGCCTCGCTGCTGCTTGCACCCCGCCCCCCCGCCTTGCATTGGCCTTCCTGACGCGTCCCAGCCCTTCTCGCCCTCGGCCATGGCCTTCCGCACCAAGCGTACCTTCTCCCAATCTCACTCGCCCCCATCCCAGACTTCCTCCGAAGACGAGCTCGATCCGCCTCTCAAACGCCGCGTCCTCTCGCCCCCATCTTCCATCCCGGATGCCACATCGTTCGGACGGACTGACGACGGCGACCAACGACCCATCTACGCACCCTATTACACACCCTTTCCCTCCTCGGGCGCAGGTAGCAAACGGAGGGCAGACGAAGTCGATCTCGACGACGAAGACGACGACGGGTTCTCGTCTGAAGGAGGGGATGCCTCGAGTTCCTCTACTGCGACCTATGACGGCTACGGTCAGCCCCTCCCAAACGCGGCGTCGCACAGTAGTCAAGCTCCCAACCGTCCTCCGCCCGTCAAACGACTCCGACGAGGTCTGTCTTCGCATCTACGCCGAATGGGTTTGAACCCGGACGATCCCTCAATCGAAGAACAGCCCGAATTCCAGCGTTCGGCTCACATGCCCCCTTGGGCCTCCTCCAACCACCCTGCCAATCCGTCGTTCGCCCACGTCGAGCCGAGCAGCGTTGTAGAGCCTGGGGAAGTTGGACCGGCTGTTTGGCTTGGACATGCCCCTGTGAGGGATGAAGTTCGGTTTGAAGAGTTGACGGGTGACGGAGGGAGGGAAATGGAGGAGGCGAGGACGAAAGCTTGGGAGTTGGAAGTTTGGAAGGGTGCTCGGTCAGGTACGTTCATTCCCCTCTTCTCTACCCCCCTCATTCAGTTGACTGACGCTGGCTCATTTTGATTTTTTGCGGCTCGGACAGGTGCATCGCCGGAATCCAAGGAGAGGGGAGAGGTCCGACTGCCGAGCTACATGAGTTCATCCTCGCCCTGGGCCTACAACCTCGAGCCTCCTCCAGACGTCTACACGAATCGCGAACGAGGCCTAGTGTGAGTTTTTCTCTTCTTCTTTTGTCTTTCTCGCCTCCTCTTTGACGCTTTTCAGAGACTGACATTTGGTGGGCGTGCAAATCGCTTCGAACAGGCTGTACAACCGACCGCCCGCCCGACCATCCATACCGTCCTCCTCCCAGCTTTCCGAACAGTCCAACATGGACCTCGACACTTCACCAACACCTCCGCCTGCTAGCGGGCCGTACATGTCCGAAAATGAATACGAAGGCCTGAACGCAGGCGGGTGGTTCATCGACGAGTCCCGATTCGAAGAGATCCCCGAAGAGCCGCCAGTCGGAGCGGATGCGGAAGGGGGGATGGACGTCGACTAATTTTCTGGTTTTTCTTTTTCTCAAGAGTGGGAGGGAACACAATTGGGAGGGAGCAATACAGGGGATGCTCATTCCTCAGGCTTTTCGCGGCGCGCACCAAGACGTCGGCGCTATGACTTTAATGACCCGTACGAATAACCCCCTTCTCGTTTTCTTGTTGGTGGGTAGTTGGAAAGGGAGCCTTGTGATCCATTGGATATCGTTGCTCGAGCAAGGAAAAAGGAGATTGAGTGGATGCGTGTTGTTACGTATTGGTTGCTGCTGGGTGGAAAGGGAGAAGAGACAGATTGGAAAGAGTAGAAACAGAGAGGGAGAAAGCCGGTCGACAAGACTGTGGCGACGGCGTTTCCGGGTTCGTGTAAGCGTTTGGAGATTCGACGGGACGGGAAGGAGGGATCTGAAGGAGCGAGCGGGCAGGCGGAGGAGGAGGTAGGTTTATGCCGCCGTGAAGTAGGGGTGCTGCAGAGCTCGCTTGGCTGTTTTGGGCCGAGAAAGGAACACGTGAACAGGGTGTCAATTCGGCTTTGTACTAAAACGAGTCTGAGAAGGACGCACCAGAGATACGGTGGGCAGGGTCGTAAACGAGGGTTTGCTGAGAAAGTGCACAGTTTGCGACGCAAAGTCAGCATCAGCGAGTAAAGGCGAAGCAGGGCTTGTGGTAAGCTTACCCGAAGAAGGTCGAGACCCGTCTCGTCAAGCCCAGGCACGACCTTGTGCAGATCCTGCGCACTCCACCGAGGGAAGCTTTCCTTGTAGTCGGGAAGCGACCGAACACCCGGCCAGATCGTCTCATCCGGAGTTCCCATCAGACTGAAGCAGATAAAAGCCGACACCACGAAAGATCAGTCGCGTTTGGGTAAACCCACAAGGCGAGTCTTGAGGTGAAGAAACAGAAGAAAACGCACCGGAAAATTCGGAAGATTTCGTCAATCTCAGAGTCACCAGGGAAGAGTGGCTGCCGCATTACCATCTCTGCAAAGATGCACCCTACCGACCACATGTCGAGAGCAGTCGAGTAATGTCGAGATCCGAGAAGAACTTCTGGAGCTCGGTACCACAGGGTGACGACCTGGGCGAGATGAAGACAGCGTCAGGACGCGAACCCCGACCCTCGCTCGTGGACTGTTGGACGACATGGAGAGAGAGAAACGCACCTCGTGGGTGTAGGTCCTCAAAGGGATACCAAACGCTCGTGCAAGACCAAAGTCTGCGAGTTTGAGGTTTCCGTCCTTGTTGATGAGCAGGTTCTGGGGCTTGAGATCTCGATGGAGGATCCGGTGCGCGTGGCAGAAGTAGAGGCCCTTAACGAGCTGCAGCGTGAAGCGCTGTTCCAAGCAAAGGGGAAAGACACGACGTCCAAGTGAGGGTCAGTGGTCGGCCAACAGTTCGTATGGAGGTGAACTCGTGATGGAGAAGTCTGGACGTGAAGAGAACGGACCTTCACGAGTGCAGGTCCAAGACCGTCCTCCGAGCCGATGGTGTCCATGTACTTCTTGAGGTCCATGTCCAAGAACTCGAAAACGAGGTAGAGCTTGGCCTCGGAGTGGACGATGTCGAGCAGCCTGTGAGGTCGTGCAGGCGGGTGAGAGCAGGTCAGCCATCAGAGCTCGGGCCAGAGCTGCCCCTTTGCGACGCGTCCTCGCCCTCTGCGCGACAACCCCAGCTGTCACCCGCCCTGCTTTGCCTAGCAGTCAAGATGAGTCGGTGGGTCTGCTCGGAGAATACGCACGCAACGATGTTGTCGTCCTTGAGCTCCTTGAGAAGACTGATCTCCCTGATGGCCGTGCTGGGCACTCCCTCGTCCTCCGCTTCGAGTCGGATCTTCTTGAGGGCAACGATCCGGTTTGTTTTGATCTCCTTGGCCTTGTAGACGACTCCGTACGTGCCTGAAGACCCAGCGAAAGGGGGCAGGGTGGGGATCAGTTACACGTCCTCGCGCAACGAACGACGAGCTCTAACTTCAGTTCAGACGCGAGCGAGAGAACGCACCCTCTCCGATCTTTTCGAGCTTGGTGTAGGCGTCTAGTGAGGTTCCCATGGTGCGTCTGGGATCACGTGGGGATTCCTTGGAGGGGGTTGAGGGGTAGAGGGGAGGAGCGTGCAGGTGTTGGTCCTCTTGACTTTGGCTCAGGCGCGTCGTCCAACAGACAGTCGGACTCAAAATTCGCATTGATTTTCGGACGCTAGCCAAGAGACGACACTGTCCACATTTTGACAGCAAGGAAGGGAGAGTGGTCGCTCTCTGGCAGGTGCAAGGAGCAGAGGTTTACAAGGAAGGTGGGTTTGCGCGGGCCGGCAGTTGACCATGCGCTTTTCCACAACCCACGTCGGCTCTTCACCTTGGATACAAAAGGCAACATTATCCATCAAACGCAGAGGAATCCCTGCCCGTTTTTCGTCCAACTTGATGCGCCTAGTACAGGTCCTCAGGAGCAGGGGCAGGTGATGCATCCTTGGGTGGTGCTGCAGGCTCGACGTCGGTGTCCCCGATCCGCTTGGTCAAGAAGTCGTTCTGGGGGAGCGCAAGGCGCAGAAAGGATGAAGTGTCAGTACACACGCGATATTTCTGCGAGAATTTTCGAGAAGTGGAGAGAACGTACCTCGTCCAAGGCCGCGCAGATGATGGTCTTTCCTCCGAACTGCCTTCCCGCAATGGCCCTGACTCCAGCCTGCGCTCCCTCGACCGTCCGGAAGAGAACGAACACGCGTCCGACCCCAGCGTCCTCGTCGCTCCTCGCCGCGTCCGTCGCGCTCTGCTCGGCCTTCTCCAGCTGACCGGCCACCTTCCTTGCTCGCTTGGTAGGTCGGGGGATCCGCAGCTGCTCGACCTCGCCGTACTTTGAGCACTCCTCCTTGATGTCGAGCAGGATGTCCTCGTAGTCGTCGTCGTTGGTGAGCTCGTCGGGCGTGACCATGTTGAGCATGACAATCGCGCGCGAAGTGAGCGGTCCGTTGTCCTGAGCGAAAGCGGGAACGGGTCCAAGTCCACCTCCGTTGGCGCCCGAACCGAAGTTCTGCCCGCCGCCGATCCGGTTGCCGCCTGCGTTGCCTCCCGAGCCGACCGACGCGCGTTGAACGACGAGCGAGCGGTCGCCGAGCTCCATGTTGTTGAGCCCCTGGATGGCGATCTCCGTCACCTCGGGATCCACATACTCGCAGAAAGCGAAGCCCTGGGCGGAAGGGAGACGATGGGAGTGCAAATTGTCAGCGGTTTGAGAGGCGGACTTGATGCAAGGGGTGGGAGAGCAGCACACCTTTGATCGATCAGGATCTCCGTTCTCCTTGACCAGGTTGAACGCTTTGAGCTCTCCAAACGACTTGAGCAGCTCCATGACCTGCTCGTCGTTGAGGTAACTCGGCAGGCCGCCGATGAAGACCTTGTTGGGCGAGTCGGGCACGTTGGACGAGACGTGTCCAGGGATGTGGGGCGCTCCTCGGTCGTTCTCGTCGGGCACGTAGTCCTTTGGACGCCTGATCTTGAGGACCGAGTTGGCGAAGGCAAGGTTGTCGAGGACCATGGCCTTGGTTGCCTCCTCAGCCGTTCGGAACTGGTGCAGACAAGGACGGAGTGAGGGTCAGTTTGATCGCTAAGAGGAGGACGTGTCGACGAGAACGCACCTCTACGAAGGCGTAGCTCTTGTCGTGATTACACTGAACGTCGACAACAGGCTCGAGACCGTGTTCGTCTCGCGTGACGCCGAGCCCGAACATCTTCTCGTTGAAGAGCTGCTTGAGGTTCTCTGGCGTGCAGTCGTACGTGATGTTGCCAACGTACAAACGTCTCCTCTGTCGGGCGACGTTGGAGCTGGATCCTCCCATTCCTCCCATGGGAGCGCCGGGTGCGCCTAGGGCAGCGGGTCCGTTGATGCGAGGTATGAAGCCAGGTCCCATGCCGGGGACAGGGTGCAGAGGAGCGGGCAACCCATCGGGTCCGAGCACGTACTGAGGTCCAAAGTTTCGGTTGGGGCCGGGAGGGTTAAAGAGGCCCATCGCCTTGGCTTGGCCGGCAGTCATCTTCTCGCAGCCGGGCGGGGCGACGTCCCAGAGTGTCTTCTCCCTCTTCCACTGGCTCAGCGGGACGGTGTCCTCGGGCGTAGGACTGCGTCGGCGGCTGTGGTCGTCAAAGTTAGGTCGTTCGTCGCGCCCGCGTCGACCACCATGATCTCTGCGGTCGTCATACCTGCGAAGAGGACGTCCAGGGGTGTTCGGTCAGTTGCAGACACAAGGTCGTTCGAAGGAGCGGCCAGACATACCGGTCCCTTCCTCCACCGCCGACGTACCCTCCGCCGTAGCGATCATCGTCCCTCCTTCCCCCACCCCGGTAGTCATCCCGCCTAGGCTCATCCCGGTGGCCTCGTCTCGGAGGTTCGTCGTATCTCGACGAGCGGCGGTCGCGATCGTAGCTGGTGGGTCAGATGGACGGGAAGGGCATCATCAGCTCTTCCGCCGAAGTACGAACCACTCAAGCAAGGACAGGCGGGCGGGAACGACTCACTCGTCACGTCGCGAAGGGCCGCGGTGCTCTCGGTCGTCGCTGCGGAACGTCCCAGCGCGTCGTTCTGGGTGTCGATTGATGGCGAGGTGAGGAAGGAAGAGCAAACTGGTCAGTTCCTCTTGGACGTGCCTGACAACGCGACTTTGTCCGGCGAGCCAGCCTGCGGATGTCCTGTCAGATAGAGCGACCTCTCCCCCTCCTGCCATCTTGCAGGCATCTCGTCCTCGTCCCACTTCTTGAATGGGAAACCTAGCCGAGCACGACCTGCCAGGCCAGCTCAGCCCGGCCTTACTTCTTCCGGATCTTCTGCCATTCCTCCCGCCTTCTCTCGTGTCCGAGCTGGAAGAGACTAATTTTACTGACCGTCGTATTCGTACGGATCCATGGCTGCTGGTTGGTGTGAGGGAGGGGTTCTGTTCAGAGCTGAACGAGCTGCAGCTCGAGCGTTGCGGCCGAAATCCCACAGTTCCCAGACGGGGCGACTGAGTCAATTTGGGTTCTGTCAGCGGAGACGCGCCTGATCTTGAATACGGTCGCTCAACACCGTCTGCGCTTGCCCTTGCATTCTTTTGGTACTCCAACCATGGCCCATCCTCCAGCAGACAGAGCACAGTCTTCAGCCAGGTCAGTCCATCCTGTCTCCATCCCGCTCCCATCCTCCTGTCGCTGCTGCCTCCTCCAGCTCGGCCTCCGTCGTCCAACACCTCAACCTGCAGTCGCTGATTCCTTCCACCCCCGCAATCGTATTCATCCGCACGGCAGATCACACCCCGCCTCTTCAAGCTCCTCCAGGTCCTCGGCCTCTACCTCAATGGACTACATCAACGCTCAGCTTCAGGCACACGGCCTTGCGCGTCGACCGCTGTCGGTCTCGAGCCTGAGCTCGTTCGACCAGGAACAGCTCTCCAAGTGTCTCTCTGCGCTCCTCCAGCAGCGGACCGTACGTATCTTCCCATCCCTCTCTATCAGTAGTACGCGTCAGCTGACCGACTTGCATCGCTTTGACCTGGTTTGGTGGTGCGGGATGGATTGTGATGGAAACCGTGAATGGGATCCCAGGATGACCTCTCCAGTCTGGAAGCCGTCAATACGGCCCACCGAACGATGTGCTACGACTACGAACGGCTGGTGAAGATGCACAATCAGGCCAAGGAGGACAGTGCCAGTGCCGAAAGGAAAGAGCAGGCTGCTCGAAGCCAACTCACGTGCGTCCCCCTTGCCCTCTCAGTGCTTCGGGGTTGTCCCTAGACTAATCTGACGTGGTCATGATTCTTTCTGACCATGCCCCGTCTCCCAGCGCTGCTCACGATGCCCTCAAACGCGAACAAGAGTCGCATCGTAAGACGAAAGAAGAGTTCGCCAAGGCACGCACGGCGTTGACCTTTGTCAGAACCCAAGCTCTGGTCAGTCCATCCTGCATCTCTTTCTTCCTGATCAGGAAGTCAAAGGGTGTGTACTGAAAGGGCAATTTTTCCCACCCTCTTCGATGCTCGCAGCACGACAAGAAGAAGAGCGAGTCCGAGACGGCCCGCACGCTCGAGCGCTGGCAAAAGCTCTCGAACGACCAGGCGCGCCAGCAGTCGTCCCGGTCCGGTCTAACCGTCATCAACCTGGTCGAATCGCGTGGATTGGCTCTCCTTCGACCGTTGCCCGAACCGAGCAGGTTCGCGCAGGCGGCCATGGACGAGTTGGAAGATGCGAGGTCGAGGGTCGTGGAGGAGAACGACGCGTTCAGGAGGATCTTGTTGCAGCTGGGTCAGAACCTGCAGGCGGTCTGCGTTGCGCTCGAGACGAACCCCGATGCAGAGGTTGGTCCATCAAATCGCTCTATAGATCCTGAACCCTTGGCTGACCATGCCTTTCCGTTCGCTTTCCTTCCAAAGGTGCCGGACACGATTACTCCTTCCTCGCTGTTCGACTCAACCTCGCCTCTCAACGCATCCGCCAACCCTTCGATGTCCCTCTCGCCCAGCACGACGTCGCACGCTTCCACCGCTCGAGCAACAATCCTCAGCCTGCTCTCGCAGCTGCAAGCCAGGGTGCGCAAGATTCGCGCGGAGGCAGGGCATCCGACCGACGATGTTCTGGCTGGGCAGGTTGACGAGGCGCGCGAGGCGGCTGCTCAGAGGACTATTCGACAGCTTGAAGATGAACTAGGTGCGCTCCTCCTGCTCAAATTCTAGCTTCGCACTCGGGATAGGAGCTGACATTTTATTCTTTGCTCTTGCCAGGCCAACTGCGTGCAGAGTTGGAAGAACGTCAAGAATTCATGGACGACTTTGTCAAGAAGTCGACGCTCGTGCAGTCGACCTTGGAAAGCGCCCAGAACTCGGACGACCTCGAGGGCGAAGCTTCGGCATTGGCTCTCCAGAAGGAGGCGCTTGAGGAGGAGCGAAAGCGGTTTACGGAGGCTGCTGTCAAACTCGGGCAGGATCGACTGGAGATGGAGGTTCGTCCCCGTTGACCTTTGCTCGTGTCAACGAGGTCAAGCCTTCTCCTCTCCGAGATATCGTTCTGACTTTTTGTGACTCTTGTTTTACGCAGGCTGAACGCCTTCAGTTTTTGGAGGAGAGAAGATCGCATGAGATGGCCAGCCTGATCGCCAATCTCCCCCCAACACCCGACCACCCCTCGACGGCCCCCATCCCTTCCTCCTCCTCCCTCAGCCCCTCTTCAGCGCCGTCGCCTCCCGTCCCTTCCTCTCCGGCTCGAACCCACCTCACGCCGTCGCGCAGGACGTTCAACCGCCGCTCGTCGCCCTTGGCCGGACCAGCCCTCGTCCCCTCCTCGTCGTCATCTACGAAACCCGCTGGCGGCCCTCCCCTGGCGAGCCGGGCCTTCCTCGCTGGTCTGGGCAAGGAAAACATAGGCACGCCCCGCAAGGCTGCGTTTGCGAGCAGCGGATCTCGACCGAGTCTGCTCGGCTCGAGCGCGGGACCGGCGAGGAGGAGTCGCCTGTCGGTTGCTGCTGCTGGCTCGACTGGAGGGGGCAGTCCTGGGAAGCAGAGGCTTTCGGGCAGGGCATCGTTGTCCGTTCGAGGTTGAAGCGAAAGGGTGGACTCCATCCTTCCGGTGCTTTCTTTTCGTGTGACTTTTGTCCTTCCCGCCCTCCTCTTCTTTCGTTTTCGTTCGCTCTCTTTGATCTCTTATGTCTCGTTATCTTCTCCTGCACTCCCAGAGTCCCTTGGGCACAAGGTGGGTAGCAGAAGGGGGCGGGGGGTCTCTCAGAAGTTGTCTTGTGATACAGGTTGAGGCGAAGAGTAGCGATACAGCACAAGTCGTTTTGATAGCGACTTCGGACAGAGGCGAAAGTGCACAGGGGTTGGAAGCAGGAGAACCGATCAGATGGACAAGCCTTGGTTCCACTTGGACCGCATCATGCTCCATGTGAGGTAGCAAGCGATGATGGCAGACACGCCTCCGAACCTGTGAGGCAAGCAAGAGACCAGCATGTCAGCCACACCTCTCCCGCTCAAAGGCAAACGTGAGAAGGGGACGAACCTGAAGATGAAGCCCACAGCTTCCGTATTCGCAGCACCGGCTGGTCCTCCCCCTCCCTCTTGCCGCGCGTCCAAGAACGCAGCCGTTCCGTTCAACGCATTCTCGTGCGCGAGGGTAGTGGTGGAGTTATGGACGATCGCCGGCGGGACAGGCGCATGCACGACCGTCCTTGCCGGGTCGAGCAGGAAGAAGATGATGCTCGACAGAAAGGTGATGAGGAACTGAGGAACGACGATGAAGACGTTGTGGATCCCCAGGATGACACCTGCCTTTTCGGCCGTCCCTCCTCCGCTCTTTTTCACTGCCACTTCCTCTACTGCGAGGTCCTCCTCGACCAAATCCAGGCCGGCAGAGTCGACTTCGTCGACGTTCGTTTGCGATACTCGAGGATCCGAGAGATTGTTCGAGTACCGGATCTCGACCTTGTGCCGACCGTCGTCGCTTTCGCTCGAGCGAGAAGAGGGAGGTGAGGGAGGTGGGGAAGGAGGCAGCATTGGAAGTTGCTCCAGACTCGATTTGTTTGCCATCAAGCCTTGCGCCTCGTGCCACCCATCGTCATCGTCGTCGTGTCCTAGGACGTGCAGCTCGCTTCGACTGCTGTGGTGACTCGATGGACCACTCCGAGGTCGACGGAAGGACGAGGTGGACTGGTTGCGAAGCGCGTACGAGTCGGACGGAGGGGTCGAGTCGACCAGGATGAGTTCTGCCAGCAAAGCAAACGGGGCGAACATGGTCACGCCCCAGCACAAACCGACCACTAGCAAAAAGAACAACACACAAGGTCAGTCTGTTTGATCCTGCGCCTAGGAAGGAAGGGGGAAGAGAGGGGACATACCGCTGATGACCGCGTTGGCGCCAAAGACGGTCGAGACGAACAGCGTCGAGAACATGGCGAGCGCAAACACGGCGTGCGAGAGCATCCACACCATCCCGAGCGTCATCCAGCCAAACGGCAACCTCGGAACGACCCACCTCGGCAGTCCAGCCCGACTCACTGCATCCCTCAGCTTTCGGTTCCAGCCGTCGTCCTCGTCGTCCTCGGGCACCCGGCCAGTCGAAGGCGCGATGAGCATCGGGAGAAAGATGGCGGTCGCGAACGAGACGGCGGCGTTGAAGAAAAGGGCTCGGGAACCGGCGCGGGTCGAGTTGTCGTACAGCTGAGCGTCTGTGAGGTCGGTGCCTGCGGCGACGGCGTTGAGGGTGTACAGGTCGGCGACCCAGACAGAGGTGAAAAAGAGTATGGGGAACCAGCCAATCCTGTAGAAACGAAGCAAATCCAGAGCGGTCAGTCTTTGCGCGCGAAGGTTGTTCGTGAGACGAGGAGCGACTCACCAGGCGAAGAATTGGACAAAACAAAGCGTCCGAATGTCTGGAGGCAAGGTGCGCATGTTGACCCAGATGGACTTGAGCGTGCTCAAGATCGTCGTTTTTGGACGTCTGGTGGAAGCAAGATAGTGACGCAGAATGAGCACTAGCCGGGGGAGGCAACAACCTTCAGAATGACGCACGAGTCGCTGACGAGCACGCGCTCCGTGACCGAGTAAATCATGAGACCTGAGGAGGGGAGCACATCAGGCAGGGTCAGGCCTGAAAGACTGGATCTTAAAGCCCGGCAAAGAGGAAGACGGACTGTGAGTTCCGACGAGAACGACCGTAGTGAGGAGTGTGAGAGCTTGAAGCTGCGTGTTGCCGAGAAAGGGCAGAACCTTGCGGATGTCGACGTTGCCACTGCACTCCTCGAAGAGGTCAGGGAATTCATCCACAGCGGAGAGTGAAAGAGAAGAGGAGGACGAACATCCAGAAGCCAGCGACAGAACCAAAGCCTGCTAGTCGGCCTGCCCAAGCATTGCCGGCTTCTTGCTGGGAAGGAGGTAGCGAATCGACTGCGTTCCAAAGCAAGGTTCAGAAGGGTTTTGCACTGAGAGGAGAGTGTACCTACCCAAGAGCGCTCGGTCGGCGGCCATGACTTACAGCAGAGGAGGTTGCAGTCAGTCGCAGTTGCGCTTGCTCAGAAGGGTGAGAGCAACTCACTTGCGTTAACGGAGAAGTCGACGAGGAAGACGGAGAAGATGGCGACAGAGATAGCGATGACCTTGCCCACTCCTCCATCCGGATCTGCGAACCAGGAACTGATGCTCCTGGCCCAGCCGAGAAGGAACATCGCGACGATCGTGACGGCGCAGCCGACGATAATGAACGGTCTTCGACGGCCGAAACGAGACTTTGAGCGACTGTTATGGTCGATCAAAGCAAAAGATGAATACCGTCAGTTGTTTGAGTTCGAAGCGGATTTGGACGAGTAGAGGGGACGGACTCTGCCATGCTTCCTGTCGACGCGAAAGGTCTCCAGCGGTCAGCGTTTCACCATCAATCTCGTCCAGTCGAGGGACGCACCAATCATTGGCTGCATGATCAGCCCCGAGAGAGGACCTGGCGAGAGCATTCGTTTGTCAGACCAACGCGCGCCAGCGAGAGAGTCATGAAGGTGCTCACCGGCGACGAAGACGAGACTCATCAGGCTCTTGGACAGGCCCAGCTCGATGAGGTACGGCGAGGCTGTCAAAACCGGGCAAGATCACGGCAGTCAGCAAGTGATCTCGACGCAGGAAGGGATGCAGTTGAACGGACCCTGGCTCATCTCGATGGTCCAGACGGCTTGGACGCCCAGCATGCCACTCGTCAGGAGGGGGTACTGCGGGATTCAGACAGATGCAGCCGAGCGCGTCAGCCAAAGCTCTCCTAAACGCGCTGAACAGAGACGCACCTTCATCCATTCTGGCCCAGAGACGCTGTTTGGAGAAGGTCAAGAAGGCGGGGGACCGAGTGAGGGCAGGTCAGCCAAGGAACGGACGCGCAGGAGGAGGAAGAGATGGTCTGATGGAGGGGAGGAGCAGGATGTACGCACTTGTTGCGTCCTGCCCATCTAAGCTCTGGGCTGTCGTCGTCGTTTGGTAGGACGGGTCCGGATCCGCCAGTCATGTCGGGCAGCGTGGAGAGAGCAGTTGCGAGATGCTCGATGCTGGTCGTCTGCGTCAGTCCAACGACGGCTGCCGGCTGCGCGCGAACTGTTTCTGATTCGCTCCCCAGAATCAATGCCAGCTGTCTAAGAGTCCGTGTACGATCGCCTTGCTCCACTTTTGGACTGGACGACTGCGCGCCCTTAACTACCAGCCAGCGAGGGAGGTGCTGATTGCCAGTCGAGGGCTGACCCTCACCATGGGACCGTCCTTGCTCTCACGCCCGTCCTTTACCTCCCGCAGGTCGTCCTCGTCCGTACTCAAGCTCGGAAGACCAGGCACGCTCACGCTCGACTCGATCGACCTGCCGGAGGACACGTCCACCTTCAGCTCGTACGTCGACGCCGCCCGACTGCTCGTCGCCGACTTTGAGCGTAGCGTCGACGCTAGTCCCGGCTCGACCGCTTGGAACAGGGGCAGTGCGGGAAGTCAGCGGGTCAAGGTGCGGACTGCCAAAGGGAGGGAGATGGCTGCGCCTGTAAGAGAGCTCGTTTCGGAGGACGACACCTGGATAGGGCGTCTGAGCGAGCACCCGTCGGCGGAGGGCTCTTGGGAGGACTTTCTGGCAAGCCTTCCATTGCTACCTGACGCAAGGAAGCAGGCTTCGTTGCTGACGTCGTCTGCGTCTGACTTCTGTCTCAGAATTTGCTCAAGGACAACGATGGACACTCGACCGAATGGATCTCCGAGCTCAAAGGGCTCGAGATCGTCCATCCGTACGACCACCCCCTCTCGACCTCGGAGCAACCCACATACAACACTGCCGCTGCCGTTTGGATCTCCCAGCTCGCCCTTCCAACACCGCTGCAAGACCGGACGTTTCTCATCCTTGTCATCACCGTCGTCCCTCCCGACGCGCAAGAGTTCTGGAACATCAGCATACCGATCAAGCACGACGATTACTATCCGCCTGGGAAGGGGGAAGAGGCGGGCAGGACGAGAGGGCGTTATGTGAGCGTCGAGAGAGTGCGTAGGGTCGAGTCGGGCAAGATTGAGTGGATCGTCCTGACAGCTTTCACACGTACGTCCTACCCCCCCCCTCCTTCTCTCTCTACCCCTCACCCCTTGCAAGACTGACAACTGCTGATCCTCCTTCCTTGCTCTCGTCAGTGGGCGAGACGCCCATCCCAAAGGATCTCGTCGATCTCAAGATGGCCTGGAAGCTCGTCGACGACGTCACCAACTTTCTGGCCTGGGTGCAAAAAACGGGCCGGCAGCGCGCTGCAGACAAGGGTAGACCGTAGACGAGATTTACATGTGTTGTTTTTGAGAGGAAGCGTCTTGGGGGCAAAGTGCAGCCTGGAATTCTTGACGGCCTTGGCCTCAAGCAGAACTCCGATCTGGCAGGCGGGCATCGAGCAACATGTACCCCCTTCCTCCCTCCGCCCCAAGCCTTCCCGCCTCGCTGACCCATAACGCCCATCCTCTCAAAGTGTCCACTCGGCTGTCCCTCGATGTTCTTCTCCAAGTCAAAGCGCTCGTCGAGCGACAGCAGCAGCAACAGCAGCGCCGGTCCCTCGAGCTCGCCAACGTCATCCTCCTCCTCTCGAATCCACCTCCTCTCATTGACGCCCATCGGTATCCCCAACGATCCCTCTAACCTCTCCGCCTACCTCTCAGCAGCTCAGCTCCTCATCGAAGACTTTGATTATGGCGATTCGTCGTCAGGCGGGTGGAAGGAGGAGAGTCCGCACGGGCTGAAGCGAACACGCGTAGCAGTTTGTCGAGGGTCGAAGCTCAGGGATCCGACACAGGAGGTGGTCGATCCGAGTGCGACGTGGATTGGTAGGCGGAGCGTTCATGGGCCAGAGGACGGGAGCTGGGAAGACTTCCAGGTGAGGGCTGTCTCCAGGCGGTTCATGGTGTGCGTGTGCAGCTTGGCTGACCCGATCTTCTCCCCTTCGACGCGCCCTCAGAACTTGCTCAAGGACTCGGAAGGGACCGGCAGTCAGTGGATCTCAGATCTCAAAGGGATTGAAGTCCTCTCCTCTTTTGAGCCGTCAACGCTGCCCGCAGAAGTCCATTCGGCAGCGGTCGTCCACCTGTACCACCTCGCCATGCCCGCTCCGCTCCAAGGACGGACGTTCCTCTCGTTCGTGCTCACCGCAACGCCCTCAAACGACTGTTTCTGGAACGTGAGTGTACCCCTGGAGGACGAGGATTACATTCCTGGGGAAGGAGACGAGGAAGGGAGGGTGAGAGCGAGGCAGGTGTCGGTTGAACGGGTGCGCAGAGTGGGGCAGGAGATCGAGTGGACGTTCGTGCATGCTTTCGTCCTCGTACGTCTTGACAACCTGCCTCTACCTGTCTTGCGCGGCTTCGCTAACCGTCTGAGGGTCGTTCTTGACGGGCGTAGGGAGGAAGTCTTCCCCAACGAGCGGTGGACAGCAAGATGAGCAAGAAGTGCGCGGACGACATTCAGGCCTTCTTGCGCTGGCTCAAGTCGAAGCCATGAGCGGTCGTTTCTTACTTGCACTGTACATCAGATCTGCCATGTATGCTTTCTTGACCGTTTCCCATACATGTGGACAACGCAATAGCACAGAACTCGTCCGACCCCTCCGCCGACAGGGCGGAGAAGCCTCGAAGCCCATCTCCTCTCTTTCTCTACCAAGCCACCACCCACAAAGACATGTCCAAATACCTGACATCTCAGAACGTCTGTCTTCCCGGCCAGGCGCCTGCTCCGGCGACGATCGAGTACTCTGCCGAGTCGGGCAAGATCCTCGCCATCACGCCGAGCTACCAGAGCGTCCCTCCAGCCTCCCAGGTCGACCTGACCGACGTAGGAGAGGCCTTTGTCCTCCCTGGCCTCGTAGACTGCCATGTCCATCTCAACGAGCCTGGACGGACAGAGTGGGAAGGGTTCGCGACGGGGTCGCATGCTGCTGCTTCGGGAGGAGTGACGACCATCGTCGACGTGAGCTCTGCCCTCTTCCTCCCTGATAAGGGTGTAGAATCGCTCGAGCAATCGACTGACCCCTCGGTCTGCTTCTGTTCGCCTGTCCAGATGCCGCTGAACTCTATCCCACCTACGACGACCGTATCGGGCCTCGGTGAGCTCTTATCGCTGCCTTCGCCGGGCTACCGCGTTCGATGAGCTGAAGTTCGTTCCGTCCCGCTGTTCCTTTTACCCTCAGAGACCAAACGCGAGGCTGCCTCTAGCTTGTTAGGAGGAGAGGCTTCTGCTGGACCTCAACTTGCTGTCGACGTTGGATTTTGGGGAGGAGTCATCCCTGGCAACCAGGTGCGTTCAACCCGCTCATCCCCAACGAGCTCGTTCGAGGGAGCTCAGTTTCAACATTTCGCGCAGGACGACCTGGTTCCGCTTATCAAAGCTGGAGTCAAGGGGTTCAAGTGCTTCCTCATCGAAAGCGGAGTCGACGAGTTCCCTTGTGTCGACGAGGACGATCTGCGCAAGGCGTTGAGCAAGCTGGAAGTACGTTGCGCAAGCCTTTGTCCTCTCATCTCGTCTTTAGAGTTTCCTTGCTGACCCAACTTGTTTCCGTCTTTTCTCTTGACAGGGCCACAACGTTCCTCTTCTTTTTCACGCTGAGATGGACGCTCCGATCCCCGTCAAGGAGGGGGCCGACAAGCCAGACGCAACTCTTTACGCGTCCTTCCTCGACTCTCGACCAGACGCCTATGAGACGACGGCCATCGACCTCATCATTCGACTCGGAAAAGAGTTTCCTACGGTTCCTCTCCATATTGTTCATCTGAGCAGTGCAGAAGCTCTGCCTGCCATCCGACAGGCCAAGCAGCACGGCATGAACCTCACCGTCGAGACGTGCTACCACTACCTCTGGTGCGCCTCCCCAAATCTTGCACATAGAGCAACGACCCGCTGACGTTGACTCATCACATGGTAGCTTGGAGGCAGAGTCCATTCCAGACCGACATACCGAATTCGTGAGTCTTTTTGCCGTGAATCTTTGAGACTTGGTCGAAGTTCATTGACCCTCGCCCTCGTCATTCGCCACAGAAATGCTGTCCGCCCATCCGATCCGCTGCGAACCGGACTTTGCTCTGGGAAGCATTGCGTGAGTCGCCTGATCCCTTGTTGTCCACAAAGCTTAACGTTGACCCTCTTGTTTTGCCTTGCGCAGTGGACGGCACGATCGACTACGTCGTTTCGGACCACAGTCCTTGCGTCCCTTCGCTAAAGAACCCTTGCACGGGTGACTTCTTCACGGCTTGGGGGGGTATCTCCTCTCTCGGTTTGGGAGTTTCACTCCTCTGGACCGAGTCTCAACGACGGCGGTCTGGACCGGCTGAACAGCAGTTTGGCATCGCGGACATCATCTGCTGGACGGCTGAGAAGACGGCGAAGAGGGTCGGGTTAGAGGGGTCGGTCGGAAAGCTCGAGGTTGGGACGGACGCTAATTTTGCCGGTGCGTCGAGTCTACGCTGGGAGCTTTGTCCTTTCCGTTGCCTTGCTGACACCCTCCCGCTTGTGCTCTTATCGCAGTCTTCGACCCTACGGCTCGATTCGCAGTTCAGAAGGTGCGTCCAGTTGAAGCGTGAAAGTCAGGAAACGACCGCTGACCGGTCATTGCTTGCTCAACAGGACGGACTGCTTTTCAAGAACAAAGTCTCGCCGTTCGAGGGTGCTGCACTCGAAGGACGCGTCACGTGAGTTTTGCAACCTTTCCCGTCTCTCTTGCGCCGCTCCCTTCACTGACCGCTGGATCTCTTTTGACAGTCAGACGTACTTGCGCGGAGCTAAGATCTGGGACGTCAGCCAGGGAGGGCTCATCGGGAAGCGCTTGGGTCAGATGCTCTAAAATTCTTAGATGCCCCTGCAGTCGCAACGTCCGTCGTGCAAAAGAGGGAAAGGTCATCGAGATGAGTTCGTAATGGTCGTTAAGGAGATACAGAACGCGGGGAGAAGGAACAATGGGGCGGAGGACCTAGTCGTCGCTTGGTGGGCTGGCGTTCGAGTACTCTTCAGCGCGGAAGAACTCATACACCTTCTTGCTGAGCGCAGGTCCAATCTTCTGTCGGTTGTTGCCCTGGATCGTCCTGGCGAGGTAGTTCTCCGCCAAGGGGATCTTTGGCTTCCCCTTGCCGGTGGAGTTGACCGCGTCGGCTCGAGCGTCTTGTTCCTCGAATTCGGCCGCTTGGAGAGCCCGATAGAGACTCATGACCGTCGGGTGGACCTCGATGATGGCTGCGACCTTTTCTGGACTGAGACCGTTGATTGTGAGCAGCATCTTGCAGAAGACGTCTTGTACCGTCAGGGAGGCGTTCTTCGAATTGAGGGCCTTGAAGGCGTCGATGGACGTGAGGTGCGGCTTGGTCGGGTGGTCGGTTCGAAGTTGCTTTTGAAGGGCTGTGTACGTCGCTCGGGTGATGTCTTGGTCGGGAATGATGTAGAGACTCTCGTTCTGGGGAAAGTAGGGAACAGGTCCGCTTGGGTCAGTCAGGGGTTGGCAGGGTAAACGAGCAAGAGCGAGGGGATGCACCTGGTGGACCTCGACGATAGCCTCGTGCATACTTTTGAGGTACGTGAGGGATCCCTCCCAGCTCTCACTCTGGTGGACAAAGAAGCCCTCGATGATCTGCATCGACGTCTTGGCCGTCGTGATCGAGGACCACCAGTGCGCCTGCTGCTCGTTCACGTGGTAGTTCTCGAGCAGGTAGACCACCTGTCCAATGCCCGAGTTGGTGAGTCGAGACTAGCGAGAGTCATCAAAAAAGGGACCAGAGTGATCAGCCAAAGGTGATCAGGGCCGATGGTTGAACACGGAAAGCTTACCTTCTGCTCTCGATACCGCCCGTCTCGGATGCTGTGAACGAGGTCGTCAAGCCTCTTCCGCTCGATGATGTAGTCCAGAACGCACTCGCTCACCCCGCCCTCCTGACTTCCGTCCGTCCTTCTCGCGACCCACATAATGTCTCCCAACACCATGTCGTTGGACGTCTCGGCATTGACGCCCATCTCCTGCAGCCTGACCGCGCCTTGCTCGCCCTGCTTGCCCGACCTCTCCCTGTGGTCCATCAGGAGCACGATCTCGTACGACCCTGCGTGCCAGACGATCGGTTTGACTTTCGGCAGGAGGCTTTGAGCGGTGGTGGATGACGACGCTCGGGCGTTGACGGGTTCGATCGAGTTGACCTGGACGGATGAGCGTGGTCGTTGATGGGGCCCGAGGTCGCTGTTGGAGACCTTGGAGGTGCCCAGTGGGGTTGGACGAGCGAGGTGAGACGGTGGGGGAACTGAGAGGCTGGTGGCCGACATGGAGAACGACCTCGAGGACGAAGCGACGGCAGAGTTGGACTGCGAGCGGTTCGTAGCCAGAGCCAGAATCTCGGCCGTTCGGTTCGCCCTAGCAGATGCGGTACCGGAAGAGGTGGCGACAGGTGCAGAGTTGACTCTTGAGAAGCCCGACGCGAGGCGAGCCGCGGGGACTGGAGCAGAGGAGGAGGGAGGACCTCGAGGGCTGGAAGAAGGGACACCCTCGGATGGAGCGGCGACCTGCGCAGGTCGAATCAGACCGACGGCCATCTCTGGTGCGTCCTCGTCGTCCGGCAACCAGCCAAACATGGTGCTCTCCGCCGTCGAGGGCCTGCCGGCCGGCGCGAGCTCGAGCTGGACAACGTTCGAGCGGACAAAGGCGTGGGTGGACTGAGAAGCGTAGAGCTCGATCTTGTGATGCGCAAAACCGTCCCCGAGGAGTTTGACTCTCGACTGGGTCTTGTGCAGGACTCGGCTGTCTGCTTTGTCTGTGTGGGGGAGCGCAAATCTCAAGTGAGCTCCTCGTCCCAATGAGGAGGTCGGTTTGGACGACTGACCGAGATACGTGAAGTAGAACCGATTGTCCTTCGGCGCTGCTGAAGCTTTCCCTCCTCTCGCGACCTCTCGACCCGACCCTCGAAGGGCAGCCTGCTTGCCTGCACTCCCGCTGTCTCGTCCAACAGCCGCGCTCAGCAAGTCAAGCGGTGTCGCCCTCGGCGGAGCGATCGCCTTCTTCAGGTTGGCCAGACTGTCAATGTCGACTCGCCAGGCAGGTTCGACGTTCTTGAGGGAGGCGGCCGTCGGTTCGGGTCGGAATGACGGACCAGCTTGGGAGGACGAGAGAAGGTCGCGTCGATCTTGCTCGAACGGGTCCACGGGAAGGAGGTCGTACTGCTGCTGAGCGACGTTGCTGAAAAGACAATGAGCATGGCAGTCAGCTAGATGCCCAACATAAGTTTGAGATCGCAGGAGAAAATTACAAGCCCGCCTCCGACAGGTGCCACTTGGCCAACCGAGTGCCCTTCTGAATGACGTAGCCATTCCTGTAGAGACGAGTCTCTTGTCAGCGACAAGCGAAAGAGAGGGAGTAGAAGGTACAACGCACGAGACGAGGGTTGACATCCTGGAACGCGAAGGGAAAGGTTGGTCAATTTTCGAGCGGGTGAGGCTCTTCCGGAAGTGTGGGTGTGGGAAAAGAAACTCACCCATTCCAAGCCGTAGCGTACGACCCATCTTTGGCCTTCTGAAAGCTCGCCTCGCACCATCCCCCATTCTCGGCTGCCTCGATGATCTCGGCCTTGCTCATCTCGTTGTGCATATCCTCGGACGCCTTCGAGTGCAGCGCGAGCAGGATAGCGTACGCACCCGAGGCCTTGCGGGGGTAGTACTGCTTTTTGGCCTTGACCTTCTTGGGTTTCTTGGAAGGAGGACCGTTCTCCATCTCTGCGAGCTTTTTGAGAAAGGCCGGATCGTCGTCGTCGTCGTCCGACTCGTCGCTGGCCGCCTTCCTTGCCGATCCTCGAGGAGGACCCTTGAACATGTCCAACGCGTCCAGACCACCCAGCACGTTCCCTCCCGTTGAGCCAGGCTTTGACCCGATCGTGTGAGATGCTTCGCTGCGGAACATGTCGCCGTCGAGGTTGCAGAGCGCACCTCCTGTGGTAGAGACGTCCTCGTTCTCAACGTCGGAGTTGTCGGACGTCCTCGCGCCAGAGGCGGCAGCCTTGCGCTTCTTGGGCGCTCCTTTGACCTTCTTGACAGGTTCCGGAGCTAGAAGGTACCAGAGGCAAGAAAGGCAGTCTAGGAGTCAGAGAATCATGCTTGAGGGCCGCAAGCGAGGCTTGGGCAGGCAAGGGGGACGAACTGTCTGGCATGGCCTGGCCAGCCTCCTGGCAGTGTCGCTTGAGCTTCCTCTTCAACCTGGACATAACGCGACGCGCCGTTCACACACGAGGCATGTCAGCTTTCAAACCGCGATGGGGGGACGCAGGGAGAGTGGGCAAAACGAACAGGCCGATGATGGTGTCCCCGACCCCGACGAGCTGTCGCGTCTGCTCCGGATGGTCAAACGTGATCGGACACTGACGCATGGACGTGGCAGCCTTCTTGTACGCGAACTCGAGCTTGGAGCCCTTGTCGGCGGCTTCGCCTGCTGCCTCTGTTTGCGATCCGACACGAGAGAGGGGAGCATGTCAGGGGCTAGCTGGGGGTGGAGGAAGGCAAGGGGGACGTGTCAGGCAGTAGGAAGCGCAACAAACCCTCGAGCCACTTGAGAAAGAGCGGGTTGCCGCAGACGACCTTTGGAGGCATCCTGACCGAGTCCAGCAGGAGGGACGCGTGTGGGGTCGAGCTGTGGCCGAACGGACGACGTGAGCGGGCGCAGGCGACGGGCGTCGGGTGCTGGACGAGCAGGTGGCGGAGGGCGGATCGAATGGCTGGCGAGAGTGGGCGCAGGAGGCTGGGTACAGAGCTGGAGGTCAGGACTGATCGGCTGAATGCTAGATTGCTGGTCTTGTACTGACCTAACCGTAAAGTGAGAGTTCCCGTATCGAGCTCGATGACGAGGAGGAAGGGACGCGTCTCGAGAGGTCCGAGCTCCAGAGGTCCACTCCTCCAGACGACCGACTCGTTCAGACACGACATCTCTACTCTCCTCCTCATGCAGGGTCAGTCGAGCGTTCCTCTGCAGGACTGGGAGCCGACTCAGCGTCCGAGCTGATCTTCTTCATTGCTCTCCGCCCAGCCTCCTCCCTCAGTTCGGTCGACACCGTCTACAGCGCCGACTCGCTCGAGTTCTCGCCTCACCACCCGTCCATCTTTGCAGTCGGCACCTACCAGCTCGAGAAGACCGTCGACGAGGGCGGTGCTCAGCCAGCGGACGACGAAACAGCCTATGATGACGAGGGGAACATGAAGTCAACTCCGGCCGCAAAGAGACGGGGCAGGTGTCTGGTCTACGAGACGGACGGCCAGGTCTTGTACGTTTCCACTTTGCTCTTTGCCTCTCGGACCCAGGCTTGCAGAGACCCAAACTGACAGACCTGAGCTCTGTTCCAGCGTCGAGAAGGATCGGGTTGAAGGTCCAGCCATCCTCGACATGAAGTGGTGCGTCCTCCCTCGCTTCAGCCACAACGTATGCTCACAACTCCGTGGGTTCTGACGGGCCTTCTCCTTGTCCTCTGCAGGAACCCGAACCTCACGGTCGACCAGGAGGCGCTCTTGGCTGTCGCAGATGCCGAAGGACGTGTCGTTACGCACGCATGGGATCCGATCTCGGTACGTCCCCTTCTTGAGACAGCTTCCTCTCCTCTTGCCCACTCTTGGCCACTGAGCCGTGTCCTTTCTGTGTTTGCCCCCAAATCGTAGAAACGGCTCGTCGAGAAGCAGACGCTTCATGTGACGAATCCGACAACGCTCGTCCTCTCGCTCGACTGGTCGAACCGCATCATTCCGTACGTCCAGTCCGCTCCCTCTTCCAACTCTCACCTAGGTTGTCCTCGTATCAAGATCTGATTCCTGACAAGTGCCTCCCTCTTTCTGTGTCAATGTTCTCTTAGGAGCTCAAGTCCATCGATTATCACCTCCCTATCCAACCTCTCTCTCGCCCACCTCGTACCCACCTCGACGGGTGAGCTCGCAGTCGAGTCGACCTGGGACGCACACGAGTTTGAGCCTTGGGTAGCGAGCTTTGACGGGTGGACCCCGAACGTTGTCTACTCTGGTTCGTCTTCTCTCTCTCTCTTCTCTCCGCCCTATTCAGTCCAGAATGATTGTCTGACCCCTCCCCCCTCCCCTTCCGACCCTGCACACCTCGACCCTCAACCCAAAAACAGGCGGAGACGATTGCAAACTCAAATCATGGGACGTCCGATCCCCATCTTCACCCAGCTGGACCAACAAACGTTTCTCAGCCGGAGTGACCTGCATCCAAACGTCCCCCCACCGACCCAACCTCCTCGCCGTAGGATCATACAACGAAACCGTCACCCTCCTCGACCCGAGGTTCCCTATGCGGCCTTTGGACGAAGTGGCCATAGGAGGGGGAGCGTGGAGGGTCAAGTGGCATCCTTCTCCTCCACGGTCAAACGATCTGCTCGTGGCGTGCATGCACGACGGGTTCAAGGTCGTCTCCTTCTCCCAAGAAGAAAAGGAAGGGGTTTGGAAGAGTGAGGTGAAAGGACGGTTTGACGGGCATGAGAGTTTGGCGTATGGGGCTGATTGGAGTTACGGCACGAAAGAGTTGGGAGGAGAGACGGTCGTAGGGAGCGCGTCGTTCTACGACCATTTGGTCCATCTTTGGAAGGCATAAATATCTTATCCCTCCTTTCCCTTTTCCTCTCCCCGCGCTAGGGTTGGATCTTTCAGAGGAGTTTGCGACCTCTGATAGTCCAAGCGAGACCGTACACGACCGCGCTGTAGACCACCAGCACGCCGACCGCTTGCGGTGAGCTCGCCTTGAGCGTGTCGAGACTGACATTGACGAGACCCGTCAACAGGTTGGCCTTTGCGTGCACGGAAGAAGAGAGTTGAAGCAGGCGAAAAGGAGAGAGGGGGGTTCGGTCAGCGGCTTGTTTGTCTCGGACCGTCAGACGCAAGGAGAGGGATGAACGTCGTCCGGATGAAACGTCCAGTCGAGACGCAGAGGAAGAAGAACGAGAGGACGCACCGAAAGGAACACGACGAGAGCATTTTTGTTTGCCGCATGCAACAACAACGGTAGCCCACTCGGGACGCCTTCCCCTCCCTGTGCCGTCGTACGCTCAGCCGGTCGGCCGGAGAAGGCCAACTGGACGAGCAGGTAGCCGAGCAGGAAGGAGGTGTTAAACGCTGCAATCCAGAAGACGTAAGGAAGGTTCGCCTACGACGAAGCCGCGTCCAGGTCAGGGAAGTCAGTCGATCTAGCAGGCCAGGGTTGGGAAGGGAGGTGCTGCGCAAGGACTTACAAGTCTCCGACTGACGTCCACCCCCAAAACGTTTCGACACGCCGTCATTCCAAACCAGAACGTCGCTCCAAACCCTACCAGGACGGGTATGCACAGCTCCGGTCGAGAAGGTGTGGTCGACGATGGACGACGCTTGCGGCCTGCGAAGGAAGGGGAAGGAGGGAGGAGGTACTGACCCAATTCGAGCCCGAGGAGGTAGATGGACAGGTAACCTGAAAGGATGTCAAGAAGCAAGCGTCAGCATCAGACGACGAACACTGGGCCTTTGAGGGCGAAAAAAAAGACTCACCGGGGAAGGAAACGAGTCCTTCTTTGTTGGCGCTGATCAGGTTGTCCCTTGGTGCTTCCAACGTCCAGCCCTGCAGTCCACCGAAAGACAGGGCGACCTGGTGAGCTGTTCGAAGAGACGAATCAGAGAATGGAAGATTGGTCTGCCAGGAGCTGCAGAGGAACAGAGGAAACGGAGCAAAGGCTGTCCGCACGCACCGACAGTGAGGAGGATGCCCATGGTTCCGTACGGCATGACCGAGGTGAGGCCGTACATCAAAAATCCGAACGGCGGCAGAAGACCAATGGTGAAGAAAAAGTTCCAGTGGACGCCATACTCCGTGACATGTTCCTTTGAGTCGAGGAAGGTTTGGGTGAGCAGAGACTCTGACGAAGACTGGTTTAGAAAACGCACCGGGTACTGGACGCCCTTTACCATGGCGACCCTCACCAGCCCAAGGAGGATAGTCGGGATGCTGCTCTTGATCGATTTGAGGAGGCTCGGCCAAAGCTGCCGCTTGGACGTTGTCGAGTTGGGCGGAGCAAGGAAGGGCCTCGCGCTGATAAGACCAAGCGAGAAGATGAACGATCCGACGCCGACGTCCATCTGCAGAAAAGGGTTCTCGGGATGAGCGCTGAACCGATCTCAAGAACAGTCAAAATCAGGGCTGAAGGAGAAGACTCACCAGAGAGGTCCCCCAGAGTTCCGTCTTGCCAAACTCGCGAGGGAAGACGGGAAAGTCGACGGCGAGGATCGAGAGGACGGTGATGACCATCATGTGCGCTCGGTAGATGGTCAAGTACGGCTGAGCGGGAGCTCGAGGTTCCGGCTCGGCACTGCGGGAGAGGGGGAGAGATAGTCAAGTCAGTCTTCGGAGTTGATCTCCAGAGAGAGCAGGAAGGCACACGCACCTTGCTGGAGCGGACGAAGCCCCTTTGGAGGGACGAGCATCCTCCTCCCCTTCCTCTCCACTACTGTCATCCTCCTCTCTGATCTTCTTCCGTCGACTGCTCTCGTCCCTGCGCTGGCCCTGGAGTCCAGGCGGGCGCTTGCCGAATAGGAGGGCGGTCGCGAGGAGCGAGCCGACAAAGAGGGCGGGCTGCGCGGAGGCGAGCGTGATGGCCACGAGGAGAGGGACGACCGTCAAGAGGTAGTCTACAGCAGGCGAGGCTGGCAGTCGGTGCGCGATGGTTGAGTGGAGGATGTAGGACGCCTGGCAGTGGAGGAGGCGGGAGGAGGAGGAGGCAGTTGGGTCAGTCGAGGAGCTGGAGAGGGCAGGAGAGAGGGGGCGTGCGTACGATGCCTGTTGCTGCGACTGTGTTGATGGTGTGGACGGACGATCCGGTGTTGTGCGAGACAAACGCCTGCTTTGCTAGGCGGTAGGACGCTGCGTCCATTCGTTGTCGATCGGAGAGAGCCGGTCGGAGGGAAGACAGACAGAAGGACGTCGCCGAGGAGCCCGAGTTCCGTCCAACTTTTGATCTATCGTACTCTTTCCATCACTCACTCACCCGCTCGACAGGATGGCCGCCCGCCTGCCAAGGACGCTCGTCATCGACTTCTACGACTCGTACACACTCAACCTCCTCACCCTCTTTGCAGCCTACCCAGACAGCCTCGTCCGAGAGCAGGTTGTCGTCCTCCGCTTCGACGCCTTCACCTGGTCCGTTCCGTAGACCTCTTCCTGCCAGCCCTACGCTGGCATGACGCTGACTCGAAGCCCTCTCTCCTTGCTCCCAGGGACGAGTTCATCGCCGATGTCCTCCCCCACTTTGAAGCCATCATCCTCTCGCCCGGTCCAGGCACGCCGTCCAAGAGCTCCGACTTTGGCTGGGCGTCGGCCCTCATCCAGCTCTGTCCCGTCCCGATCCTCGGCGTCTGCCTCGGAATGCAGGGCATCGCGACCTCGCTTGGCGGCTCCGTCAGGTTTGCAGGCAAGATCGAGCACGGGCAGAGAGTCGAGGTCGACAACTCCGGCCGGGGCGTCTTCGAGGGCGTCGGCTCGGACGCTGGCAAGTGGGTCGTCTACAACAGCCTGGTCGTTGATCGGGAGAGTAAGTCCTCCTCCGTGTCTGCAAGCGAGGAAACGATCTGACTCGCAGAGTGGGCTCTGTTGATCGGAATAGCGCTCCCAGAGGAGCTTCAGGTCGACGCTTGGCTAGCCTCTGATCCTTCGCAGATCATGGGTCTCTCGCACAAGTCGAAACCTATCTGGGGAGTCCAGTTCCACCCGGAGGTCCGTCCCCTCCTCATCTCTCGCAACCGCATCGTCAAGAACTGTTCACTGACCAAAGTCATCGGGTCCGGCAGTCGATCCACTCGGACCTCGGTCAGCTCGTCCTTCAGAACTTCCTCCGCTTCGCCTCCCTCCAGCCTTCACGTCCCCTCCCAGCGCCTGCAATCCCCAGCTCCATCCTCAACGTATCCGCCACGACTTCGCATCCCGGAGTGACTCGCGCCGAGCGCACTCCACTGTACAAGGTGGAGGTCAAGCGGTTCGCAGCTGGAAAGGGACTGGGTGCGCAGCGGGTCTTTGAGACGCTCGTTCGAGGAAAGGACGGGGGTGAGTTCTGGCTGGACAGCGCTATGGTAGGTCGAATCTTCCCTCGTTCGACATCCTCTCCCGCTCCCGCAAACTAAATACTGATGAATAGACTCTCTTTGCCGAGCAGAAGAACAACCACGACACGTCCCCTTCCTTCTCGTACCTCGGCAACCGAAGCCACACCCTCACCTACTCGATTGGCTCTGGACTCACTCTGTATCGCACCAACACCGCTCCTTTGGCCATCCCACCTATGTCGGTTTTCTTCCACTCGATCAACGCCCTCCAGCAGTCGCTAGCTGCCCAGACGCTCTTTGGTGCGGCCGAGCAGGGCGGGCCTGACTGGAAGGCCGGTTGGGTAGGTTGGATGGGGTACGGCATGAAGGAAGAGACCTTGGCTGGATACGGCGCGCCCGGAGGGTCACAGCGCCAGAGAGGAGAGGGGGACAGATCGACTTCGCCCTCGTCAGGAAGACCGTCGGACGCATGCCTCAGCTTCGTCCGCACCGTGCTCGCACTCGACCATACGACTTCCGAGTGGCTCGCGATCGGTCTGGTTGAGCTGGAGGACACGCCCGAGGTGGGCCTTACTGGTGGGGAGAGTGAGCTGGAGGAGGTGTTAGTGTCAAAAGGCGTCAAGTGGGCCAACAGTCGGTCCGAATGGGACGACTACCTTACCAGCACAGAATCGGCCTTGAAGCACCTCGATTCGGAACCCCTTGCTCCTGCAGAACGTTCGTCGGTCAAGATGGACCTCCCCCCGTTCAAACCCAACTTCTCAGGCGACGATTACATCGCCCGGATCGGCCAGGCCAGAAACCTCATCCACTCTGGCGAGTCGTACGAACTCACGCTCACTACCCAATTTCGCTCAACCCTCCCTCCCACTCGAACGGCCTACGACCTCTACCTCTCCCTCCGGTCGGCCAACCCGGCACCTTACTCGACCTACCTCGACTTGCCAGAGCTGGGGACGTCGATCGTCAGTTCGTCGCCTGAGAGGTTCATGAAGGTCGGCAAGGATGGGACGGTCGAGATGAAGCCTATCAAAGGGACGGTTGCGCGCGTCAAGAACGACGAGCAGAGGGATGAGCAGGTCAAGATGGCCCTGCAGCACGATCGCAAGGAGATTGCGGAGAACTTGATGGTCCGTCCTCCCCCCTCTCCAGTTTCTTCCCTATCGATCTTTCTCGCATTCGGCGCAGGACCTCGACTGACTTGGTGTCTTCTCTTTCTCTGTCTTTTGTTTCTCCTACCTTACTGCCACCCGTCTAAAGATCGTCGACCTGATCCGGGCCGACCTCCTCTCGTTCTGCCGGCCGTCGACCGTCAAGGTGCCCAAGCTCATCCAGGTCGAGAGCTTCGACCACGTGCACCAGCTTGTGACGACCGTCGTTGGAGAGCTGGCTGAAGGGGTCGGACCGTTTGAGGCTATCGGCAAATGTTTCCCGCCTGGTGAGCGTGGTTTCCCTTACTCCGGGCGCTCCTTGCACCTAGACTGACACCCGTCCGTCTATGATTTCTTATCTTTTTGTAGGATCGATGACGGGCGCGCCCAAGTTACGCAGTGTCCAAATTCTGGACGGATTAGAGGATCATCTAGAGAGGGGTATCTACTCAGGTGCGTTTTCTCCCCCCGCCTTCCTTTCTGCGACCCCCCTTGTGTCTTTAGATAGTCTGACGATGTCTCATGACGTCTGCCATCCTGTTTTCCTGTAGGGGCGATGGGCTACCTGTCGCTCGACGGCGCGGCAGATTTCAATGTAGTGATCCGGACGATCGTCGCCCAGGGCTCTGGTGATTCTTCCTCCCGCCCCCGCCCCCTTCTGTCTCACTCCCAACCAAACCTGTACTGACCTTACACGGGCTTTATGACAGACTTGTCTATCGGAGCAGGAGGTGCGATCACCTGGCTTTCTGACGCCAGCGCAGAGTGGGACGAGGTAGGGGTGAAAGTGGGGAGTGTGCTTCAGGGGTTCAGGACCAAGTTGGGAACATCTCTACCATGAGACTTTCTCCCGTCGTAGTCTGCATTCTGCTAGCGACCTCTGACAAGGCAAACCGTAAGAGAAATATGTGCCTCGGACAGGAATCGTACGAAAACCAATCTGCAAGGGGTGCGATCGAGATTTGCCCATCGTCCGACTTTGGGTCGCGTCGAGAGGCCCTTCCCTTTCTTTCAGCCCAACCCCACCCACCAACCTCCTTCTTCTTACTGTCCCTCATTCTCCCCTCCCGCCATGTCTGCCCGCCCTTCCAACGTTGGACTCCTCGGTATTGAGGTGCGTTCTCTTCCCTTGCGGCGGGGTCTTGGTCGACGGAGCAGCCCTTCTTTTCAGCCCAGGCACCCTTCTTCCCCAGCGCAACCTTCCTTCTGTGGACCTCCCAGCTGACTTCTTCGTCTCTCGTTCTTTTTTGCGGCACAGGTCTACTTCCCTCGACGAGTACGTCTACGCTCTGCCAATGCGGCTGCTTAACAGGCGGGGCGTTCCAGGACTGATCTTTTTTCCGCCCTACTCGAACGCGTTCGACCCCCTTCACCTCCTTCCTTCGCTTCCTGCCAGGCCGTCGCTCACGAGGAGCTCGAGAAGTTTGACGGTGTCTCTGCTGGAAAGTACACCATCGGACTCGGAAACTCGTTCATGGCCTTCACCGATGACACGGAGGACATCAACTCGTTTGCCTTGAACGGTACGGTCTCTTCTCTTCTTTTTGAAGCTGCTGTCGGAGGGAAAGCAGAGGGACGTGCGCTTATGAAAGAAGATTCGCCTTTCCTTCTTTGAGTCTGTCAATGCGGTACAGAGGTCTCTACGCAGGACAGCGCGCTGACAAGTTCGTCTCGTCCTCTCGTGCCTTCATCCTGTAGCCGTCGCTGGTCTCCTCAAGAAGTACAACGTCGATCCCAAGTCGATCGGTCGACTCGACGTCGGTACCGAGTCCATCATCGACAAGTCTAAGTCGGTCAAGACCGTCCTCATGGACCTGTTCGAGTCGCACGGTAACACCGACATCGAGGGTATCGACTCCAAGAACGCCTGCTACGGAGGAACGGCCGCGCTCTTCAACGCCATCAACTGGATCGAGTCTTCCTCGTGGGACGGACGAAACGCCATCGTGTTCGCTGGTGACATTGCCGTCTACTCTGAGGGCCCTGCTCGACCCGCCGGAGGAGCCGGTGGTGTGGCCATGCTCATCGGACCTGACGCGCCCATCGTCTTTGAGCGTGAGTGCTCACGACCGCCCTCTCGCGCCGACCCCATGGCAGGAGCGACATCCTGACCGCATCTTTCGCTCTCTTCACAGCCACTCACGGAACCTTCATGACCAACAACTACGACTTCTACAAGCCCAACCTCTCCTCGTGAGTCGTCGACTCCCGTCTACCCAAATCACGTACCAAGACTGACCTTCGAACCGTCTTCCCTCGCAGCGAGTACCCCATCGTCGACGGACCCCTCTCCGTCACCTCGTACGTCAACGCCCTCGACCAGTCGTACAGCACCTACCTCCGAAAGGTCGCCAAGAAGCAGGCTGCTGCCAACGGCCACTCCAACGGCACCAACGGTCACTCTGCCCCCATCACCGACGCTTCGGCCTTTGACTACCTCCTCTTCCACTCGTGCGTCTCTTTTCGTCCCTGGCTGTGTGCTGTTTAAATCACCGCTCTACCCGGAAGATCGTGCGATTGACGTCTGCAACTCTTGTACCCCGATCAGGCCCTACGGCAAGCAGGTCGTCAAGGGACACGCTCGACTGCTCTACACCGACTTCCGAAACAACCCCGAGAACCCCGCGTTCTCGGCCGTCCCCCAGGAGCTCGCCACGCTCGACCTCGAGAAGTCGCTCTCGGACAAGAACGTTGAGAAGGCCATGATTGGCGCTGCCAAGGTCAGTCCCCTTCTCCTTGAATTTCTCCTTCGACCCTCGTCTGTGATCGCTGGACTGATCAGGACTGGTGGGCATTTGCAGATTCCTTTCGCCAAGCACGTTGAGCCTTCGATGGACACCGTTCGACGACTCGGGAACCTCTACACTGGATCGCTCTTCGCCGCTCTTGCCAGTTTGCTCTGCAACGTCTCCAGCGAGCAGCTCGTAAGTCTACACCCCTCCTCACTCTCAAGATCAACTCACACTGACCTACTCGATTTGTCGAAACAGCTCGGCAAGCGACTTGGTTTCTACGCCTACGGTTCGGGCGCGGCCGCTTCATTCTACACTGCCAAGGTCGTCGGATCGACCCAGTTCCTCGCAGACGCCGTCAACCTCGAGCAGAGGCTGCAGTCGATGAAGATTGTCACCCCTCAGGAGTTTGTGGACGCTATCAACGTTTGTCCCGCTCCTTCCTGCTCTGCATCCTTTCTGGCCAGTCGGCTGACTTGTCCTTCTTCTCCCTTTTTAGATCCGAGAGTCAACCCACAACGCCGTTTCCTACAAGCCCGTCGGATCGACCGACAACCTCTGGCCGGGGGCCTACTACCTCTCCGAGATCGACTCGATGTGGCGTCGGAAGTACGTCGAGGCCACCGCCGCTCCTTCGTCGTAAAACCTCTTGCAATCTTTGTTTCGGCTCTCTACATCTTTCCTACACGCACACCACCCAGAAGGTCGATCTAGAGTCTTTGGAAAATCGGGTTTCTTAATACTTTTGGACTTTTATGCGGTACCCTCCCTCCTTTTCTCTTGGCTCTTTCAGCCCTCATCTCTTCCTACTCCTGTATTAGCATTAGCAGAGCAATTCCTAGAAAATACCCCGCGTCCTCTGCCATCTCCATGCACTTCCATGTTCTCCCAATGGGACTTCGACACGAGTCGTCCCTCTCCCTGTCTTTCGAGCAAGACCCTTGGGGAGAGGTCCAACAGGCGCGATCAAGAGCGAGCGGCACTTCCGTTCAAAGGACACGAAAGCTTAGCCAGAGCAGAGGACGTACGTGACTGAAGAGAAGAGAAACTGCGTGACTTGCTTGCGAGCGAGTGGACCTCCCTGAGAGTCCTCCAGAGAAGAGAGGACCTTGCTCTCTGGAGCTCCTCTCCATCCACTCAACACACCAGACTCCTTCAGAATTCTCTATCCTTGCAGAGCGTTCATCTACTCCCTCAGCAAGCCATCGCATCACCGTCCACCCTTTGAAGCGGAAGCTAGAACCCCGCCCCGACCTCGAGACTGCGCCCCGACTTCCCCTTCAGGTCAGTCTTGCCTGCACGACCCCTCCTTCCTCCCTCTCGTGCAGAGCTGAACGATACCCCCTCTCTACACTCTCTGCTTCAAAGATCCGCTCCTCGTACCTCATCTCGCCTTCGAGCCCTGAACCTGCGAGCGATGGCTGGACACCGCACCGGCGACGCCTCCTTGGCACAGTCCCTCACCTCCCTTCCCTCGATCTCAGACTTCGGGCAGACCTACCGCTCGCACGACCCAAACAGCATGTCGCAGGACGAGGACGACGGCGAAGCTCGAGACCACGCCCATGACCTCTCAGCACCTGCTTCTCCCTCTCAAGCTCTCTCTCGGTCGCTCAGCGTCTCGTCAACCTCCTCAGCGCAGCACGTCGACGCGAGCCCTACGAAACACAACCGGCATGCGTCGGCCGTGACGTTTGGAGGAACCACGACTCTTTCAGCTGGAGAATACTCGGACAACGAGAGTCTACGACCACCAATCTTCCGACGGAGGACGACCTCGACTGCGCTCCTCGGGGGAAGCGAACCGGTCGCGCTCGACTACGGGACGATGAGCAACGGCACTCGGTCAAAGAGCGCTCAAGGATCGCCGAGCTTGAGCGGGTTCGCTTCCCTGAGGAGTCCTCGAGCTCAGAAGATCAGGAGGACGCTGGAGGCCACGGCTGGTTACGTTGGAGTCAGGAGGGCTCTGTCCTACGACGAGGTACGTGCCCCCAGACCTACCCTTTTCCTTCCCTATTCGACTGACTTAAGCCTTGACTGCTGTTACAGGGACTGGGAATCGATACTGCTGAAATTAGTGTTGCGTCGAACGGCAACCGTCATTGGACGGCCTCGTACGCTTCCGTGGATTGGATTCACGACTCGGTCAAAGGCACGTTCTCCTCCCAACCGTCCTTCCCATCCTCTGTGATCTGACGCCCTCAAATCTTGTATGCCTCAGAATCTGCACGATCTGACAAGCTGCGCGCTCTCGCAAAGCTGAGCTGGCGTTGGCGCTTGGTCTTGCTCTGGGACCGCTTCCAAGGCTGGCTGGTCGTGACGATCGTCGGCATCCTGACTGCTTTCGTCGCGTTTGCCATCGTACGATGTGCGTCTCTTCTTCCTACAAGCTCACCGCATGAAGACTGACTGGTGCTCGGTTTGTCTTTGTGTAGTTGAGGGGCTGTTGTTCGACCTGAAGGACGGTTTCTGCGCTCGGCCGGACATCAGCGCAGCCTGGCAGCTGAACAAGGAATTCTGTACGTCTCGCCACGCTCGAATCTTCGATCAGCACGGCTGTGAATTCTCATCTAATCCTACAGGCTGCCGACCACCAATTGGGAACGTGTCCTACACGCCTGCGCTCCTCGTGCCAAACGCGATGGCCGACATCCTGCTCAAGAATCCCTGCCCTGCCTGGAGGACCTGGGACTCGGTCATCGGACCCTACCTCGAAGCTAAAGAGCCTGGGTCTTGGGCGAGCTGGGTTCCTTTGGAGAGGTACATGGTCAGTAACTCCTTGATATCTGCAGGCAGGGCGCGGCCGAATTCATTTCGTTGCCTTCTCTACCACAGGTCGAGTACTCAGTATACTGCCTCGTCGCAGTCACTCTCGCCACCATCAGCTCGTGCCTGACGGTCAAGCTCACTCGCTCCACGTTGTTTGAGACGAGGAGGGACGTCATCGTTGATGAGAAGCCTCGAAAGGTCATGTTCTTCGTGAGTTCCACCCCTCCGCCACTTCCAAATCCTCGCCTCGTGTCTGACACCCTTCTCTCTGTAGGCAGCAGGCTCGGGTATCGGAGAGATCAAAGCTATGCTGAGCGGGTTTGTCATTCACGGTTACCTGGGTACGAGAGTCCTCTTCACCAAGTCAATCGGTCTCGCGCTGTCGGTCGCCGCCAATCTCCAGTGCGGCAAAGAGGGGCCGCTGGTCCACATCGCCTGCTGCATCGGAAACATGACGAGTCGACTGTTGAAAAAGTACGACACGAACGAGGGCAAGCGGAGGGAAATCCTGTCGGCCGCTTGCGCTGGTGCGTCGACCCCCCCGTCCGCCAGTTTGGCCTGGTGTAAAGACCCTGACTCCACCCTCTCTCTCTTGTATCTCAGCTGGAGTTGCTGTTGCCTTCGGGGCAGTGGGTGTGGTCTCAGCTACTAGTATCATGACTCGTCCTGACTCTTTTCCTCCTCCTTCTGTCCTATCTTGCCCAGCCCATCGGCGGTACCCTCTTCTCGCTCGAGGAAGTGTCGTACTACTTTCCTCCCAAGGTCATGTGGAGAAGTTTCTGGTGTGCTGGAGTCGCCGCTACAACCCTGAAGGCGCTCGATCCGTTCGGAACCGGCAAGGTTCGCTCTTCTCCTGCTCTCGCTCGGGTTCCCTCGCTGACGACTAATCTTCGCTCGCTAGATTGTCCTGTTCGAGATCACCTACGACACCGACTGGAGGTACCCTGAGCTCTTCGTGTTCGCCTCCATCGGATGTGCGATGGTCAGTCAACTCTCCGCTCCATGCTTGTTATCGGGCTCTGACGCTCTTCTGAACCCATCGTAGGGTCTGTACGGCGCGCTTTTCGCAAGACTTAACATCCTTTGGAGCAAGCACGTCAGAGGAGGGACGTGGATGAAGACTAACCCCATCACCGAGGTAGCCATGGTACGTCGACGTCTTCCCGTCGTTGGAAGAAATTGCTTCTGACGCTGCTGCCGACGCTTGCAGATCACACTCGTTACTGCTGTTCTCAGCTTTGTAAACCCCTACACGCACATGGTGAGACCTCTCCTTCTCACTTTCCTTCCATCGGCTCTCGCTGACCTATTGATGATCTCACTCCTAGGGTGGTCCAGAGCTGGGTGCGTCCACTCTTCACCATCCCACTCATCCCCGCTGAGCGCTGACCCGACCAACACTTCTCTACAACAGTGCTCGCCCTTCTCTGTGCGTTGTCTTTTCCTTCCTGTCTTCGCCTTTTTTTTTGGCGCGGCAGCTGACGAGTCCGCTCTTTCACAGCTGAGTGTCGACCAGACAGCTCCTCGCACCTCTGCGTCAAGCACCCGAAGGAGATTGGGGGTGTCATCACCTCTCTCGCCATCGCCATGGTCCTTCGTGGTATGCTCGCATGCGTCACGTTCGGAGTCCGTATCCCAGCGGGTAAGTGAGAACGTTCAACGACTCCTTCACTCGCGACACGGTGCTGAACCCTCTGGAATCGGATTTGCAGGTGTTTTCGTCCCCTCGATGGCGTTTGGTGCCTGCTTCGGACGTATCGTCGGTCTCGTCCTCCGTACGTATGATTCTGTCACCCATCATCGCTCTCAGCAACTAACCTGACGCCTCTCATCCCATCTTTGTCCCAGAGGACCTACAATCGGCCAAGAACGGCGTCTTCTTCGCCAGCATTTCCGGCTTTCACGGCAGCAAGGTCAATCCAGGCGTCTTTGCCATGGTTGGTGCGGCTGCAGCCCTCGCCGGTGTGACCCGAACGACGATCTCGCTGGCCGTCATCGTAATGGAGTTGACCGGGTCCTTGACTTACGCCGTCGTCAGTCCATTTCCAAACCCTTGCCTCTTCCTCTTCCTGGATGGCTCTGACAAACACCCCTCTCGCTTTCAGCCTATCTTGATCGCGGTTCTCGCCGCAAAGACGGTTCGGTCCACTCTTGTCGCCCTCGTTGGGACCTCAAGGAGTCACTAACCTTTCGTTTTTGTTCAACCAGGTGGCGGATGCCCTCGAGCCGAAAGGCATCTACGACCTGGTCATCGAGCTCAACCAAATCCCGTACCTTGACGCGAAGGAAACTCAGTGAGTTGGCCTCGTCACTCTTTTGACTTGGAAGGGAGGCAGCCTGACCTTCTTCACTCTCGCAGTCGCTGGGGCCTCCTGCAGGTGTCTGATGTCAACAACCCTCAAGCTGCCGTCATTCGATGCGACAAAGTCAACTCGGTCAGAGATTTGACGCAGCTCGCAGTCAAGTTCAACACGGAGGTCGGACCTGACGGAGGCTTCCCCGTCTTAGAGAAGGTGGTGGGAGGACTGCGATTGCGCGGAGTCCTGGCGCTGAACGACCTCGAGCACCTGCTAGGTAGCAGCCTCCACAATTTCTCTCCTTAACGCGCACTTCACTGACAGTTCGTGTCTTTTCTCTGTGTAGTCGACCTGCAAGATCAGCCCGACGCGACGTGCAACCTCAAGCCAACTTTCCGAACTCGTTCGCCGTCCTCGCTCTACCCCTCGACGTTCCCCTTCTCGGAGAGCCTCCTCGGCCTCACTCGCTCGCGCGACCCGCTCAACCTCACGCCCTACATCGACCAAGCACCCCTTATGATCCAGCTCAACTCGCCCTTGGAGGTCGTTCAGCAGTTGTTTGTCAAACTCGGCGTCCGCTCGCTCGTGTCCGTCAACGAACAGGGTTTTTACGCCGGACTCATCTCCAAGTCGCACTGGTTGACGTTCCTCGAGAAGCTGGATGGCGGTCACTGAGCCATTCCCGAATTTCCATTTGCTTTCTCTTGCTTCTCTCCTCCCTTGACCCTTCAGCGCATTGTACATAACGCAACGCACCTTGCCCCCTCCGTCCCCTCAAAGACTAAGAAGGATCCATGACATGTACAACTTTTGCAGCGAGAGCAACCTTAAGACTCCGAGGGAGAGGAAAAGTCAACGCATCAGCGAGGACGGAAGGGTCGACTCTGATAGAACCATCAAGCGACTGAGGCGAGAGTGCCCCCAGCCCCAGTGCGGAGCCGGAACCTTCCTCGCCTGGCACGCCGACCGACAGACCTGCGGAAAGTGCGGACTTACCTACTCGGTGCGTCTCACATACTTGGAAGAGGGAGTGGGTCATGTCGAAAAATCGGGAGTGTTAGTCGCTGACACTACATTTTTACCCCCACCGTCTTCTCATTTCACTTCCAGTTCGAGAAGGGAGCCGCCCCCCCTACCGCATAAAGGTCTCGTCTGTGCATCCCGTGTCAGACCCCTCTTGCTTTGTACTCTTGACGGATCCGTATCAATGAGGAACAGCAACAACTTTACACCCCTTATCCCCGTCGTCCCTCGCGAGTCGTTGCACACTCGCACAAGTAGCAAAGAGGCAACAGGTAGCAGAGCAATAGATCATGCGCAAGCATCCGTTGATGAGGCTGTCGGATCTTCGTCCCTCGTGCACCCAAAGCGAGCTGGGCAAAGATACCCGGCTGGGACTTCGACGTCCAGTGCATCGGTCGAACGGAAAGAAAACACCCGGCTGGGTGCATCTTCAGCCGGCCACACTGGTCGTTCTCTCGCGACGTTTGCAGGAAAGGAAAGAACTTTGAGAAAGCGTTCATCATCTCGTGAGAAATTGTCCGCCCCTTCGTGCAAACCAAGATCAACGCACGCCCTATGCCCGCTGTCTCTCAATCCCACTGCCCTAGCTCGCCTTCCTCGTCGCGCAAGAACGCCCGCACGTCGTCGATACGACTGTCCACCTGGCTCGGCCCCAACGAAAAAGGCAGGCTCTCGTCGGCGCTCGCTTTCGTCTGCAGGCTCGAGGCTGGACCGAGCAGCTGGGAAGAGGTGGGCCCGAGTAGGGAGGAGCGCGAGAGGAGGTTAGCAGGACGAGCTTTTGCTGCTGGCGGAGGAGGGGGAGGAGTGGGAGGGGAAGCTCGGGTGGTACGGGACGAGGTCGAGTGGTCGTTTGACGACGGAGAAGCGGAGGTCGGTCCTGGTTGATTGGAGCGTTCTCGCGCGCAAGCAGGTTGAGGAGAGAGACTGGGTGGAGGTCCTGTTTGCGCTTGGAGGGCGGACGGTCTGAGGATGGATGGTGGACGGCGCTTGGTAGGGACCGGAGTGGAGGTAGCGAGGTTCGAAGGAAAGGAAGGAGGGATGTACTGAGAAAAGAACGGAAGTGTCGGCATCGCCGGAATCGCACAGATGATAGTCGGAAGAGGAAAGGACTGACGTCTTGCAGCGTGCTGATGTCTGCCAGATCGTCTAGTCCACCCATGTGAGTTCGCATCTTCCTCCTGCTCTGCTCTCCTTTCCCAGCGCCCACTTCGAACGAGTCCTCCTCGACCCAAGCTGGATCCGCGACCTCAACATGACTTCCGCGCTCGTTGGCTCCCTTCTTGGACTTTCTCTTCGTCCCTTTGTCCGACTTGGGTTCTTCCTCCTCGTCCATGGCAGACTTCTCCCTCTGCTTGCCCCGGCCCTTGACAACCGAAAAGCCCAGACTGGACTTGCCTGACGAACCAGACGACCCGACCGACGGCGCTCGCTCGCGCGTGGTGGCAGCAACTACCGACGGGGTTTCGAGTGCGATCCAGTCGGGCTCGATCGGCTTCTTCTCTCCGACATGAGGAAGAGGGAGGGCCGAGCGTTGTATGTGTGCCGTTCGAGAGGAGAGACCTTCGGTCGACGAGAGTGATTTGGAGGACGATTGAGAAGGTATATTGGCAGGTTCGTCGGAGAGAGGGAGCGGGGAAGCTCCGAGGGACGTCAGAGATGAGTCGAAGGCGAAGGCGGAAGGAGGAGCGTTGGGGGCGGAGTCGAGTGGAGTCTTCGTTGCTTCAGAAGCAGCTTGACGGGCCTTCTTCTGTTGCACGAGCCGCTCGTAGTGCTCATCCGAGCTGAGCAAGGGAAAGGAACCACAATCAGCATCTGAGCGACCTAGGTAAGAGCGTTGGGACGTACTCTGGCAGGCCCAGACTGAAGTCCTGCTTTGAGACAGTCGACAGCCCCTCCTCGCCCTTCCCTCCAGCAGCCCACCTGCAAACGACCTCATCGGGAGCGAACCATCTGTTGAGACGAGCTGAGCGAATGCAGAGCTGCGTCGTTGCTGGCTTCTGGAGATGTAGAGCTGCCAGCTCGGCCACCCGTTGTTCGGTGAGGGCGACCTCTTGAGGGGTGTACGGGTTAAATGATCTCATCCTGGTGAGAGCCGTAAGCCCAACGCAATCTCGAGTCAGGGTCAGACCTTCAAAGGAGACGTTCCTCAAGGATGTGAAGGAGGGGCCCAGACGCACTCTCTGGCGTAGAAGCCGATCCTCCGCCTGAGCTCGTCCGTGGAGCAGTCCTCGAGACCCGTCGGGACGATGTCGCTGCTGCTGCTACTGGAGGAGGAGGTCAATCCCGTCGGGCTAGACTTGCGCATGGCTGGTACCGCCGGACGTGTTCAGGGAGGAGCGGATGGATCTGACAGGAGTACTGGGGGTGGTGGTGAGGTCAACCCGACGGTTCGTCCAACATCGTACGCTCCCCCAGCCCTGACCCCACTTCTCTGCCAGCCTCATTGACCGCTCATCTCTACCGGGTCGGACCATCCAGACACGTCTCCGAAACCTCCTGCCTCTCCCTCGTCGGCTTCATCAGATCGCTGACGGTGTCTTTCCTGCCTTCCCGCCAGGGGGCGGAGTTGGCACTTGCTGACCTCTCGCTGAGAACGCTGCTGATCTGTCGTCGACAGCTCCACCTGCACCAGACCCCATCTCGGTCTGCTCTCACCTATCATTAGCTCTCCTGTGGTCCCCGCTACCGAGCTGGAAGATCGGTGCAGGCGTTCGGCTCTCGACATCGCTCGTCCGGACGCTCCTGGGCGCGCAGCACTGCTGAACGGTCGGTCAGCGATCTTCTGGCGAGCCTCTTGTGCTGTACTCGCATCGGCCTTCGACAGAAACGCTTCTGGACGACCGCTGGAGAGAAGGCGGACAGCAAGAAACGGTCTTCGGGGCAGCCGGCGACTTGGGCCGGCGTCGACTCGCCTCAGCAGAGCTTCGTCGACCCCTTCGTCCTCCTCTCCTCTCACTCAGCCCTCGACTGCCCTCGTCGAGTTCCACACCTTCACCTCCTCTACCATTCCCATCTACTCTTTCAGCCTTCTCTGACAATGCTCGCCACTCAAACGTACCTCCCTCCTGCTCAGCTTGGCCATCCCTTCCCCCCGTCGGCTGTCCGGCTCGCCTTTACCCCGACGGACCCCCACCCATCGCCTCTCGACCTCCCCGAACTCCTGTCCCTTATCTTCGAGTCCCTACCGCTCTCAGACATCTCACCCTCCCTCCTGACAGTCTGCAAGCCCTTCCATGCCGCCCTCCAGTCGGTGCTGTACCGCTCGGTCAAGCTGGGCGAGATCCCCGCGTGGAGGAAGTTCTCGCGCGCAGTCGCGGAGGGGTGCGAAGGAGCCGGATGGGTCAGAAAGTTGGACCTGAGGATTACGGGGGACGTGTTGGACAGAGGACTGCTCGATGAACTGGGAGAGCAGTTCCAGAAGGGACGCTTTGAGAGACTGCAGAATTTACAGGTGTTGGGTTCGACTGGGTCCGCATTCACTCTGGACGACACCTGTCCTTTCGCCCAAAGTATCCGCTCGGTCGGCCACCAACTTCACTCCCTCACGCTGGAGGGCAACTTCTCGTCGTCCTTCGTCACGTCCGTCCTCGACTCGACTCGCGCCGTCCGGTCGGTTTCCCTTCAAGCAGCAACCCTTACGCGACTCTCTCTCGCAACACTCTTTGACGCGATATCGGTCGAGACGGTCTTTGTGACACCTTCGGTTCCGTTCCCTTCTCCAGGGAACATGAATTCTTCCCACTGGGTCGATCAACTCGTCGCGCTCGACGTCGATCGACTGGCAAAGTGCCTCGTCGCCCTTCTGGCCCGTTCTTTGGGCGACAAACGAAACGGTCGACCGCTGCAGTTCGACGTGGGCGCTCTGCCCGCTTTAGGGGTGACGAACGAGATGATCTATCAGCCTTTGAGGGTGCTGACTGAGGAGATGGGGAGGGAAGGGGTTGTCTTGATGGGTCTGCCCGAGAAGAGTGAGTCCTGACGGACTTTCAACAAGATCCTCCCTTCATCGCTGACCTGTTTACTTTTGGTCGCTCTCAGAAGCTTGAAATTGCTATCGTTTCATTAGTTGTATATGCCATGGATCCTTCTTGGTCTTTCAGGAGACGGAGTGGGCAAGAGCGTCGTGTATAGTGCGCTGAAGAAGGAAAGGAAAGGCAAAGCAAAGGAACCCACGAGTGACTCAATGATATCTTGCCCAACTTTGCCTTTCCTACAAACGTCGCGAGAGAACGACCAGTGTGGCCGGCTGACTTTCCGTTCGACCGATGCACTGGACGTCGAAGTCCCAGCCGGGTATCTTTGCCCAGCTCGCTTTGGGTGCACGAGGGACGAAGATCCGACAGCCTCATCAACGGATGCTTGCGCATGATCTATTGCTCTGCTACCTGTTGCCTCTTTGCTACTTGTGCGAGTGTGCAACGACTCGCGAGGGACGACGGGGATAAGGGGTGTAAAGTTGTTGCTGTTCCTCATTGATACGGATCCGTCAAGAGTACAAAGCAAGAGGGGTCTGACACGGGATGCACAGACGAGACCTTTATGCGGTAGGGGGGGCGGCTCCCTTCTCGAACTGGAAGTGAAATGAAAAGACGGTGGGGGTAAAAATGTAGTGTCAGCGACTAACACTCCCGATTTTTCGACATGACCCACTCCCTCTTCCAAGTATGTGAGACGCACCGAGTAGGTAAGTCCGCACTTTCCGCAGGTCTGTCGGTCGGCGTGCCAGGCGAGGAAGGTTCCGGCTCCGCACTGGGGCTGGGGGCACTCTCGCCTCAGTCGCTTGATGGTTCCGTCAGAGTCGACCTTGTAGTACTTGAGGATGGCCATCTGTAGCAAAGGAATTCGTCAGACACTCAAAGATGCCCTATGAGATGAGTTGATAGATGGAAGCAACGTACCTTGACCTTCTTCCTCTTGTGCTTGATCTTCTTGGGGGTGGTGTACTGCTTCTTTTTCCTCTTCTTCGCTCCTCCTCGGAGACGAAGGACGAGGTGGAGGGTCGACTCCTTCTGGATGTTGTAGTCCGAAAGGGTTCGGCCGTCCTCAAGCTGCTTACCGGCGAAGATAAGTCGCTGCTGGTCAGGGGGGATTCCCTCCTTGTCCTGGATCTGTTCCGTTCGAAAAAAAAAGTACAAGCGTCAGCACAACCGTTCGTCCTGAAGCAGAGTGCAAAGAGTAGAGGAAAGGGACGGACCTTGGCCTTGACGTTGTCAATGGTGTCCGAGGACTCCACCTCGAGCTGAAAGCGAGCGAGAAAAAAAGTGTGCCTCAGGTCAGCCACAACGTCCCGCTCTTCCCCTCCTTTCTTTTTCCGTCCCCTCAACACAACCCGACCCTGGCGCTCAAAAGCGAAGGATACTCACGGTGATAGTCTTACCCGTGAGGCTGTATCAGGAGAGGCGAGCAAAGACGAGGTGGAGGCGAAAAAAAGAGGATGAGGTCGAAGGAAGCGACAGGGCAGAGAGCGAGGAAGGATGGAAAAAAGGAAGAAAAGCACGCTTGTCAGTAATGCGGTCCTGACAGCAGCAGTTGAGAGTAGAAAAGGATGTAGACGCACGTCTTGACGAAGATCTGCATGTCTCTTCAAGTTGGTCTTGAGTCGTTGCCGAGCGGATGGGGGTCAAACCTCGACCTCGTGTAGGCTGGCGAGAAGACGGCGCCGCCAGAATTTCGCAAGCACAATCCGCCGGACTCTTCGCTCCGTACGCATGCACCATCTATTCACCTATGCTCGCTCGAGTCGTTTTCCTTTACGCGACGCACACCATGGGGCGGACGGTCAGAGACGTGCAGTGGATCCATTGCAGCCAAAGGGAGCAGGGGTAAGGGGTGGAATCGATCTCCCTTTCCACAGAACCCTCACGCCTTCTCTCTTCAGCCCCCTCTCGACTTCCCCCCTCTCGACCCAAACCCTCCCCCTCCTGTTGGTCCCCTAGGCTGCCTGACGACCCCCTCCCCCCCTCCTCCATTCCTACTCGACCCCGACGGACCCCCTTTGGAGCCGTTAGATCTGCCTGTTGTTGAGTCCGCAGCAACCCCCCCACCCCCACCCCCAACGCCAGCGAAGATCCTCTCTCTCGCCAACCGATACTCCTCCTCCCTCTCACTCAGAGTTTTCGTCCGTGGAGTACTCCGACCCGACCCATCGGAGGAAGACGACGACGACTGGCCGAGGTTGGGAGAAGGTCGTTTGAGGAGGGTGATCTTTGGCCCTGGTTGTTGACCTAAACTTGGCGAGAGTGTTCGGGGAGCTGAAGAGGAGGAGGAGGAGGCAATTGGGTCTCCTAGGGAGGGGAATTGGGAGTGGTTGTACATCAATGGAGGGGGTTGATTTCTGTCGCGAACGGGGGAAGGGTTGGTGGGTCAGCTACAGGCGGAGCAACGGCCCCCTCAGACTCCCGTCAAACGACGATCGCTGAGCAAGTGAATGGATAGAAAGAGAGAGAGACGTACGCTGCTTCCCAGATCCGTCTGTTTGAGTCCCAGCCAGTAGTCGAAGGTCCTCCTTCGCCCGTCATCCTTCCTCCTGCTGCTCCTCTGTACCAAGCCTCCTCGTCCGCTGCTGAAGGAGGATGGGGGTTGAACAGCTCTGGACGCCGAACGGGAGGTGCTTGAGAGCGGGGGATGAAGTCGTCCTGATCCCCCAAGAACAAGACAAGGACAAAGTAGATATCAGCAAAGAGGGACACAGACAGAGGGCGGCGAGGGAGGGAGGGAGGGTCGGAGGAAGGCGCGTGCAAGGTCAAAACTCACTCGTTCCCAGTCGTCCTCCTCCCCCGTCGGACGACGTGTTGGCTGGAAGGCGTTGGCTGTAGGGTACATGCTCTCTCTCGATCGCTGAGAGGGGGCCGTCGAGTAGGGGGCAAGGCAGGAGGGGCGGGCGAGGGAAGGCGGTTGGAGGGTCGGGACGGACAAAAGACTCGTTCCCCCCCGCCCTCGCGCGGGCTGAAGTCGGAGCGTAGGTCGTCCCTCTCAACAGAACTCAAGATAACCTCATTCGAAGCTCTGCGCGCTAGCTCTGGACAGTTCCGTCGTGTAGGTCTTAATGTTCGTCAAGATCGTCAAAAACGGAAACCAATTGTCGGACGAGAAGGCTAAGGTTGGCCCCCTTCCCCTCCCTCCCTTCTGTCTCTCCCCCCTTCCTTCCTTCCTTCCCTCCCCATCACCTCTCATTCTCGCCCCGGAAGAAGGAGACCGAAGGAGAAGACCCCTTCTACTAGCCCTTCAGCCCGACCCGCCGAATAGCTCCCTTAACCCACAGATAGCTCAACCCACTCCCCACCGTCGTCCCTCCTACAACCCACATCCCCCCCTCCAACCAAGGGCCCGCGTAATCAGGCATAAGAGGGGACACCGTAAGGAGGACCATGAGGACTAGTTGGAGGAAAGTGTTGAATTTTGAAAAGGAGGTGGGGTGGATTGAGATTGATGGACGGGAGATGTCCCAGTAGCGCGAGAAAGTCCGCTGAGAAAAGAGGACAGTACGAATCTCATCCTTCGGTTCAGTATCTCGTACGTGCACAGAAAGAGGGATAGGGAGGGAGAGGAAGGAAGGAGGGAGGGGGGGACGAACAGGAGGCGGCAACGTTCGAAAGCGCAAGTAGAAAGCGCCCAGAGCGAGCGCAACGTCCCGTCCGATGATGACCACTGCTAACGGCACTGTCCAAATCATACACGCCAATAGAACGGTAGTCAGCTTCAATTGTCTTGAGACGAGCTGGTCATGAAGAGGAGAGAAGCGTATAAATGAAAGACGCACTTGGCAAGATGGACTTGTAAGCCAACGAGATGACCAGAGTCGTCATCAACGTCTTATCTGCCTGTTCACACACCACACCGACATTCAAGATTCGCCAGTTGGGTCAAGTCAGACAGCAAATTCCTTATTTAAAGGAGCGGATTTCGGGTATTTTGGGATTGAGGGGGAGGGAGGGAAGGCGGGGGGGAGGAGGACGTACGAGAGGGTCGAGCATGCTGCCCAGGACACTGCCCATGTTCCAATGTCGCGCCATCCATCCGTCGACCTGTCAAGGAGGGTAAGCAAGAAGAGGATTGGTGTCAGTGGGGGTCGAAAGCGAGCGAACTGACGTTGAGCTGAGGATGGAGGGAGGGTTGTGGGAGGGTGGGCCGAGGTGGGGGCGTTGAGTCCCTTCCTTCCCTTCGCGCCGTCTCTCCTTCTCTTTGGCTTACCCATCGAAGGCCAGACTTTCTTCTCTCCTTGAACAGCGAACGCACTTGAGCCGCTCCTGAGGAGCCAATCAACTAAAGGCAAGGGTACGGACGTAGCGAGCCCGAACCGCTTACTCCTCCCCTCCCTTCTGACCGGCCCGAACCACCCCTCCAACAACGGAAAAGGAGAGAAGAAGAAGGAACGCACCCAGTCGGTCACTCCCGCGTACACGAGCAGTCCCCCAGCTAGAGCTGATTGGTCGTGAATGATCGTCCATGCCAAGACGGGACAGGCCAGGATGCGGGAGAGGGTGAGGGCGTTGGGGAGTGTATAGGGGTTTTCTTGGAAGGCGGCTTTGAGATCGGAGGACTGCCAAACCAAGATGCTAGGTGTTAGGAGAGAGGAGTCTGGAAGAAGAGTGAGGATGATGATACGGACTGAGGGTGAGGGCGATGGCGGAGGAGTAGCTGGAGGAGGAGCAGCGGGCGGGCGTGCGTAGGATCGGACGCGCCAGGGTGCGAGGGCAGACGGCGGCAGCTGCAGCAGGCAGGCAAGTGGAGTGAGTTCGATGCATACAGTGTGAATCAGAGGTGAAGGGACTGACCTGGCGTGTGCGTGTGCGCAGCAGCAGGCCTGGTGAGCGGACGAACATCGTGTAGGACAGATGATCTTGGAGGGGAAGGGACGGAGTTGGGCGAAGGGAGGACATGCGCTTCGGATCCGGCGGATTGTCTGGTCCGCAGCCTCGCGTCTCTCCCTGCGTGTTTGCTCATCTCCTCTGCACTCACTACACACCCTCCCTTACCTACCCTTTGTCCGTATCCCCCACACACTCGCGTTCAAACAGCACAGCATCCCTGACTCTCTGGCCCACACAGTCCCTTCCCAACCCTACTCCATCACTCTAACAATGGCCGACAACGAAGAGGTCCGTCCTGCTACCCTTCCCTCTTCTGCCAGCCCGCGTCCTGACCAACCAACCCCCATCTTTGCTCGTTTGCCAGCTCGTCGACTACGAGGAGGACGAGGTTATCGCCCCCGTCGTCAAGGGAGAGCCTCAGGGAGAGGACGAAGTCGTCGACGACATCTCGGACGACAAGGACAAGAAGGGATCCTACGTTGGCATCCACTCGACCGGCTTCAGGTCAGTCTCTCTCTCCTTTTCTCCCCCCCTCCCCTCTGCGCGTCTTTGTGGTGCCCGACAACTGGTGGGACGGGACAGGATGTTGGTGGCTGGTCGTCTTGCACTGAGGGTGGTTTGGGAGATGAGGAAGGGGGAGGGGGGGGGGGGAAGGCGGGAAGGCAGGCAGGGGCGAGCGGCTCGTTCGACCAGCCCCCCGTCGCTCGTCCACCCACCCATTTCTTCCTCTCAACACCTCCACCAACGTCTCGGACGAAAGCACCGCCTAGATCACAATGGACGAATCGCAGACCTCGAGGGGTGGATGGATGGCAGATCATCCAAACGAACAGCGGCTGACCCTCCTCTCGACTGTCTTCGCCACCCACCCTACATCGCCCTCCTCTCTTCGAAAAACAGGGATTTCCTCCTCAAGCCCGAGCTGCTCCGAGCTATCTCTGATCTCGGATTCGAGCACCCTTCCGAAGGTTCGTCTCTAGTCGTCTTTTTTTGTACTCCATCCCTGGGCGTCCTGTCTAGCTCTCGCGAGCCTTGATGAGCGACGGGGTGGTGGTGCTTCCACCGGGTTCCTTTTCCTGAGCTGATTTCCCCCCCCCCCCCTCTTTTTTCTCCCTCGTTTGCCTTTGCTCCCACAGTCCAGCAGGAGTGTGTCCCCCAGTCGATCCTCGGCATGGACGTCCTCTGCCAGGCCAAGTCTGGAATGGGAAAGACGGCCGTCTTCGTCCTCGCCTCGCTTCAGCAGATCGAACCCGTCGACGGAGAGGTGTCGGTCATCGTCCTCTGCCACACTCGAGAACTCGCCTACCAGATCAAGAACGAATACGCCCGGTTCTCAAAGTTTATGCCCGACTTGAGGACTAGTGTGTTTTACGGAGGAACGCCGATCAAGAACGACATTGAGACGCTCAAGAGCAAGGACAAGTGTCCGCATATCGTTGTTGGAACTCCGGGACGATTGAACGCGCTTGTGAGGGACAAGGCGTTGAACGGACAGACGGTCAAGCATTTCGTTCTCGACGAGTGCGACAAGCTGCTCGAACAACTTGGTTAGTTTTGCCCCCTTCGACCCCCTCCCAACCTTTCCTCTCCAAACGCAACACCTGCGGCAACCTCTTCCGAGGTCCGGCGATCAAGTCGCTCGAGTAGTACGGCTCGGCTCCCGCCCCGAAACGAACGTCGTCTTCAACGGCGACGGCTCCCTCGAGGCCTTTTGGCCTGGACGAAACTCCTTCTCGCCAACCGTCCTCCACGTCCTCTTCCTTCGAGCGCCCAGCTACGCACGCCTCGACACAGGGCACGCGCGCGCCGTCTTCGGACGATACGACTATCCAACCAGTCTCCCGCTCCTACCGTGCCCCTTCTCCCCTCGTCCGCCCGTCCTGCGACTGTCGTGGAGGCCTCAGCTTAGGGCTGCTCTCTCGCCCCACATCCTTTTCTTCTTTTTTTCTTCGGCTACGAATGGCTTTCCCACTCCCTCGCCTTCGGGCGAAAAGGTCGTCTTTCCCTCAAGTCGAAAAACATTTTACTCAAACAACCTCAATCCCTTTTTTTCTTCTTCCCCTTCCCCCTCTCCTCGTCCCTCCTGGTCACTTTCCTTTCGGCTCGGACGACGAACTCGACTTCTCTGAAATCCTCCACCCTCCTCCCGACTCATTTCCGAACGCGCCGCCGTTTTCTCGAATCCGCTATCGGCCACCCCCCTGCACTCCTTACCGACCCTGTCCCTCTCTCGGCTTCTCTACCTTCGCCATTCCTCACCCTCTCATCGCTCTCATCCTACCTCAACGACCACCCGATCCCAACCGACCCCTTTCCATCCCCCCCCCCCCCTCTTCCCCCCCGACGACGACGACCCCTACCTACAGACATGCGACGCGACGTCCAGGAGATCTTCAGGATGACGCCCCACCACAAGCAGGTCATGATGTTCTCGGCCACGCTCAACAAGGAGGTCCGATTGACTTGCAAGAAGTTCATGCAGAACGTTCGTTTCTCCTCCCTCCTCCTCCTCTCCCCCCCCCCTTCTCTGTCCGCTATGAGACCAGAGCTGACACGAACGCTTTTGTTGGTTGGTGCGAAATCGTATACAGCCGCTGGAGATCTACGTCGACGACGAGACCAAGTTGACGCTGCACGGTCTGCAGCAGTACTACGTCCAGCTCGAGGAGAAGGAGAAGAACAGGAAGTTGAACGAGCTGCTTGACTCGCTCGAGTTCAACCAGGTGCGTCTTCGCCTCGGGCTTGAGGCGACAATGAGAGTCTTCCGCTGACGGATCATCTCTGCTTGTTTGCCGCAGGTCTGCATCTTCGTCAAGTCTGTCCAGCGAGCGACGCAGCTCGACAAGCTTCTCCAGGACTGCAACTTCCCCTCGATCTGCATCCACTCTGGCCTCACCCAGGACCAGCGGTACGTCCCTCCCAGTCCAAGCTGAGTAGTCCGTCAAAGACTCACGAGTCTGACCCATCTTTCCTCTCTTTTCCAACCGCCCTCTTTCCTTCCTAGAATCGAGCGATACCGACAGTTCAAGGCGTTCGAGAAGCGAATCCTTGTCGCGACCGACATCTTCGGTCGAGGAATCGACGTTGAGCGGGTCAACATCGTCATCAACTACGACCAGACGTCCGACGCCGACTCGTACCTCCACCGAGTCGGCCGAGCGGGTCGGTTCGGAACGAGGGGTCTGGCGATTACGTTTGTCACTTCTGACGCCGACAAGGAGATCTTGGAGGCTATTCAGAGTCGGTTCGAGGTCAAGGTGGAGGGTTTGCCCGAGGTTATTGAGCCTTCGACGTACAGTCAGTCCCGCCCTCTCCCCCTGCGTCCCTCTCTTTCTGTCCCCTTCTTTGTTTCGCCAGGAAGCTGACCCCACCTCAATCGCCTTCCTATGTTGCAGTGACTTCATAAACGTCTTTTGGCCCTGCTCCCACATCCCTCCTGTCGAGGCATCCAAAAAGCCGACCCACTTGCTCCTTCTCTCTTCTCTCTTCTGCTCGAAATTTTGAATGTATCACACCCCAACTTTCAAAAAGCCCTCCGATCTCGTCTGCAAGGAGAAACTTGATTCAGCCGAGAAACCGGCCGAGCAGGTAGACGTTTGGCACGCGACCGCCCTGCTCCATGTCGAATCGGACCAATGTGACCTCCTCTCTAGGCGTTCTCGAAGACGAGAAGGGCGAAGGGAGCATACTACGGAGGATGTCGTAGACTCGCGTGCGGCAGCCTACTTGACGGAGCGATGGGCTGGCGAGCGCTAGGGTTTGGAGGTCTTGGAGGGTTGGTTCCCAGGGTGTGTGCGTGTTCGAAGAAGGAAGGAGGAAGTGGACCGTGTGGAGGTTGGACCACTGGCCGACGAATGAGCGCAGGTGGTCGAAAGATGATTGGTTGTGGAGGCCGATGAAGAGGTTTGTGAGCGAGGGTGTAAGGAGGGCTAGGTCGGAAGGGAGAGTGTCGCGGTAGGTTGTTGGGGGGAGGGTGAGAGTGCGCAAACGGGGGAAACCTCTTGGGGGTAGAGTGAGCATCTGAGATTGAGCCTGAGCTGATTGAGAGATGTGGATCGTTTCCAGTGTCGATGCGTGCGGAGCGAGGACCGTTTCGAAGATGAATGTTGGGGGTAGATGGTCGGTTCGAGGTTGAGAGGCCGGAGATGAGAGCGAGATGTATCGGAGAAACGGGGCCAGTATCGAAAGCTCCGGTTGCAGGTCCTGAAGAGAGAGATGATCGAGGGACTCTAAAGAAAGATGAATTACCCCCCGTTCGATCGAACGAGGGCCCTGTTGTGAGAGGACTCGTCGAGATGAGAAGGCAGCGGCGCGAAGGAGGGACAGTACGCCGGCAGATGTCACTCGACTGCTGGATGTGAGGTTCAAGGCCCGAAGGTGTGGAAGAGACGTGGAGAGGGACGTCAAGAAGTCGTCCGTGATGATGGGCGAGGACTGGAGGGGGGGGGGGAGGGAGGAGGGACAGTCAGCCCAATCATCAGTGAGTGAGAGTGCCGACGGCCTTTACCTTGCTCAAGATCGTCAACTCATGAAGTCCAGGATAACGAGCGTCCGCTTCGAGAGAGTGCTCATAGATGCCTCTGATCCATTCCTCCAACACCCCAACGGTCCCTCGATCAGGCATGACGAGGGCGAGCCTCTGTAGCCGGCCCTTGATCTTGAGCAGACTGCGCGGGTCAAAGCACCCGATCGAGTGCGCGTTGATCTCCAGCTCGCGAAGGTTCGGCATGCTAGTCGAGATGGCTGAGATGAGAGCGTTCGACAGCGAGTGGTCTCGCGTGAAGGCGAGCGAAGTGAGGTTGGGTAGGGAGAGGAAGGTGAGGAGAGTCTGGGAGGAGACAAGGTTGGTGATGATTTGAGGAGGAGGGTAGGACCGTACCTCCAGGCGTTGGACGAGCTTTGACAAGGATCCTCCATTCGAGAGTGTCTCCAACAGACGGACCAGCTGGCCCCAGAAGCAAGAAGAGGAAGAGATCAAGTCAGCCTGTCGTTCCTGGGGTAAGCGGACGTGTCGGCCTGCGCACCTTCCAGTCCGCGCCCTTCTGCCACGGCCGGACCCAGACGTGACTGTAGAGGATCTCCTGGACAAACGGGTACCAGATCTTGCAGACGAGGGCGGCTGCATGGAGGTGGGGAGGCGAGGCGAGGTGGGTAAAGATGCAGGGTAAAAGCTCCGAGGGGAGGGCGGCGACAGGGCAAGCGACCGTCAGAAGTTCGACCATGGCGAGCAGACAGTCTCTTGCTTGCAACCAGTAGAGAGGGAGCGACGTCTGATCGATGCGAGGAGCGCGAGGTAAGATGAGTCGATGGAAGGTGGTGTTCGAGTGGGGGCAAGGGTTGTCGAAGTTCGTTCCCGGCTGGCTCCTGACGGCCACTCTCTCCCCAAAGCATGTTCGCCCCGAAATCGTTCCAGGACGCTCGCTCGCTCCTCGAGCACGGCGTCCAGTCGCTCAGGCCGGGCGAGATGGTCCATCTGCCCCACTTCAATCTGATGGTAAGGGTGTCCCTTTGTCGCTGCAGGGTCCTCTTCTCGCTTCTGTCCTGGACTGACCTCTGATCTTCCCACCCCTCGTCCCTTCTCAAGGACGCCATGAACGCCATCGAGAGTAAGCAGACCCTTCTCTCGGAACCATCTCGACATCTGACTGACGGAGAGTTGCTCTTCGGCTGGCAGTCATGGACCCTCGCATGGACTCCGGCGTGTCGCTCTCTGACGGACCTGGGACGACCCCGTTTGACCCTCAGGCACCGCTCTTGCCCGAAGAGGTCTGCTGGATCCTCGACAGAGCCATGGCTTGCGAGGTCCGTCTCAACTCGCACCTCTCTCGAGAACGTAGCGGCGAAACTGAAGCGCTTCCTCTGTCTGGTCACTCGTTCAGATGGCGTACCAGACGGGCCTCACCCTTAGTCAAACCGTGTACACCTGCCTCTACACCCTGCCCGGCAACTTCACTCTCATCATCCCAGAGGTCCTGCAGGAGGTTCCAGCCTTCTTGGGTCAGTCGGAAGACGAGCGCAAACAGCGCCCGCTCGAGCTGGTGGGGTTGGCTCTGCGCGCTGGCCTGATGGCGACGACCAAGTCAACCGGACTCGTCTGGGACGAGTTGATGAGAGGGAACTTGTACGACGTGAGCTTTTTCTTGCTTGACCCGAACTCACTCCGGGAAGATTAATTAACGCTTCTTTCCTGTCGTTTGTGCTGCGCCAGGGCGAGGACTTCATGGGCGACAAGTTTGGTTTGAGCTTGTGTGACCAGGAGGACCCGATGGAGATCCTGGCCCAGCTCGAGGACGCTATCGACTGGCTGCGAGGGACAGATGTCGGTCAGTCTTGGGTTCCCAGCTTCTTTTCTTTAATTGTTGACTGACGAACAATCCCGATGGGCAACAATAGTCGAGGAGAAGTGGCAGGACGCCTTGCTCGCTCGGTTGACGTTCCGCTCGGTCAGTCACGGCGAAGCAGCTCCGTTCAATTCCTGCGCTGAATCCTGTTACATTATCTTTTCTTCTGCAGGCCCTGCTCCGAAGCCTTTTGGAGATCTGCAACCCGAGTTCTCCGATACGGCCCACCTCCGTCGCCCTCCTTCCCTCGCTCCTCTCCTCGCTGCTCATCAAACCTTCCGACAGCCCCTCGATCGACTCGACCGCACTCGCAGCCTTTGATCCTGCCGTCAACCGGAGCTTGGTCTCGCACGTCCCCCTGAGCACGATCGACCTCGGAGACAACTGGCGCAAGGAAGCGGTGGAGAGGATGACGGCGCTCGTCGACGGACTGGAGGAGGTGGTAGAGTCCATCTGGGACAACGGCATGGGTGGAGGATGGAGGAATATCGTTGGCTGGCTGGTGAGCTTTCGAGGACTACTTTTGCCAGACGCTGCGCTCGGCTGAACCCCCCCCCCCTGTTTGTCGTTCGCTCAGGACTACTTCCACCTGCTGGGAATCACCACTTCAAGACCTCAAGCGCCTGCGTTCATCAGATCTATCTTCTTGGTCCGTTCCCTCCTTCTTGTACCCGTACTGCTCGAGAATTGACATGTTCGTTCGACAACCCTACCCTAGTCGGTCTTTTATCAGCCGGAGGAGAACACAATCTTCAACGCTTCCAAGCTGGGCCATCTGTCGTCGATGTATTTTTCGGAGGTTGCCGGCGTTCCTGAGGGCGTGTTGAGGGAGCTCATCGAGCTTTCGGAGGAGGACCGACCGTTGAGGGTCGAAGGGTGGGATGGCCGGAGCTTGTCAGAGGCGCTCAACATCTTTTGTCAGAGAGTTGACGGAGTGAGTCGTTCCACGTCTGAACGTTCTTCGAAGCAGACTGCTTGCTGACAAATTCTGTGGCTCGTGTGCAAAGTTTCTGGTCAACTCGGCCATGAACCTCGGCCAGAATCGAGCCAGGTCCAAGCGGCTGGCTGGAAAGGGGACGCTGCAGTGGGAAGAGCTGTTCCAAGAGGTGCGTATCCGACGCTCTGATGCACAGAGTGTCGCTCATGCTGACACTGACTTCTGTTCTACAGGCAAGCAGCTTAGTCCCTCTCTGCCAGGAGCGCCTTCGACTCGCTCGATACGTGAGATCTGTCAAGCCTTCTCCGCCTGCCAGCGCCAAATTGACACCTTGTTGTCCACGAACAGCCCGAGGAGATCATCGCTACTTTCGACAACCTCCCCGTCGCTCTCGAGCTTCATCGACTCCTCCTGATTCAACACTCGCTCCTCACTGGCTTCAACCTCGAGCTCTACAGCAAGGAGGACTGGGCCATGATCTGGTGGGCGGCCGGGAAGACGTTCACGGAGGAAGCACGACTCTGGGCGAGGCTCACTGTGTCGATGACGACGGAAGAGAAGAGAGAGTTGAATAGGAGAAGGGTTCAGACCGCTGCTGGGTGGGCAGTCGTCTCATCCATCAAACTCAAGGTACGCGCGGTCGAGGTGGTCGACAACTCGATTGCCATCCAAAGCTGACCTCCGGCTGCTCTGCCCTCTCTCCCTCTTCTATAGGCCGCCGTCGACCTCCCTGAAGCTACTCTGGCGGAGCAGCAAGCTCGCTTTGCCTCTCGCTTCAAGCACCTCCTCCCTCTGCCCTCCAAGTTTGCCTGCTCACGACTAGTGCTTTCGAAAGACATGTTCGCCCCCATCTGGACGGACTACGTTCGCGATGTCGAGTTGCTGCAAGGCGGAGATCAGTCGGTGACGGAAGAGTCGAGCATGAGGTGCATCGCAGAGTTGGAGGAGGAGCACCCGTCGACGTTGGAAGAGTTGCTGCCTGGCGCGCCGAGGGCCTACCTGGCCCTGTGTCGTGACGTGCGTTCTTTTCCCTCGTCTTCCTGTCGTAGTCTCAAAGATCTGTACTGACGCCGGATGGTTTTTACTTTGCAGTTGGAGGAGCAGATCTCGCGCTCGCTTCAGTCGGAAAACCCCTCTCCAGCAGGATACGGTCGCAACCATTAATCGATAGAGATTCGTTATAGAGATGTTACAAAAGCCCCACGAGGCGCACGCACCGAGATGTATGAGAGGAACAGTGCAGGAAAACAAGCATGCAAGGGGGACGAGCGAGAGCAAGAGCGAGCGAGCGAGAGACGGCAAGGGATGCAAGGGCAAGATGAGGGAAGGCAAAGGAGCTCTAAGGACTGAATCGACCGGCGACCTTGGGTGTCGGAGGGACGAGGCCTTGTAGCTTTTCTGCGCGACGCTTGGCGATGTCGACCTGTTTTTTGAGGTCCCTGTGTTGAGAAGACGACGAAGCGTGGAGGCAGTCAGCACAAGGATGCGACGGCAGCAGACAGATTGTGAGAGTTGGACTTGCTCGACCTGCATGTCTAGTTGCGCTGCCCGCTCCTTTCCGCCCTGCTTCTCGGCCTTGACCTTCTCCTCCGCGGCCTTCAGTCGACTCTCGTACTCCTTGACCCGGACGTCCCAGCGCGACTCTGCCGTCGACATCTTGGAACGGGCACTGTTGAGTTTCTCCTCGTACGTCGCGATCTGGTTCATGGCGTTGTTGAGCCGTCGCTCGAGGGTCGAGATGCGAGTGTTTGACGACTTCGAGTCGTTTGTCGACTCGGCACGAGCAGTGCCCTTCATCTCGTTGAGCTGCGCAGCAACGTCCGCGTGCTTGGCCTGCAGAGACTCGAGCTCGCCCTGTTTCTGCGAAAGCTTGTTCCTCCACTGGGTCTTGACGAGCTCCACCTTGCGTACAGAAGCCTCAAAGTGATCGAGTTGCTTCCACTTCGAGTCGAGTTGCTTCTTCATGCCGCTGATGGGAGAGAGGATTGAGCAAACGGAAAGAGCGGTCAACGACGGAGCCTGAGCAATCAAACTCGTCCAGAACACACCTGAGCTTGTCCGCGAAAACAGCCTCGCAAGCCTTGACCTTCTTGTCGAACGTCTGTTGCAGCTGACCGAGACTCTTGAGTCGCGCAAGCAGGGTGTCCCGGAAGACCGGGAAGTTTGCCAGTGTTGCTCGATCCTATGGCAAGCAAAGGTCGGGCGTCAACTTCCGGTGCAGCAACAGCAGAGCAGAGGACTCACGTCGGTGCCGAGGATCCGGTTGAGGTTCTGAGAAACAGTGAGGAGAAGCTGGCTCGTCTCCTTGCGCTGCGACTCGGTCTGCGTACGAGTGCTAGACAGAGCGCGTTGGTCGCTCGTGAGTCGCTGCTCAAGGTCCTCGATCCGGTCCTTGAGGTTGTTGGCCTCCTGTTCGGCGGAACGATGAGCCTAAAACAGTGATGGACAAGGGTCAGGAAGCGATACAAACGCGAGGTCACTTGTGTTGGGAAGGGCACTTACTCGCTGAGCGCTATCGAGCTTGTCCGAGATGTTGAGGCGGGACTGACGCTCAACAGAGAGCTTGGTCTCAAGATCTCGGATGTCGGCGCTCTGTAAAGCGAACAAGTGATGTCAGCAGCCTGGCCTCAAAAACGTGCCGTCAATGCAGGACTCACGAGGTTGGCGAGAGCGTCCTCCTGCTGCCCAACGATGCCCTCCTTCTTGTCCAGAGCAGCCCTCGTCCTCTCGAGATCATCCTCAGCTCGTTCGAGGTCCCGTCGATAGCGCTCGACCTCGAGCTCCAAAGCGAACCGGTCCGTCGTGTGAGTCTCTCCGAGCCGGCGAGTCCCGTCCTGGAGGGCTTGGAGATCCTGCTCGCGCTCGGAAAGTCGAGTCTGAGCCCGCTCGACGTCTTGGACAAGGCGCGAGATAGCCTGAAGAAGGGACAGAGTCAGCGTGATCCTTCCCAAGGACAGGTCGAGGAAAAGCGCACCGAATCCTTGTCTTGGAGCTGTCTCCTCCAGCGCGACTCGTTGTCCTCCAATTCTCGCTTGAGAGAGCTCGCCTCCTTCGTCTTTTCTTCTTCGAGCTTCCTCAACTTCGTGCTCAGGTCATCACAGTCCTCAGTGAGCCGCCGCTTGAGGGAGACGTCGGCCTTCCTCTTCTCCTCGAGGTCCGCAGCGAGTTGCGACAGCTCCTTGACCTGCGTCTTCTTGAGCTCCAGATCGTTCTGGGCCGCTTCGTAGAGGTCGACGAGTTCCGTGAGATCGGCCTTGGTTTGAACATGTTTCTGGAAAGGAAATGTGATGGGTCAGGGATGATTTTTTGTTCGACGGATGACAGAAGATGGGAAACGCACGTCTTTGAGGGCGCCGACAACCTGATCGTGAAGCGCGTGCGTCTCCTCGATCTGCGAGTCCTGAGCATTCAGCTCATGCTCGAGTTCGCGCTCCTTGGCCATCCTGCCCTCGAGCTCGTCTTCCAGCTCCTGGACTCGGGCGGCAAGCTGTGAACACGGAAACACGAAGGTCAGCAGCCGCACGTCACAAGGGATGCGATGAAGACTATCAGGTCTCACAGCTTGGATTTCCTCGTTGTTGGCAAGCAACTCTGCCTCCCTCTCTGCCTTTTCGTTCTGTTGGATCACAATGTGCTCCTCGAGTCGATCAGCCAGCTCCGTGTTGAGATCCTCGAGTTCTCCCAGCTTGGCCTGCAGGTCGACAATCTCCGCCCGGAGTTCCTGGACCTCGTCGCGCAGAGTCTCGTTCTCCTTCTCGCACTCTTGCAGGACCTGTTGACGAAGCAACGCAAGGGGTTAGATACGAGTTTTCTCGGCGATTTACAGAAAGACGACTCACGTCCTTGAGCTCCTCGTTCTGAGCCTTCGTAACTTTGACTTCGTCGGCCCACTGCTGGTCCACTCCGTCAAGCTCAGCGTAGGCCTCTTGGAGGGCCCTCTCCTTCTCCTCGAGGAGGGACTCCTTCTTTTCGAGTTCGAGACCGGCTGAGGCGAGTCGATCGCGGAGTTCATTGCGCTCCTGCAGAAAGAGAAGTTGCCCAGGACGGGGGCAGCATAAGTAGAGGAAAGAAGGGTGAATGTGAGCGGGAGTGGAGGACGTACGCGGTCGAAGTCTTCGTTTCCAGCTCGACTCATGGAACGGTTCGACTGACCACCCTCCACTCGGTCGAGCTGCTTGTGGAGTTCTTCCCGTTCGTCGAGTAGCTCCTCGCGCTCGTCCTTGAAGGTCTCTATGGAAGTCTTCTGCGCTTCGAGTTGAGTGTGGGCGGCCTCAAGCTCCTGTATTGGCAGTACCGAACGAAGCAGAGCGTCAGCTTCACAGATTTCAGGCTGATGAAGAGGAGAGAGCAGACGTACGTCCTCCAGGTCCTCTGCTCGTCGTCTGAGTTCATCAAACTCGGCATCGAACACGCGTCCTCCTCCGCCCGATCGAGAATGCTCCTCGTCCTCCTTTCGATCGAGCTCGTCGCGGACTTGCCGGAGTTCGTCCTTGGCCGCCTCGGCATGGTCGTGGACGGCCTCGTTCTCCTGCTCGAGCTCGGTGTTCGACTTCTGCAGACGCTCGATCTCGGCCTGTATCGAAGGAAAAGAGATAGAAGTAACTCGGTCAGAACCATCCCCTCGTTGTCGTTTCGACGTGGCACCAGGGGAACGAACCTCCGAGTCGCGCAGCGCCCTCGCTTCCTTGTCCGCCCGATCCTTCAGCAGTTCGACCTCCTCCTCAAGGGCCCTCCTGCGCTCCCTCTCCTCCTTGACCTTATCGTTCAACTCTGCCTCCCTCTGAATCGACCTCGCGTTCTGCGGTCCTCCTCCTCCTCCTCCAGCGACGCCGGACCGCTTGACGTTGTCGAGTTCGCGCTTGAGCTCCTCGATGACCTTGACGCACTCTAGCGAGTACTTCTTGTTCTTCTTGCACTCGGCCTTCAGTCGACCGTACGCGACCTTGAGCTGCATGTTTTCGTCCTCGAGCGCAGAGTGCGTCTGGGGCGACTGCTGTTCGAGCCGGAGCGTGAGAAAGTGGATCTTGAGCTTGAGGTCAAAGATCTCGCGATCCTTCTGGTCGAGAGTCTGTCAGGCAACAAGATTGTTCCTTCCCCGGGTCAGTAAAGCTGCGCTCTGGCGGATAGCTCCTTGCAAAGCGGAAAGACGCACCTTCTCTTGCTCTCGCAAAGTCAACGACTGACCCATCCTCGAACTCCCAAACTCACCGCCAGCGACGTTCATCCTCCCACTCCGACTCTTGGTCGACGCACTGCTCCCGTTCGTCCTTCCCAACAAAGAACTCCCTAGCAACCCTCCACCTCCTCCTCGGCCCAGAAGGTCCGTCCTCGGCGAGCCCATCGGACTCTGCGCCATCAAGTCGTCCTCGACATCTGAAATCTCCGAGAGCGGTTTCGAGCTCGAGGACGATGTGTTGGACCTCGACCGATCCATGGGTGCCGACGACGTCGGCAGGTGGAGCAGGTGGTGGGCCTCGTCTTGGGGCGTGTCCATGTCTGCGTAGGAGGAGGGGTAGACTTGGAGCGTGCCTGCTGCGAGGGGCGTCATGAGACTCGACGAGGACCGACTGGGAGAAGCTGAGCTGGACCGTCTTCTCGCTGCAGTTCAGGACACACCGAAAGGAGAGGAGAAGCAGGAGGGGGAAGGGTCAGCCAGGTGATGATTCTCTAAGAGACCTATGTCTGCGCCCTTCCCTTCGGCCCACCCGACGAAGCTCGTCGAGCACCCCCAGAAGACCGCTGCGATGAAGAGAGGACAGAAGAAACTCACGCAACGTCCGGTCCTTCCTGACCGTATCCGGTGCCTCTCTCTGATCCCACGCCCTGCCCGCTCCAGCCCAGTCCCTCTCGTCCCCCTCGTCCGCGACCTGCTCGCGTTCGAGCTCGCTGTGAAACGATCCTGCGAGCGACGGCAAGCTGAGGTTGGCTCCTCCGCCAGATGTTCGGTCGTAGACGTTGGAGGCGTCTTCGTCCGCTGAGGACGAGTCTGAGAGGAGGTCGTGGAAGACTGAGGTTGGGGCCATCGTTTGGAAGGCAGGGTGGGGGGGGTCGAAAGGGGGGAAAGGCGAGGTTGAGTGAACGGCAGAATCCTCTCCTCGAGCTGTCAAGGTCGGGCGTAAATGTGATGCTCCCTGGCTGAAGGTGTGTCGTCCTGAGCTCTGGAGAGGAAGGCAAGCCTCTTGAGAAGCCGAGTTGGGGCACGAGAGAGGTGATCGTTCAGAGAGTTTCGCCCTCGAACAGCGTGTTGACTTTGGACGCGACGCCCTCGCTGTCTGGATACTTCCCTTCCTCTCGCTTGCACGTTCACCAAGCAGCCTGCGACACGATAAAAGACAAGGACTCATGATAAATTGGGCAACAGTCAGAAGAGATGGCTTCACGATCTGCTCTTCTTGGCCGACCTGTGCTCGGGTTTGCTGCCCTCCGTGTCGGACGCTGCTCCCTCCGACGCCGCGTCCGACTTTCCACCCTTGCGCAGACCCTTCATCTTTCGCGTCCTGTGACACAAGCGAGAAACAGAAATGGGACGTCAGTGGGATTCTCGATTTAAGACCGCGCGAAAAGGGATTGGAGAGGGGGAGGAAGAAGGAGGAGAGGACGTACTGCAGCTTGCCCAACTCCTGCTTGCCCAAGTGGAGCTTTCCAACCTTGTCACCCATATCGTCCGTCTCAATGTTCTTCCTCTTCTTACCCAGTCCCTTCTCGACGTTCTTCTTGTCGAGCTTGGGCCGCCGCATAGCCTCCTTGAGCACGACGTCGTCCGCCTCCTGCCGTCGTCGAATCCTAAAGTCAAAGTTGGGACCCATCGGCTCGAGCTCCATGCGAGGAATCCTCGTTCCCGAGTGGAGCAATCGAATGGTCGACGATCGGAAGTGGATGATAGGCAACGTGGAAGCTTCGGAGGGGGCAACGGCAGAAGAGGACGACTCGGGAGCTTCGGGTTGAGGTCCAGCGGTGATGGAGATGACATGCTCGAGACCGGCCAGGTGGACCTCTCCGAGCTCGTGGCCGTTGAAAAAGTCGAGTAGCATCGACTTGAACTGGATCAGGGCGGGGAGGGTGTCGAACAGGGGCGAGGCAAAGTGCATGAGAGGTCGGTGACCGGGGGTCGATTTCGGCGTCTGTGAGGCACGACGACAAGAGGTTGTCAGCAAACGGGTGGAGCAGACGCTTTCCTGGGAAAAGACACACCTTGAGCTCAGACATGCTTTGAGCCATCTCGATACCGACCTCGACCATGTCGAGCACCTGGCCCGAGAACATCCTCGCAAACACGAGGTCGTGCGGGCGCTTCTTGGAGTGCAAGCCAACGCAAAAGAGGGAGGCGTCGTTCTTTTCGGACCAGAACTGGAGGGAGGAGGCGTCCTCGAACGGGTGGACGTCGTTCTTCTTGGTGAACGGGATCGAGTCGGGTCGCTTGAGCATGGCCTGAGACGCAGAAGCATAGCGAAGCAAGGACTCCTGGGTCAGTGTCTGAACGGACAAGAGGTTCAGTTGGATCAGACGTACAAGCTCCTTGAGGGCGATGCTGACCCGCTCTCCAGTCTTGTTGCCGTGGACAAAGATGGCCGTCTTGGGGTTCTCGACCACCTTGGGCTCTCGCTCCTCGAGCGCTCGCTTGACTCTGGCCGACTTGGGCTTGCTGGAAGGGAGGCGAGAGAGACGATTCAGCTTTGTGACTTGTGAAGGGAGGAGATGGACTGCTTAGAAGACTGACGCTGTTCGGATCATGCTGACAGAGAGTGGAGAGTAAGGGGGAGGAAGGGTAAAGGGTAAAGGGAGGAGCAGAAGAGACGCTTGTGCTGGGTCTGCGCCGAATTTCGATTTGGCGGAGGGTGCGTGGGAACCTGATTCAAACTCCGATCGCACCCTTCCCAACACGCTCGCTCTCCTCCCTTTCTCTCCTGCCACACACTCTGTAATCTGATCGAATGGGATCACAATGAGCGCAGACGCCGCATCGGGCAAGGCCTACAGACCACCCCGCTTCTACGCCTGCTACCTGCTCCAGTCAGACACAAAGGGCAAGCGCACCTACGTCCGTCCAGCTCCCCTCCTCTCTCTCGAGTAACTTCTCCCTGTTTAGCAAGCTAAATCGAACCCGACGACATCCCTGCCTCCTTTCCCAGGTCGGAAGCACGCCGGACCCTCCTCGCCGGCTGAGGCAGCACAACGGAGAGATCTCTGGAGGAGCCGTACGTCCCTGCCTCATTCCTCGCAGTCTCAACCAACAGACTTCCCGTCCTAAGGAGTCCACAGTTTTCCTATACGCTGACTTCCTTGAGCGTTGGCGTCTGCTTGACTTTGCTGTGACGCGAGAGCAGAAAAAGACTCGGAGGTGGAGACCTTGGGACATGGAGATGATCGTCTACGGCTTCACGTCCAAGCTGAGCGCTCTGCAGGTGCCGTCCCCCCCCCCCCACTTCCCTCTCATTTCTCGAGCGTCTCTTCCTTTGAGAGTTTGGAAGATTGACTTTCTGGGCGTGGGTTTTGACGCGTATCGGTATAGTTTGAGTGGGCATGGCAGCATCCCGAGTTCATCCCCTCGTTCTCTTTGCCCCTCAGCTTCCGTGCGCTAATCTGACCCCCCCCCCCATACGCGTTCTCCTACCTGGTTCTCGATCGTTCACAGGTTGACGAGACATCTACGCGTGCCCGCAGAGGACGAAGGAGGAAAGCCCGTGCCTATCTTTACCAAGAACCAGGTCCGATCGCCAGCGCAGAAGGTCATGGTTGGTACGCCCCCCTCCCCCACCCTTCCTCCTCTTTCTCGTTTGTCGACTACTCCCTTGTGGATCTTCCTAGCTGACACCTCCAGAGTGGGCTCTTTCTCCTCACTGCGCGATGACGTGACAGCAAGGAAGCTCATGACCGTCCCCCCCTTCTCCGGTCTCCCACTTCACGTCCGCGTTTTCTCCCAGACATTCTACGACTTCTACCTTGCGGCCGACCGAAAATCGGACATGGCCGAACTGAGAGAACTGGCGAAGGTTGTTTTGGACTTGGGAGGGGTGGATGGACAGCGAGGAACGAGGGAGGGGGGTTTGCCGGGGTTGAGTGCGGGCAAGGTGGAGGTGGATGACCGTTCGTCCCTCCCTCTCTTGCCCTTTCTCAGAATAATATATATTTTTGCTGACATGCAAACATGGACCTTTCAGGAACTTTCGCCCTCATTCATTGGACAAAATTCCAGACGCTTTCACCAACGGAGAGGAGGACGACTTGCACCCTCTGTCGACACCTTCTCAACCTGACGGACCTCCCCTCGTTTGCCCTTTGCCCGCTCTCGGACTGCTCGGCTTTCGCACACCTGACCTGCCTCGCCACGCACTTCCTCTCGACAGACGAGCCAGGGAGGGTCGTACCCCTCGAAGGGACCTGTCCGGCTTGCGAACGCGCGGTCGAGTGGGGTCTGGTTGCGCGCGGGTTGGAAGCCATCGTGAGAGGATTCGAAGGGGAGTTTGAGCCTAAAAAACGGGGGAGGAAGGGGGAGAAGGGGCGGGTCGGTGATGAAGATTTAGAGGGAGGGGAGGGGGTGACGAGTTCGGAGGAGGGGTTGACGACGACGACGGAGGAGACTCAGTCCGAGGAGGAGGTGTTGAGGGCGGACAAGGGGAAGGGAAAGGTGAGTTCTTTTCTTCTTTGGCCCCTTAGTGGGTTCCTTTGGGTCTACTTGGATCTCTCGCTGATCATGCGTCTCCCTTCTGTGTTCTTCCTTTAGGCCAGCCGACCCGCGGCTCCCTCACGTCGACGGCGACCTCCAACCTCTTCCTCCTCGGACAACGACGACAACTCCTCCGACTCCGCCTCGGCCATTCTCGAGCGAGAAGACCTGACGGACCTCCTCTCTGCCGTCAAGCTCAAGACGCCCTCGCCTGCCAGACGTAAACGGCCTCAGGCGCAGACATCGACGACGACGACGTCGGATGAGCGGGTTGAGCTTCGGGCGAGGAAGAAGCGGGTGACGCCTGTCAAAGGTTTCTTTGAGGAGAAGAAGAGAGGGAAGAGTGGGCAGGAGAAGGAGGACGAGTTGGTGCTGGATGGATGGGAAGTCCTGGAGGACGAACCTGGCGTGCGTCCCTCCACGATTTCTTGCCTCCCATTTTCTTCTCTCCGATAATTGAGAGTGGAAGGGCTGACATGGAGTTGGGTCTGATCAGCAGACGGAAGTGACGCCTAGAGCTGCACGTCCTCCGGCGCGCTCGACGGGCGTACGGAGGGTCGACCTGAGCGACGACGAACAAGACTTTCCGGACTTGCTGGTTAGTAGGCTTTCCTTTGCTCCCTTCGGGTTCCTTCATCCTTTCTCAAGAGCCGTCAACTGACGCCCTCATCTTCTCTGGATGGGCAGGCATCGAGACGAGCGCAGAAAACTCCCTCGTCCCTCGTCCGAACCCAACTCGACCACCTCGCTTTAACATCGACATCACTGCTCAAACGTCGGAATCCGCCTAGCGACTCGTCCATGGACCGAAGCGAAGCTCGACGGTCGAGTCCGATCGCGCGCAAGAAAGAGAAGCCAAAGGCGCCGGTGTACGTCGAGTTGAGCGACAGCGACTGAGGTCGGGAGTTGAACGAACCATGCCTCCCTTGTTTGCTATCCTTGCTCTTGACTTTCACTGCAAGATGAGGAAGCAAGGGAAGAGAGAAGGTCGTTCGTAAGATGGGCGGTCTGCGATGCGAGTGTAACGTCTGGAGAGTGTGTAGTGGAGAGATGCAAGTGAGGGTGAAATAAGGTTCGGAGAGTTCGGAGAGGGTGGCAAGAGTGTCCAAAAAGGGGCAGAAAGAAAGCAAGGAGGGCTATGCTACAGAGCAAAGGGCAAAGACCGGTGAGGAAGAGAGAGAAAGAAGGTTCGGAGCAAGGGAGGGAAGCTACGGGTTCTGTTGAGTGAGCTCGCTGACGGCGTCCGCGATGTAGTTGTTGATGAGGGCTTTCCGATCCGAGAGGTCAACGCCAAACTCGGCGTCCAGCGCAGCGCGGACCTTCTTCTTGGAGACGGTGTTGAGGTCGACGCTTGACAGATACGTCCAGATGAAGGACTCGATCTCCTCGTCGGAGGGGCTCGCACCGTCCGCGAAGGGTGTCGTCCCGGTCATTGGTAGCAGGAACTCAGAGTCCGGTCGACCTAGGTTGGAGGGCACGTAGCCACCGTGAGACTGGTACATGGAAGGCGCGCGTTCGTTGTCGTAGTACGGCTGGTTGTCGTGGTACTGACCGGCGACACCGCCGTACTGCGACCCACGCCCTTGATCGGCGTAGTACGAGTTGCTGGCAGGGAGGTGGCCGCCGTGCGAGCCTTGCGGGCTGTAGTTGGCTTGACGGTCGAAGACCGACGGGGACCCACCTCGACCAATAGGAGCGTTATAGAGCGTCTGCTGGCCGTAGAGGGACTCAGCGCCGCCGCCCTCCATCATCTGTCGCTTGGAAGGAGGAACCCACTGCAGAAGGATCAAGGTCAGAGGCGCTGACAGAAGTCTCGTTGAGCAAGAGGAAAGAAACGTACGGAGCCGACCGAGTGGTTTGATTCCCGATCCCAGAGCTCATTCTGCGAGAACAGCCGACGGAAGGTCAGGTTCATGTGACCAAGGGGCGAAGAACAGGTATCAGAACGGCACGCACCTCGTAATCGTTCCAGGTCTTGAGAGGGATAACTTTGGGATCAAAGTGTCCTTCGGTCTGGAGAAAGGTAAGACAGATTGTACGTTAGCAGAGGTTCGACAGGCAGAGAATGAAGAGTGGGACTCACGTGTTGGATGAGCTTCTTGCCGCCCTCACCCTGGATCAATCGAGTGGATCCCCAACTGAAGTCGTCCATGGCCCAGAACGACATGAGAGGGAGGAGGAAGGAGAAGATGGGGATGGCAAGGATGTAAAAGATCATCCACCCGATCATATCCCACTTGCCTCGGAAGAGGAAGATGAGCGCTTGGAGACCGTAGATGGCAGCCAGCATGATGATCGAGAGAGTCGGGATGGACTTGCCCTGCGCTGCGACGAGCACGATGAGGTAGATGATCTTTGAAGAAAGGGAAGAGGTCAGGCCTGGAACCTTCGGCGAGTAAGAAGGACAGGGGACGAACGTAGGCGACGGTAACGGGAGCGGTGATGGTGGAAACCAAGTCGATGAGGACGACGAATCGCATCGAGAAGCAGCAGAAACCACAGAGCTTGTCGACAAAGATGAGTTCGGCAAGGTTGTGGACGGTGGAGTTGATCCATCGACGTCGTTGACTGTGCAGCATGGGGCAGGGGGACGTCAGGGATCATGGCGCGAAAGGGAGAGAGAACACGAAATGACGCACGACATGAGAACCCTCCAATCGTCTGGTGCGACGGTCTCAGCGTGAGCGGGTCGGACGAAGGTGGTCTTGTAAGTTGGGAAGTGCTTGAGGAGCAAGGTGGTCAGGTATCGATCCTCTCCGAGATGCAGCAGGTTCTTCAGACTGTGAAGGGCGAGCAATCAGAGGGTCAGCCTCAGGAGCAGCTAGGAACGACAGAAGAGGGAAGAGCACTGACTGCAACGTGTCGACGCGGTTCTCAGAGTAGTCGAGGATGATCTGGTCAGAGATGAAGAGCGGCTTGTGCGTGTCTGGCGTCCGAAGTCGGTAGAGCGTGAAACAACCGGGCAGGCAGGTGACGGATCCGAATAGACTCTCGAACGACTTTGCCAGGTGGTGTGAGATGAAGTATTCGTAGACCTGACGATTCAAGGTGAGGATCAGCGTGTGTAGGCGATCAACATGGGGTGGACAGAAGAAGACGCACCTGCATCATCGTTACGAGTGACTGCTTTGCGTTGGCGAGCGACGTCTCTCCGCAACAAGCGATGACCTTCTTGTCGTTGATCATACTGTGAGAGCGGAAGATCGTAGCGCGTCAGTAAGAGGGGGGTGATGAGAAAAGAGGGAGAGAAACGCACGCTGAGATGAGGAAGTTGAGAGCGTTCTCGTCCGCCGTCGTATCGGCGTCGACTGTGAACAAGTACTCGTAGAAAGATGGGTTCACTCCAATGACATTCTTGACTTGGTGGTAGATCTCGAGCTCGAGCGGGCTCATGGCAGAGTTGAAGTGGACCTGCAAGCAGACGCAGACGAAGTAGTCAGCAGACGGTCCCAGCAGCCAAAACCTTGATCAGGAAGGGACTGACCTTATTGAGGAAGTGCATGAGGATCATCTGCGAGTCTCGCTTTCCTCGGTTGCCCGGCCGGTTGCGCTCGTTGGGCTTTCCGCACTTGACGATGACGAGGTAAGGGACGACGTGACCGGCGCACTCGTACAGACCCGAGTAGATCTTGCCCATGTTGTGCTGTCGGTTGCCTTCTCCCAAAGACAGGAAGCTGAGGGCCTCAGGGTCGAGGTTGGGGTCAACACCGAGGATGTCGAGCACGATTCGAGGGGTGGAGCGGTCGTTTCCTGATCCGACGATGTTTCCGTCGCAGATGACGGCGATGAGCTTCCTCTTGTCGTCGTACCGGAGTCGAGCGATCGAGTCGATGGTCTTCTTGAGAGAACCCTCTCCCTCGGTGTAGCAAGGAACCTGGCAGATGACGAACTTGTCGTGGTCTTGAGGCGCCTTGCGCGAGCCGAACCAGAGAGCGCCCAGGAACTTGAAGCCGATGATGGCGACCATGAGGACGGAGATGACCAGCAGGAGATACTCGCTGAATTTGCACTTGGTCGATTGACGGTTGTCGACCAGACCGACGAGGTACCTGAAAGGAAGGGGAGAAGGGACAGGTCAGTGATGGCGTCCTCGAGACTTGAGAAAGAGCTCCTGGGAACTCACAGATTCCTCAGACACGTCAGCTGTCGCTGCAGCGTAGCAGCATCAATGACTCCGTTGGTGACGAGCGCGTCCATGCGCTTGGTGATGTCCTTTCCGGCCTGCTGCTGCAGGAGCTGGACGATGTGCTCGGAGAGGAAGCTGGTGCTGGTCGACCTGTCGGCCTGCTCACCGTCGGGTGCCTTGAGGTAGGGGGGAGACTTGATGTAGTCCGTGATGTCGTAGACGTGCTGGTTGTAGATGGCGACCGCATCTCCATTCCCGGCGTTCGACTTGATCGTCTTGGGCAGGATGCCGACGAACCCCTTTCGGAAATTGTACCGCATGTAGATCATCTGCTCGTAATACCAGTCGGGCCGCGAGTCGTTGGTGTTGGCGCGGAAGTCGTGGTAGATCGAGTTGGTGTCGGTCGAGGACGAGCTGTTGAGCGAGCTGATCTGGACCCAAGGACTGACGGAACCGTCAACTCCGTCACAGAGCGCGCTGACCTGCAAGTCGAGGGAGTGCAGCACATCAGCTTTCTGTCCAGCCACAAGCTAGAGGCGCACAAACGAACCTGGACTGGGAAGAGAGACGAGGCGTCCAGTCCTCCGTACTGAAGGACGGCCTTCTCCTTGACGATAGGGATGACGACCTGGTGCGTCTTCGCGATGGACGTGAGCTGGGAAAAGGAAGCAGAAGCAGGCAAACCGCTCGTCAAATTTGGTCTCCGGAGTTGAGACGCAAGAAACACCGGCGACTCACATCAAAGACCTCTCCTCGGATGGACACGTACTCGTTGTCGGGATTGTTCTCGTACGACTGGCTTGAGATCTCGCCCTGGCTGTAAACGTGTTGGGTCGGGCAGATGATGAGTCCGAGGATGGCGATGACAAAGACGGTGCAGCCCATGATGAACCAGATGATGAGGTTGATTGCGAGCTTCTCCCTCCAGGCTTGACGGACGTCCGGCCGCTTAAACGGCTTGAACAGACCGAGGAAGAAGTTCGGCAGCCACCACGTCAGAGCCCAGACGAGCACGAGCCACTTTTTGCGCGCACCCGAGACCTTGTAGACCTCGGTCGTTTCCTCCTTGCCCGCCCCTTCGTCCAGCTCCTTGCCGTTCAGGTTCGACTTCTCGAGCGCGCCGAACATGTTTTTCGACGGTGCATAGGCCTCGGTACCGACGTTCGAGGTCGAGTCGTCGAGGTTGGACGTAAAGTGGGTCGGGGCGTAGTCGTCGTAGCTCCGCATCGTCTTGCTGTCGAAGTCGGGCTCATTCAGTCGACCGCCGCTGCTATTGTCGTGACCGCCGCCGACGAGAGGCATCGTCTGGGAGAACATCGACAGGTTGCCGGTGCTGGTCGCGCCGAGGTTGCGCGAGTCGACTTGGTCGAGATCGTACGTCGAGTACCGGTAAGGAGAGAACGGGTCGAGACCACCTGCTCCGCCGGAGACGCCGAGCTTGCCGTCGAGTTCCCGCTCCTGCTTGTGCTTGAGCTCGTCGGCATCGGTCGCCCGTAGATGGTCCTCGAGCTTCCTGAAAGGGCCGTGTCCGACGAAGACCTGCGGAAGGAGGAAATACGGATCAATCCTGTCCATCCAGTGGACGATCGAGAGGCAGAAGGAAAATGGAGACGCACCTTGTACTGCCCAACCGCAAGCTCCCTGTCCGTCCACCCTCTGGCAGCCTTCAACTGACCGACGACGTCCGCCGCACTCGCGCCCTCGAACCCTTCCAGCTCCTCGGCGTACCGCTCGCAGAACTCGGTGTGCGACATGCTGACCTCGTAGTCGACGACGACGCGCTTGGCCATGTCCGCCAAACCGAGACTCCTCACCTGGGCCTTGAGGCCTCTCGACTCAAGCTGGTTCGGGAGCTGAACGTCGTTGGGCGTAAGCGCAAAGACGGTCCAGCACCGAGTCTCGTCGAACGCTTCGAAGAGGACGTCGAGGGCCGACTTGAACTCGCCGACGACGCACCGGATCTGGCCGGGGGCAGAAGCGTTGGAGGCGGAGGGCTTGTCATCCGTGCCCTCGTAGTCGTCCTCATCGGGACCCGCAGCAGCCGCCGTCATCTTGAGCGCCCCTCCTCGTCCACCCTTGCGCTTCGTCGACGGCTGACGCAGAGGCTTGACCGACTGCTGCGCGCCAACGACCGTCGCCTGATCCCTCGGGTGGACTTGGGTCGCGATCGCCTGACTCCCAAAGAGGTCCCGCACAAACGGGTTGGTCGACCCAGGGAAGCTCGAGCCGGACGGAGCGGTCGCCGTCTTGTGCGACGCCGGTCCACGCAGGAGGGCGACAAAGTCGGGGTTGACGGCGTCCGCGTTCTTCTCCAGGAAGTTTTCGGCAGAGTACGTGACCGGGCCCGTGTAGTGCTGGAGCGTAAACGTAGGGTAACCCGTCCGGTCGAGACCGCCAGCCTTGAACGCCTGGTGATTGCCCCATCGCTTGGCGAGTGCGTCCGCCATCGAGTGGTCCGTCTTCTTGGGCATCCTCCTTGTCTGGTCGTCGACGATGTGGACGACTCCTCCAGGGATGGTCGTCAGCAGCCGAATCGTCTCCGAGTTGTCGGCGTACGACACCTGGGGGACGACCTTGGCCAGACCCTCGGCCGCGAACTCGGCCGTCTGGAGCTCGTACGTCCGCTGGAGGATCCAGTTCTCGAGTCGCTCGTTGGCAAAGTTAACGCAGAACTGGTCGATCGAATTGGACCTCGCTCCGAAGCCCGACAGGTTCTGAATACCGGGCAGGTCGAGGATGCCGATGTAGTTGGTAAAGTCGGCCTTGCACAGCCGTTCGTTGATGTGCTCGTTCATCCAGGCGAAGAGAAGCGAGTAGAGCGACTTGGCGAGGTCGTCCCGGTTGGCCGACGCTCCCTCAGGATCGAGAAAGACGTTGACCATGTCCTTGTTGATCATCTCGACCTTGCTGTTGAGCACCTCCTCGAGCTCGGCCGGTCCGACACCGAGGAACTCGGCGACCGTCTCGAGCACGTCCCAGTTGCGGACGACGGCCGCGTCCGGGTTGCGCTCGTAGTCCATCGTGAACTCGAGGTTGCCGAGGTGGAGGATCGCAGCGACAAGCTGGCAGACCTGGGCGATGTACTTCTTGGTGACGCCGGCGAGCTTGAACGCCTGCTTGAGCTGCTCAAACCTCACTCGATCTTCGTTGGCCTCCCCTCCCACTCCTCCTCCGCCAGCTCGAGGTTGGTGGGATCGAACGCCTCCCGAGTGGAGCAGGCGGTAGTGGGACGGGTCGGACGACAGCTTGAGGTAGTGCTGCTCCTCGGTCGAAGCGCCCGCGATGAGGTAGTAGAAGACGTGGAAGTTTCGTTCTCCAGGCGAAGGTCCGGCCACGCGACTTCGCTCGAGGTAGTAATCGAGCGTCTTTGCGCCGATGAGTCGTCCCCGGTCGGTAAACTGGAGCTCGGTGTACTTGCCGAACCGGGAGGCGTTGGGGTTGTGGATCGTCCGAGCGTTTCCGAGCGCCTCGAGGATGAACTGCAGGCAGAAGAACAAATCATCGACGGATCAGCCTCTGCGCCAGACATCTGATCGTCAGCAAGAAGGAAGAAGAGAGTCGCACCTCTGCATTGGGAATCTGCGCTGACAGCTTGGCTCCCTTCTTCCCTACGCCTGGCACCGACAAATCCACCAGCGCCTTCGTCGCCAACCGTCTCAGTTCCGACTTTCCACTGCCCGTCTCTCCGCTAAGTAGACCAAAGGAAAAGGGAAGGGGGGTCAGTGTGACGGAGTGCAGAAGGAAGAAAAAAAGCGCGCAGCACGCTCCCCTTCAGGGGGGGAAGGAGACGACGCACCTCATGAGGATGCTCTGATCCCTCCCCGTCCGTCGCATATCAAAGTACGCCTTCTCGGCCATCCCAAAGATGTGCGGCGGCAAGACATCGCGCCCCTCCTCGGTGTTTCGGTAGTCCTGGCCGTACAGGGCCAGCGTCGCGTCAGAGTTTGCGTGGACGACTTTGTGAGGGTTGATGGCGACGAGGGAGGAAGGTCCGAGGGCGGTGTAGATCAGGTCCATTAGGTATCGATCTCGTAGACATGCCTGACCAAATAACATTACAGTGGAGGCTCGGTCAGTTAGGTGAGATGGGGCAGAAAGTCAAAAGGGGGGGAGGGGGGGACGAACGACGACGCTCTCATCAGAAACCGACACGAGCTCGGCGAGATTGTTGGTCTGCTCGCTCTTCCGGAGCAGCTTGGTGTCCCTGTGAGGGAGGATCTGAGACTGGCGAGAAGCCATTTTTGCAGAAGTGCGAGAAAGGAACCTCCTGAATGAGAGGTGCTCAGAGCTTGGGGAGGGAGGGACGAGGGACGAGTGGCTGGGAGAGGCAAGATCGACCTGCTTGTCACCGAGTGGAAAGGACCGTTGGCCGTCTCCGTGTACGAAGGTCGATGGAAGTCGAGGGCGGGAGAGGGTGAGGATCGTCCCGGAGTCGGCAGCTGGTCGTTTGGAGGAGACGAGGAGGGAGAATAGGCCAAAGCCAGAAAGGGGAGGCAGCGAGGGGGCGAAGGTGCTGCAGAGGGACAGGAGGCGCAAACGGGGCGTGAGCTCGGACAGCCCAGGCTGTAGAGGAGACCGGACAGCACAGTGGCCTGTCTTACAGTTCAGCCGGTCGCTGAGTAGCTGAGGAACGTACCTGCTTCCTGGAGTCGGAGGGTCGTCTTGCTGGTCTGTTGGGTGTTGTTGATAGCTGCAGCCCAAGAAGCTCGGCGCAAGCACAGAAAGAGTGGCGCGCAGCAGCCCCCTCCTCATGCTCGTATGCACGCGCACGCCTCCTCCACTTGCTCCTCCAAGCTCCCCTTTCTCTCTCCTTCTGTCGCTCAAGGAGAGGTCGGTTGAAGCAGGTCGTAAAAATCAGAGGTCATGAAAAGGTGTCGAAGTCGGTGTGTCCCCTCCCTCCTCCTCGAAACAGCGCACGCGCCCTCCCGGCCAACCCTCAAAAGAAATCAACGGCCTCGTCACCTCTCCCCTCTCCAGACCCTCTCGAGCTTCCGTCCAGCGACCTTCCAAATCTCGGCGTACTCCCACCCTCCGAGCATCATCACCCTCCCTTTAGCGAGCGGTTCAGCAGGCAGCGTCTTGAACCACTCTGCACCAAGTCGAAAGAGAACCACGGGGAGAAAAGTCAGTCGAACCGCATCAAAGGGCAAGGAAAAAGGTGGAAAGGCATCACTCACTCTCCTTCTTCTCCATCTGCAAATGAACATAAAGTCCCTCCCGACCCTTTTCAACTCCACCAGGCAAATCATACACCCCCCACTCTTCTACCCTCTCTCTCACCACACCCGCCTGATCCCTCCACTGGAACCGCCTAAATTCCCCTCCAGGCAAGAGCGTCTTGAAACTGACAACCTTCTCGATCGGCATCCACGTATCCTCTTTCGTCTTTCCCAAATCTAGCTCGATGGGGCCTTCTGCGGCTGGAGTGTCAGAAAAGAGGGTCTGGTGGGTAGGGAGAGTAGGAAGCCCGAAAGAGGGGTTGAGAGGCGCAGCGGACGAAAAGACGCTCAGTTGGGGCGAGAGCGAGATCGTCTTGAAGTGGCCGCCTAGCATGGCGTCGAACGCGAAGAACGTGACCGAGGGGTTGTCGTAGAACAGGTGGGTTGAAAAGTCTTCCTCTTCTATAGGGTGGGCCGAATGATGGAGCCTCGTCAGTCTCCCGCATCAAGCCAGCCGGGAGAAGAGAAGGCGAGAGTAGGATGAAGACGAACCCATGGCCGAGATGGGCTTCTTGCCCTCCAGCCAGTCCAGCCGACTTTGGAACGCGGGGAACGAGTGCAGCTTGTTGAGCGTTTCTTGTCGGTTGTTGAAGAACGTCATGTGTCCTCTGTTTGGCGATTCAGCGCAGAAGCGAAACCCGTCAGGAGTGCCTGATAGGAGGCGTCGGAGGAAAAGGAGTTGAAACGAACCTCATGTAGAGCAGGATCTCCTTCGCCGAAGTCGTGTGTGTCGGCTGGACGAGGTCAAAGTCCTTGATGTGGTCCCAAGGAACCATCCGCTTGAAGTTTCCCAGCACTGCTCGAAAGAGTCGTTCGTCAGCCTTTTTGAACGTCAGAGGATACGGGACGTGAAAGAAGGGAGAGTACTGACCGACGTCGGTGTCGCACCATCCCCACCAGCGAGTGTTGTCTTTGAAGTAGCGCTTGAAGACCGGTCCTCGGAGAATGCGGAAGTGCGAGTGGATCTGCTCCACCACCAAGTAAGAGCGCCGGTCATTTGTCAGATTGCTGGGTCGAGATCGAACGCAAGTGAAGAGAGGAGACAAACGTAGTCCTCCGTCCCTCGAGCGACAAGTTCTTGGAAGACGTCAAACGACTCGTCCGGGCTGCACTTCCAAAAGTCGCAAAGATAGTCTCGATGGAGCGACCAGTCTGTCGTCAACAGCACAAGAAAAAGTCCCCAGCCCAGGTCAGCGCTCCAGGATCTTCAGAGAGGAGAGAGAGGGAGTAAGAGTACGACTGACATTCGAGGTTGCTCAGACAGACGACTTGAACGTTGGACCCGACCGGCCCCAGATCGACACACTGACCGTCCTTCTTCTGCTCCCTCTTTGCGACAAACAGGAGGTCGACCTCTTTCGAGTTTGCCTCGACGCTCCGGAGGAAGAGGTTCAGGTACTTTGGCACTGCAAGTCCGGACCAGACGACGACGAGCGTGACCCTGTCCGACTGCTTGACCGACAACGACCCAGAGGTCGAGGTCTTGTAAATCCCAGGCAGGGCAGCTTCCATGGCGTTGGCCGCTGTCGGAGGGAGGGGTCCATGCGCGTGCAGGCTCGAGGTGTACCAGACGAGGAGGACGACCGAGAAGAGCGAGAGGACGAGGACGAGCTGCTTCTGAGCGCGAGAGAGTCGGAGCGAGTTGGTCGGCTTGGAGGGAGATCGAGCGTGGAAGGTTGGTCGGACGCCCAGCATCCTTAGGTCTCGAGGGGCGAGGTGGTCGTTTGAGGGGAGAAGGGGGCCAGGAGATGGGTCGACCGATACAAGCTGCGGACGGAGAAGGACGAGGGCGAGGGCTGATGGGGGAGTTCCTACTTCTTGATGGCCATCGCTTCTTTCGCTCTTGCGTAGCTGCTGCCGAACGCCAGGATGAGTCCGAGTCGAGGGGTCTCCTTTTGGTTGGCTGCTGTCTGTCAGCTACTCGAGCGTGCGGGTGACGAGCTGAGAGGAAAAGGGGGCAAAAGAAGGGGCTCGAGAGCAAACCAAAGTCGGCCGCCTCCCGACCACAACTCCCCTTCCTTTTCCTCCTCCCCCCTTACCTAAACCCCCCAAAGTCTGCATCAGCCATGGGTGGTGCTCTCTCGAAAGCTCTCGGTTCGTCTTTCTTCCCTTGCTTTTCACCTCTGCTCGGGCGTCGTCCCCATTCTGCTCGTCCCTCCTCCCGACGCGCGCGCGCGACACCAGGTCCCTGGGGCTGATGGTCTTCCCTACCTTTCCTTCCACTCGCAGGCAAGGTGTTCGGCAACAAGGAGATGAGGATCCTCATGCTCGGTCTGGATGCTGCCGGAAAGACGAGTACGTCCTCTCCTATCCCATTGTTGCTTTCCCTTCTCTCCGAAACGGGCCTAACTCGCTCAACCCTTTTCGCCCCCCTCCCTACCTCTTCTTGCGTTGTCCGACAGCCATCCTGTACAAGCTCAAGCTCAACCAGCAGGTGACGACGATCCCGACAGTAGGCTTCAATGTCGAGACAGTCACATACAAGAATGTCAAGGTGCGTTTCCGGTGTTCGAGCGAGGGGGGGAGGGGGGGGGAGAGGCGTCCAGCTCTGGGCTCGTGCACGCCCTCAGGTCAGGTCCCGTGCTTGCATGGGTAGATAGGGCGCATGAGTCTGCATGAGTCGAGAGTGGTGTGCTGGTCTTTGATCAGACCAGCCGCAGGACGCGTGTGGATTGGTCGGGTCATCGAGGATCGGAGGCGTCCTTGCCCGCAAGTGGGGAGGATGGATGAAAGGAAGGCAGGAGAGCTTCAAGCCCCTTTGCATCCACCACGCTGATACATTCCATCCCTGTCCATTGCTTGAACAGTTCAATGTCTGGGATGTAGGAGGACAGGACAAGATCCGACCGCTATGGAGACATTACTACACTGGAACTCAGGTACGATCCCCCCTTCCCTCTAGACGCTCCCTCGCCATCAAGACCTCTGACCTCTTCGACATCCTTTACTTTACTGCAATCCGCCAACAGGGTCTCATCTTCGTTATCGACTCTGCGGACCGTCAAAGGATCGACGAGGCGCGGTCGGAGCTCGAGCGAATTTTGGCGGATAGGGAGATGAGGGACTGTCTCTTGCTGGTGTTTGCCAACAAACAGGACATGCAGGAGGGTGCGTTCTCACTCTTGTCTCTCGGTCGGAGGAATCGTCATTGACTCTCTTATTTGGGCTGCACTCGCTCTCTGCAGCGATGAGTCCGGCGGAGGTAACAGAGAAGCTCGCGCTGCACAAGATGAAGGACCGATCGTGGTATGTTCACCCGAGGTACGTCGCCCTTCTCTCTCCTCTCTGCATCACAGATCGAACCCGGAGCGCTGACGGCTTGGCCTCTGAAGTTGCGCAACGACGGGAGAGGGACTAGTAGAGGGACTCGCATGGCTCAGTCAGGTCGGTTTCCCTTCCCTTCATTCTGCGAGCCAGGTCGGTCACGATACTCAAGGCCTTCCCTCTCTTGTGTTATCAGAACGTCAAGTCTGCCAAGGCATAAGTAACGGTCCAACGCTGCACTTCACGTTGACTTTGTGAGTGCACCTGTCTCTCAGGTCAAAACGGACCCGCACCTAACTCATACCTTCTCCCTATCCCGCCTCCAGAATACACCGCACGCTTTCCACGACTCCGCCTTTGATATTCATACTTGTACGTGCGATCCGCAAGGACTCTCTAACCGGTCCCGCCGACTGACCATCTATTTTCCTCGTCGACCTTAACAGAAACCCAAAACTCCGCACCCTCTTCCGACCTCGTTCTGTTACCCCCTTTCAATACCCCCCGAGCGCCTGTTCACCACACCCGAGGAGGGATCCGCAGACCTGTCTCCTAACCTTTTCCATTTTTGCTGGGCCCGGACCGCCTGAGGTCCGCACCGACTCCGAGAGGGGATCGTCGGTTTCTCGTCCTCTTTACCCATCCCTCCGGTCTTTCGAGCAAGCCCGCAGTCTTCCCTTCACCTTTCCCACCTTCAAGCCCAGGCCTGCAACATCCTCTCTCTCTCTCTCTGCCGCGCGTCCCCATACGTCGGTCGACCCTTGCCTTCTCACTCCCTGCTCTGCCCCCCACCTCGCTTTCGGTCGCTCTGTCTCTTTGCTCTTCTTTTTCGCCCTCGCTCTCTTTTTTCCCGCCCGTAGGCCTGCTTTTTAATCCAATGAAGAGGAAACCACTCCAAACACATCTACAAGCATCGGTTCGATCAACCCACTTCCCTCCCCTTGGCTCTTCTTCTGTACAGCTGAAAGTAGTCGCGACAGGTCGCGAGCGAGCGCGTTCGGAGCGTTTTTTCAATAGACTTTTGTTCGAGACTGCGCCACCTTACCACGGCCGATCTCGATGACAAAAACTTATCGGCCGGTGTCTTGAGAGCGTGCCGAACCGAAGAACGGGAGGAAATCGTATAAGCTCTGAGCGCAAATGAGGCGGACCGGGGACGCATGCCCAAGCCCGTCTCTGGCTCTTGGATGACAGAGAGACCCACCTCTTGCTCTTTTTTACCCTTCTCCCTCAACCCCCTTTGCTACGACTCTACTCGACCTTCACAACTCTCGTTCAAGACGCATCATACAGAACCATGGGCACCCAGCTGAGCAAGTCGGACGATCAGCTCTTCGCTCATCCTCCAGCTCCCTCGCTGCCCCGTCCGACCCTCCAATCGCTCCCGGCCGAACTCCTGTCCAACATCGCGTTCTACCTCGTCCTCGGTCAAGCTCAACCCGGTCCACCCTCTTCCTTGCTCCCGCTGCTCCTGACGCACTCGACCTTTAACTGCCTGTCGTTCGACAACAACCCGTCCCTCTGGGCGCGCGTGTTTGGCGCAACCTGGGACGTGTCGGCCTGCCTGCGTCGGTTTGCCTCCCCGGGCGAGCAAGGCGTCCTGGCCGACGCGCGTCTGCAGGCGGACGAGCTCAGGACGCGGTGGACCAAGCTCAGGGTGCTGAGGGAGTTCGCAGAGGACGGGAGGGCGTGGATGCGGGCGAGGCAGGAGAAGGATGCGATGGACGAGCTCGAAGGGGCCATGATCGAGTGCTGGCTCATCCTGACCGAGAACGGTACGACCCTCCCTCTTTTTCTCTTCTCACTCTCCCGAGCTGACCCTTCCTCCTCCTTTGCTCTCTTTCCTCTTTCTACGGATTTCCCGAAAACCGTGGTCGGTCAAAAAAAAAGACGGACGCAACTTGCCTCATGTCTTGCAGTGGGCGTGAGTCGCCGGTCTCTCTTTCTGCCGCCGCCCGCCCATCCCTCCCTTGCCCACCCTCGTCGTCAGTGAACGGACACTGATTTCTGCCTCCCTCTGCCCTGCTTTCTCCTCCCGCCTGCAAACATTCGTCCCTTCCCACCGCTCGGTCTGCCCTCGATGTCCCCGCCTTGGCAGTCGACTCGTCTACTTCGCCCTCGCCTACCATACGCTCCTGATCCTCCCCTCGGCCGTCGCGCCAGGCTACTCGGAAGAGACGGTCGGGCGCGGCGTCTACGTTGCGATCAGCATGTGGATGGACGAGGTCGCTGAGCAGCGCCGGCTCGACTTGCTCAAGGCTGGGCTGGCGACGGTCAACGAGACGGAAGATCAGACGCAGGAGAAGATGTTCGTCTTGCGACCGTTCACGTTCGCGCAACACAAGGTGCGTCCCTCACTCACTGCAAAAGTAGTAAAGGATCGTGACTGATCGATCTCTGGTGGGGTTTGACAGTACAACCCTTACTTTGGACCTTGGAACACGCCTGTCCTGCCGCTCCAACCCAAGTCCAAGGCTCAGTCACCGGCCTTCGAGGATGTCGTCGAGAGGACGAGCGTCTTTGCGGCCGATCCCGAGGGCAACCAAGGAGGAACGCGCTTTGCGCTCAATAGGTTTGGGAGGGAGTGGAGGATGAAGTCGACGTGCGTTCTCTTCCTTTGTATTACCCACATCCCGCACAATCGCTGACATCTTCTCTCCACGCGTCGACGTGCAGACTGCTCTCCTTCAACAGCATCTTTGGCCTGCTCAACGCTCTCGACCGCGACCCTCGCGTCGGCGGAGTTCTGACCGACTCGTCCGGCTCGTCGACCCGCAATCTCGACTTCATCTACACACCCGCCGAAGCTGCTCTCGCCCCCGAAGGCCGAACGGACACGTACGACCCCATCTCGGGCGCCAAGCTGAGGCGGAGCGTTCCGGTCGTCCAGCTGCCCAGTCAGGCGTGGGACAACGACGTTCGACGGATGATGCTCTGCGCCGAGGTGTCGTCGCCGGGCATGAAGCTGTCGAACTGGATCGGAAAGTTTGAGGGCGAGTGGCAGGGATCTTTCGCCTTCTTTGACTGTAAGTCGCCGTCCTTGCTCCAGCCCCCGCCTTGCAAACATCTCCGTCCTGATGAAACGCCTTTTCTTTGATCTCTCTGCCTCTCTCCCCTTCCCTTTGATCGCAGTCAACGGGTACCGCGACATGCTGGCCGGCGACGACAAGGCTCTCTTCGACAACTGCTTCGGCCAGCAAGGTCAGCAGCTGATCCTCCGCGAGGAGATCGTCTACGTTCCTCGAGCGACGCTGGGAGGAACCGGTCCTGCGCTCCACTGCGGCTTCCCGCTCGACGCCGAGACGCCCATCGTCAGTCGGCCGTGTCCGTTCGAGGAGGAGGCGCTGGATGATGAGGAAGGGAGCGAATGGGTCAAGGAGATGATGATCTACGGCTCGGGGAGGAGCAACTGGGGGAGCTTCAAGTTCCGAGGGAGGGTGAGAGCGTACGATGGCCTGATCACTTTGCTCAAGGAATACGCTGTGCGTTTTCCTTCCGTTCTCCTTGTCTTCGGCTTCGCAGCTTCTGACTCTCTGACTCTCTGCCGCTCATTCATGGTTCAACTTGCAGTCCGGGACCCACGACTCGACGACGGCGACGCGAGGCAACTGGCTCTACCGAGGGTACGTCTCGGCCGACTCGAGACTCATCGGTACCTGGCGAGACACCTTCAGCCCCGAGGACGTTCGAGGTACGTCACACGCATTCCTCCTGCTACTTGCTTCTCTTTGAGTCCCGACTGACGTCGTCATACTCTTGCACTTTGTGCTTCTCGCAGGCTACGAGGGACCCTTCTCACTTCGAAAGCAGGACGAAGCCTACCTTCTTCCTGAGCGACCCCTCTACCCTCCCGCTTCCGTCCACCCGACCGTCTCCAACTTCGTCGAGATCATGCGCTCGAACAGCGTGTCGGAACCGGTCGCTGCTACACTCGCTGACGAGGACGATTCGGCTTCCATGCCGCCGTCACCCCACGGCATATCCGTCATGCTCCAGGAAGTCGTCAAGTCTCTGGTCACGGCCCCTACGCAATCGACCGTGCCTCGACTTCCTTTCCTCTACTCCGAGACCAAGCCGGGCTCAATTGCTCAAACGGAGAAGGCCATGTGGGACGAGCACAAAGCTTTGATCCAGGCAGGCGAGTCCGTTCCCCTCAGTCTATGGCCCACGAGGCACACTCAACCCGATCCCGTCGATTGACATTCTTTTCACCCACTCTTGCTTCAGCGCCTTCAGGCTACGGTGTCGCCATCTACAATGAAATCAACACCGCTTTGCGCGAAGCCGGCTGCACCTCAACGCAGAACAGTGAGTCGCTTCCATCCTTCTGATACGACATCTTCTTCACTCCTGCCCTCAGATTGAACTGACCCTCTTGGTCCGCCTCCTGTTCCCTCCTCAGTCCCGACCATCCATAACCCCAACCTTAAACGTCCTCGACCGGAGATGGACGACAGTGAGAGTTTGCCGGCACCTCAGAAGAAGGAATGCAAGCCTGTCTGGCGTTTCAGCGAACCCTCCGACCACGACGAGATGGCCGACAACATGCGAGCGATCGCCAGCCTGGCTTCCAACGCCGCACCCAAGGACGACCCTAATCCGCACCACAACATCTACGGCGCGAGGGCGGTGCCGTCGGTCGAGCCTGGCCAGTCCATCTTCACGCACCGGTGTGACGAAACGCTCGGCAAATCGCACGGCGAGGTCGATCCCCTTGAAAAGACACGCTCGCATCCCTCCACGACCTCCACCACTGTCCTGGAGACCAGCACGGCTGGTCCGTCTTCCGCTTCGTCGCCTTAGTCTCTCCTTCAGGGCCCCTCTGGTCTTCTCATGCAATTTTGTTGTCCCCTGTGCTCGCTCTCGCTGGCTCAAGGATCGGAAGAAGAGACATTTCTATGCGAAGAAAAATGAGGAGGCGTCGTGAGGGGGAACGAGGGGGGAAGAGTACAACCAAAGAGGAAGGAGGGGAGGGTGAGAAGCGAAGAACGTGGGTTTTGTGTCTTTTGATGGCAAGGGTGCGAGAGGTAGGGAAAGTAGAAAGAGTCCAACGCGCAACCATGAGAGGGGCGGAACGCCTATGGGGGGTCATGAAGTAGTGCGAATGAAGCAGGCGTCCGACCGTCCTAGCGAACAGGTGGCCGAAAGACCCCGGTACAAGAAGGGTACAACTGGAAGCGAAAGGAAGAAGAGTATCAGCGAGCAAGAACACAAAGGACAAAGAGAGCCGGAGACTTACCAAAATGAAAGCATAGGCGAGTGTGGAGTGGTGGGCATGGATGAGAAGGGTGGAGGTATGGTACAGGGGGAGATGCAAGGGAGGAGGTGATCGAGGATCTGGAGGGGAAGTCAAGGCAAGGGTCAGCATCTCGTACGCAGGAAGAGGGTAAAATGACGTACCTTGAAGCAGCAACGGTTGCAAAGAGCGGTGAAAGGGGGAGGGCCTTTCGCAGACGGATCAGACGAAAGGCAGGAGGTGAGGGTGGTGGTACTCCAGAAGGAGACTCGAGGGTGGTGAGTTGAAGGAGACGGAGGCAACCGAGCTGGAAGGACAAAGATTTACGTCGAGGCTGTGTGCAGATGGACAAAAAAGTGCAGTGCCGAAGAAAAGGTCGTGTGTAAGGCTCCAGAGGGAGACCGCATTATGGCCGGAGTTGTCTTGTGTAAGATACGAGAAGGGGGGGCATATGGGTCGGCCATTACGACGAGGACAGCGGCGTGAAGGACGACGGTGTCAAGGACGAGGGACCTGTTAATGGCGAGGACATGCGCTTTCGGACGCTCTCGAGTCGCTTCTGTGCGGCGGCGACGACTAAAGTTATCAATCAGGAAAGCAGGCGTCAGAGTCAACAAAGCAAGGCGCAAGGATTCAAGAGCAGACTCACACTTCTCGATCGACATCCTGTGGTGACAGGAAGGTGAGGGAGGAGGCGGGAAAAAAGAAAACGTCAGTCGATCGAACTCCGGACTGCCAACAGCGCAAGAAAGGACACACCTGTCCTCTTCCTCCATCGTCTGACCGTCCCGGATCGTGTCGTCCAGAATAGCTTTGAAGAGGAAGATGGCCGTGTCGTAGGCTCGCTCCGTGTGGATGGGGTCCTCGCTGAGCGCCTCCTGGATCGCCGCGTTTCGCCACTGCAGATAACAACGGTTGGTCGTCAGCTTCCCTTCGACGCTTCTCAGACAGGTATATCAGACGCACCAGCTCCATCGCCTTCTCGTACAGCAGTCGTTCGGCGTAAGCAGAGATGTCGGACGGCTCCTCGGTGCAGCGCCCTCGGGCGAACTCTGCCTTGTCGGTGCAGTCGTTGAAGCGCGCTCGGAACCACTGGACGACTGGAGAAAGCAAGGTAACGATCAAGAGTCAGCTCAAGGAGAAGCGAAGGTCATTCGGAGGAGAGAGGACGAACCCTCGTTGAGGTCGGCGCTGGCCTCGATGCTACCCTCCCGAGACTGCCAGAAGCTCTTGGCCGACTCCATGCCCTTCTGCAGGAACGCGAGAGCCTTGAGGTAGAGGACCAGTGCCTCGGCCGCGACGATGTCGAGACGGAAGAAGGACACGTCCGACTCGGCGTTCGAGTTGAATGACGACCGTCGGCGCTGAAACGCGATGCTCTGAGTGGCGATCGGACTCTGCGACGGGTGGAATCCAGATGAGGATCCCGATCCAGGCGAATTGTTGTTCGAGTGAACGCCGGTCCCGGCCATCCCGCTCGTCTGACCAGAGGCAGCGCTGAGGATGGCGCCGACCTTCGTGTCGGCGTACTCAAAAACAACGAACGACTTCTGAGCGAGATCCTCCAACCGATCGATGAGCGACTCTTCGGCAGGGTCGGCCTCGCCAGACTGGATGAGAGCCTTGCGTCGAGCAGTAGCCCTGGCGACGACTCCTGCTCCGGCAGCGGCGATCGATGCCGACGTCGGCCCTCCAAAGAGACGAGCCGAGGCGAGCGAGATGGCTCGGGCGAGGACGCCGCCGCTCGAGGGAGACGACCCATACCGCTGGGGTTGAGAAGGGATCATGCTCATGCCGGAGCCTGCACTTCCAGCCTGAGGCGTCGGTCGACCCGAGGGTCCGTTGTACGACGAGGGCGAGTGGGGGATCGAGATTGGTCGGGTGAGAGACGACGTGTGTGATTGCATGTGGTGCAAAGGAGACGGCCGACTGGGGGACGAGGACGAGATGGCGAAAGGGGGTGTGATGGAGAGGGCGAACGAGTTAACCGACTGAGGTGACGTGCCAGGCTGGGGCGGGCTGCTGCCAGGTCCTCCCATGACGGCGGAGACGGGTCGGGACAGTGTCAACGCCGACAGAGGCCGAGAGAGCAAGCTGCGCGAGCTTCGTCGTCGTGCGACAGTCGTCGGTCGTTGCGATGCCGCGTCGAGTTCTGAAGGTGCGAAGCAAAGACAGGGGTCAGTCTTGCGCTGCGCCATCGCAAGCAGTTCGAGAGCAAGAACGCACCGTCAGCGAGCGAGTTGATCTCCACCGTCCTCTTCTCAATGACAACGTAGTCCTGACCCGCCTCGTCCTCTTCGTAATCAAACATCCCCAGCGAAGACGAGGCAGTATTCGAGCCTTGCCTCCTCATGGCCGGCCGGATGGGTGGCGTACCGCTCGGCGTTCCTAACGACCCACTCGCCCGCCTGGGCTCCGAAGGGGCAGGCTCTCCTCCCACCGACGAGCGACTGGCGATCTGTCCAAGAACGTAGCGCGGCTCGAAGCTCGGCTGTCGAGTCATCTTAACCTGTGACGACGAGCCGGAGTCGAACTGCGGACGCTGATTGAGGCTCGGAGAGCGGCCGGCACTGGAGATGGGTGGCGAGGCACGGGAGGGCGAGCTGTTGCGAGCTGCGTATGAGAGTGGCGAGCCAGAAATCGGAGGAGTGGATGTGAGAGGAGAGTCTCCGGTCGGAGGAGAGGCTGGGAGGGGGAGAGCGAACGGAGGAAGTGACGGCGCTGGTCGCGAAGGGATCGGACCGGTTCGTGATGAGGACGCTGGCAACGCGTTAAAGGATGAGGGTTGGCGAGACGTCAAGCGACCGGCCGTGATCCTGGATGTGATCTCGGAGGGAGTAGGGGGTGTCGAAGCGTTGGGCATCATCGACGGCGGAGGCTGAGGGAGGCTGACGACGACCTCCTCTTCTCCGGCCTTGTTCATGCTCTCCTGGTAGGCGGCGGCAACCTCGTTCTTGAAGAAGTCGTTGAAGCTGATGCGCTGGACAGGATTTCGCTTGAGGAGCTTCTTGATGAGAGCCTTGACGTCCTTGCTGACCGGCTGCTGAGGGATACCGACAGGTGCGCCGTCCGACCCGAGCGTGATCGGGTTCCAGCTCGACTTTTCGTCGGGGAACCGGATGTGGTCCTCGCCTCGCTCGATCTTCTTGAGCAGCTCCACGTGGTTCTGAGCCTTGAAGGGAGGTCGACCGACCGACATCTCGAAGAGGACTGTTCCGACAGACCAGAGATCGGCCTTGGCGTCGTACTTCTCGTATCGTAGGATCTCAGGCGCCATGTAGAGACTGGGAAGTGAAGAAGGATACTTGGTCAGTGTCGATGCAACAAGCGAGAGACGCGAGTATCGGGACGTACGGAGATCCACACAGCGTCTCAGCCATACTCGCACCGTCCAAAAATCGAGCGAATCCGAAGTCGGCAACCTTGAGGAGCGGGATGCCAACAGGGTGGCCAGCCTCGATCTCGGCGGGTGACGGCGGCTGCAGGAGCAGGTTCTGGAAAACGCAGAGATCCAAGAGAGTTAGCAATCAACGCGCTCTGTCATCGAAGTAAGCGGACGTGTAGCTACCTGAGGCTTGATGTCTCGGTGGATGAGGTTCTGCGAGCGAAGGAACTTGAGTGCCGAAGCTGCGAAGATAGGAGCGGCAAGACGTCAGTGTCGCTCTCCCACAAGACTCCCAAACACGGGATGAGGTCTAACTCACTCAGCTGCCCCAGGAAACACTTCACGACGACCTCGTCGAGTCCTCCCTCCTCCGGGTGAATCCAGTAGCGCTTCGGTCCTCCTTCTGGCGGGACGTACTCGAGGGTCGGCAGTCGTCCTCGCTTCTTAATGTAGAAGCTCAAATCTCCTCCCGAGCAGTAGTCCATGATGAGGTAGATGCGTTCGTCCATTTTCTGTAGAAGGTCAAGACGACAGGAGTGGACAAGTGCCCAGAGACGCGCGTGTTCAGCGTCCCGCACTCCGAGACACTCGCGCGCGACTGAGAGGAAGGAGAGGGCGCACCAGGCAGTCCTCGAGACCGACAATGTTAGGATGATGGATCGCCTTGAGGATTGTGATCTCTGCCTCGAGGTTCTCGAGCAGCTTCGAGGTCATCTTGGCGCGCTGGACGACCTTGATGGCGACAGTCTCTCGGGTGGCCTGGGCGTCGCAACCAATCAGACGGCAAGCCGAGCGAGTAAGAGTCAGCACCCTCGCTCAACGACGAACGTAAACGGGCAGACTCCAAGACAGTAGCATGGCGAGAGCGAAGCTAGAGATGGGAGAAACAAGGGGGAAGGTGCGGAAGGGTGATGGTCCCTTGCCCCTTTGACTCATCGGACCCCGTCGTGCCTAGCGAGCCTCTCCTCCCGTCCCATCACAAGCTCACCCCGCCCCGTTCGTCCAAATTTGAAGGGAAGGAACTCACGGCCTTGTAACCTCTAAGGACAGTGGCAAAGCTGCCTCGTCCGATCTCACTCCCGAGCAGGTAGCTGCCGACCCGCTCGCGCTCTTTCGCACTCGACGACGACGCCGGCGGGGCAGCAGCCATAGCGTTGGTTCCTCTCAGCTTTGGCAGGCAACGACTTGGTGGAGGTTTCTTCGAGGACGGTCCGAGAGAGTGCGTGGGAGAGAGGTGGTTGAGAGTTGAGGAGGATGAGGCGGGTGGGTCGAGGTGGAAGCGGGAGCGGGCACAGTCAGAGGGTCAGACCGGTCGCGGAGCGGGAGATCGAACGAGTGGCGACTGATGAAGCGAGGTCGAGGAGAGTCGCGTCGAGCACGTCCGATAGAATTGGATCCGTTCGAGATGTCCGAGGATCTGGAAGCGGACGAGAAAGGAAGCTGTTGGGGGCAAGGGTTGCGATGCGGAGGGGCGGGCGGATGGTGGTGGGACGAGACCCGATAAGGCTGGGGGGTGCTGCGAGGTCGGACCGGACTGGCGCAGACGATGACACTCGCACCTGGACGGGTCGAGGGGAGCGACCAGAGGACGTGGGTTGCTGTTGAAAAGGGTTAGGCCTCCTGGATGGGGTTCGAGTCTTGAAGATTAGAAAGCTGGGAGGCCGTTGGAGGGTCTGAGTTGGAGGCAACGGGCGATGGTGCTACGAGCCGTTCCATCGCGCGACCCAGCGGTCGTGCTCGCCACTTGCAATAATTCAAACTCGCAGATCCTTGCTCTCTCATGCAGGTAAAGATGCCAATCACATCTGGCTTGATGCTTGAGTCTGATTTGCAGAAAGAGTGGGATGCACGGGCTAGATGTTCGGAGCGTTTGCTGCGCGCGCGTGCTGCAGACGATCTCTGAGACCGAGTCGATGATGGAGAGAGGTGAGCATGAGTATCAGGAGAAGGATCTTGATGGAGTGGTGCAGGCGTTGAAGTGTAGATGGAGATGGGAGGGGTGGAGAGGTCGATCTCGAGGTGAGGAGGAGGGCGGCCAAGATGGACACTTGACGGTGATGTACTTTAGATCGCAAGGAGGCAAGAGAACCAAGTAAGGTGGTCGTCAGTACAGCCCGGCATCGTGTAAGGATCATGCTCGTCAGCGGGCTGACCGTTAAAGGACGAACGACGTTCGACGCGCAACCTCATTTCCACTACGACTTGTTTTGTTCAGCATCGAATCCACTGCTCGGGTCGCTCAGCAGGGAGAGATGTGGAGGATCTTTGCAGTGCAGGAAAACAGACCGAGCCCTCGTCAGCTCTGAAGCGAGATCAGCTAGAAGGTCAAGGACATGTGCGAACCTCCTCCAGCTGCTCGATGAACGACGACCAACTTCCCTTCTTCCGAGGGGCGTGCGAGATCACCAGTTGACGTCGGGTAAGACGAAATGCCATCAAAGGCAAAATGCGACTGTAGAGATGGAAAGGAACGTGGTCGATGGTGAAGCAGGGCAAGGAGTCGTCGTTCAGAGCTTTCTCGCAGTCGAACGCTCGTAGGGCGTGCGCCATCGCTTCAGCTTTACGGTACATGAGGCCGAGACCTAGAACGATGTGAGCGTTCTCGCTGCAGAACCTGGCCGCTTGCGAAAGGATGGCCGGAGGGACCGAGGGAGCTTGGAACTTCTTTGCAATCGCGCAGAGTCTGCCAGGGGAGCAAGTGGTCAGCGCCCCCACGCGTCGACGTTGAAGATCAGAAGGAAGAGACGTGCCGTTCCATCCGTACAATAGACTGAATCCAGGGGTCTTCAACCCGATGATGTAAGAGTTGCAGGAACGTCTTCAGGTCGCTGTCCTTCGCTACCAACTCGACGATTTTGAGCTCGTCATGCGTCCGCTATTTCCCCTCCCGACGTTCTCCTCCTGCCTTTGACATGTCCTCGAACACCTCCGATACCGACTGCAGATGCAGCTTTCAGAAGGGAAAGTTCTTCTTGTCGCTCGAGCGGAGGATGATGTCGTTCTTGGGGTCGTCGAGGACGGTCGGCTGGCTGGGCGCGGGCACGACGATGGACAAGCAAGTTGAGGAGGCCATGGCGAGATTAGGACTCTGAGGGACAGACTGAACGCGTCAGCATGAGCTTTGGGGGTGGACAGAGTGTAGTGGGCTGACCTCTGGAAGGGTAGGCGGGAGGGAGAGTGAGGTCTTGGGCTTATGGTCCAGGCGAAGGACGCGCTTAAGCTTGAGGGCTGGTCAGATGGCTGATCGTACCCCGATAAATACGGCCGTCACACGCGAGTCAGCCTGCTGAGAGCTCCTCTGCACGTCGCACTAAGGGGCAACGTACCTTGAAAGAAGTCGTCCGAGCAGATGTTGTCGGAGGGGAGCTTGTCAGCGGCAGCGCGAAGCTCGAAGAGGCCCAAACTCCGACTTGCCTGGCCAGTCAGTACGATCACTCACCGGTCCGCTCGCCTTCGTTTCTTGCAAGATCTCACAATCGCACGTCCCTTCTCTCTTTCTCAAGACAGAGGTCTTTCAGTTGGTTTCCTTCTGCTCTGCGGACGAGTGACTGTACGGACTGAACCTCCAAAGGCTGCGCGCGCAACGTGCTTAGCTGCAGACGGACTCCGCGCCGAGACCGATTCGATGATGGGAGAGAGTGTTAGCAAGGGTAGATTAAGGAGGGTCGTGAGAAGAGACAAGGCAGTTGGAAGAAAGAAGGGCGTGGGTGGGGACTGGGGACTGCAGGAAAGCGTAGAAGGGGAAGGGCTGGAGAGCCGACAATGACTGTCGGGCCAGGTGTCTGTTAGATCGCAATCGACCGAAGAAGAACGGTACAAGCCGCGAGTGTCAGCCTACGCCCACTAAGTACACTGACAGAGATGAAGGGCGTATCTTGACGGGACGAACGCTGTCACCACGTTAGTCCCACCAAGCGTCGTCCTCCGTGGAAGACCATCGATAGGTTAAATTGTTCAAATTGTTGAGGCAGAGTGGATCCTATGGGAAAAGAGGAGCAAGATCTCTCGATCAGCTTAGATGGGAAGCGTACCCAGGGACGAAGAATGTACAGACCGTCTCCAGCTTTTAGACGAGCGAAGACCAGGAAGCCTTTTTACCGTTGACGTGCGAGATCCTCAACTGTCGGCGAGCGAGACGAAACGCAGCCAAAGGTGGTGGTGCGGCTGTACAAGTGGAAAGGGATGTGGTTGATGGTGTATCGAGGTTTAGACTTGTCCTTGCGATGTCGTTTGGCGTCGAAGACTTGGACGGCTCGAGCGACGAGGTCTGGCTGGCGGTAGACGAAAGCGAGACCGAGGACGACCGGTGCGTTCTCGTCCTTGCAGAACCTGTATGCTTGCGATAGAATGATGGGGAGCGAGCGAGGGAGCTTGGCAATTGTCCGCCATCGAACAGAGTCTGAAGAGAGGATGAAGATCCTGCGTCACTAACCAAGTAGGGATATAGACGTTGCAGAGACGCACCTCTTCATCTCTACATTAGACTCGACTAGTGGGTTCTCGGAGTAGGGGTGCAGGACCTGCAGGAACATCGTCAACATGCTCCCGTTCTCGCTCAGTCGAACGTTCTCCTTCCCGTCCGCCATCCTCTTCGTGCCTCCCTCCCACAACCCGGCCACCTCGAACATGTCCTCAAACGTGGTCGACGCGGACTGGAGGTGGAGACGTCGGATGGAGAACTCTTTGAAGTCGGAGGACCGGAGGACGATGTCGGCCTTGGAGTCGTCGTCGAAGTCGAAAACAGCGCGGCGCGCGAACCGGGGTCGGAACGAGGGCAAGTCTGGTGCAGAAGGGGAGCGGAGCGAGACGACATTTGGAGCACAGGACCTGAACGAGAAGAGAGCAGGGAAACGAGCTCTTAAGCAAGCAGTCACCTACCCAGAGCTGAAGAAGGATTGTCAGACTGGAAGGGAGAGAGGCGAATAGGGGACGTTGGTCGGCTTGCCAACAGCGAGTTGTGACCAGGCCCGATCATCCAGAGTGATATCGTCAGTCGGGCGAGCCGTTTAAGACTAACCTTCGGAGACAAGAGCTTGCAGAAGCTGGGAGACGGTGCCGGGTAGAGACGGGGATGGAAGATGGGTGGTGGCAGAAGGGCATGCCCTCCCGCGACCGAAACGACCCAAACTCCGCCCTCGACCCCTCGACAAAATCACTGCTGGAGCTGCATTCCGTTCACTTGCAGAGTCGTCAGCAAGACGTGAGGCGACGACGCAGGTCCGGCTCGCGGTCAGCGAAGAGTGTCAGGTTTGCGCTTCGAACCAGAAACAGCCCTGGTCCCCTCTCGCGCCGTTATTCCAGCTCGTTTTGGTTTTGAGCGTCATTTGCCATATCGTGAAGGAGGAGATCCCCTCTCCGACGTTGTGCCGGTCGAAGAAGGGGAAAGGGGGGGGGGGGGGGTGAGGGTCATTGAAAGCGTGTGTAGAGGGGTCGAGTGGTGGGGGATGTGGTTGAGGGGGTCCGTCGAGGGGTGTTTTTGATGCAAGAAGAAATCCAATCCAATCAAGGACAGATTACAAGACGTTCCTCTCTCTCTCCTTCTCTTCCCTTACTTTCGGGCGGCCTGGGCCTTGACAACCTTCTTGACGATCTGAAGAAAGCACAAACGAAGACGTTCAAGGAGTCAGCGGCGGGTTCATGGGGGATAGATAGGGTAGAGGGAGGAGGGGAAGACGCACCTTGGCCTCCTCGACAAGGAAAGCTCGGAGCACTCGGGTTCGAACGCAACCGGAGCATCGCGATCCTCCGTAGGCTCGGTTGACGGTCTTCTGTCGCTTGGAGAGGGTGGCGTACTCTCGGGGTCGGAGAGCAGGGACTCCAGGGAGAGCGGTACCGCAGTCACCTACACTCATCCCAAACGAACGATTCAACCCGTACCAGCAGTAGCACAATCCAACCGCACAATTATACACCATCAGAACAGACGCAAGAGAAAAGACAACTTGAGCGTCAGAACTCGAGTCCCCAAATACGTCGCCGTCCCGCCAGATCTCCTCCCTCAAGGACGAAAGAGACGCACCACACTTGGGTCGCGAAGCGATCTTCTTGAGGTTGTGGACAACAAGCTTTCCTCCGGGGGTCTTGACGACACGGTTTCGAGCCGACTTGGTGTTGTACGACTTTCGCGTTCGGAGGGTAACTCGCTGGGCCATTGTTGCTGTGAGAAGGAACCGAGCAAGACGGACGGAATGTCAGCCCTTGGACTAATTGAAACCGAAGAGCAGACGGGCGAAGTCTGGGGGCTGGAGGAAGGGAGTGGAGGAGTAATCGAAGGGGTGTTGTGTCGAATTTGGGCTGAACGACGTTGCTGATGTGTTGGCGAGCGGCCGGTTCGAGGACGAGCGAAACGGAGCCAGATAGTCGGCTCAGGCGAGAGGGAGGGGTAGTCGAGGTAGTTCCTGGGGCAGGGCTGTCCGGTCGAGTCCAGTCCAGACCATCCTTAGACCCTGCCCTGTCCTGACTCTGCCAGTCGTCCCCGTGCCTGACTCTCTGGCGCTGCTCTATCTCTGCTCTGACCCCATTCCCGGTATCCTGTCCCTCCTGACCCTTTTGACACCTGCTGGACTGAACGAGACGAGTGGGGCTGGACCTTGTTGCTTCTTTGATAACGCGAGAGTTGGTGCTGGAGTGTCGACGAGGAGTAGGGGGGAAGGCAGCAGAGGTTTTGCTGGAGTTGTCGGAGGGGTGAAAGTCGACGTTCCTGGGCGAATCTTGATGCGGCGAAAAGGTCGGGGTAGAGAGGAGAGGGTAGGGAGGAGGAAGAGGGCCCTTGTGCTGTTGGAAGGGTACCTACCTGAACCTGACTTGACGTGAAGAAGCGGGACAAGGAGAGGAGAGCACACCAGAACCCTCACCAGGCGGTCTCCAGCGAGCGGAGCGGTCGGGGCGCCTGGGGAAACGAGAACCCAAACAGGAACCCAGACGGCTGGGTCCTCTGGCCCGGGCGAGAGCCAGCGAAAACAGGTGAAAAAGTGAACTTGAAATTGACATCAGGGTCGGTTCAGTCGCATCGCTCTGGCCACTCGTCTGATCGCGCGCGAGTGGACGCCCCCGCGCAGGGCGAGCGGCAGAAGGAACTTGGTCGGACGCGCGAGCTTGGCTTCCTCTCTCTCCTCAACCATCCTCGTGAGTCCCTCAGCCCAGCCTGTACCTTTTTTGCTTCTGACTCTCTGCTGATCTCTTCTCTACTATCCTCTCCTCAGGGCATATAAGCACCAGTCAGCCCTCGGCTTAAAATCGATTGTTGCAGCCCCTCATAATGGTGCGTTCTCCCTCCGACCTCAGCCCGCACCCAGGGTCCAGTCTACGTCGGTCGACCTGTCGGATGTCCAGCGGGTCCTAAGTTTAGTCGGGGAGCAACGGTGGAATGAGAGGGTGGTCGTCTTGAAGAGGGCTTATGAAGAGGGAGGTCAGATGTAGAAGGAGGAGCTCGAGGAATGTCAAACGGCTGGTCGAGCGGACTTGACAGGTTGTGGCTTTGGACTGGACTGGACGACCTACGACTGGACCCCTCGCGACACTTGGGCCCTTCAAAACCAGGACGGAACACGCCATACTGACGTCGCTGTCCCTTGCTCGCTGCTGCCTCCAGTCTGAACTCGCCGCCTCCTACGCCGCCCTCATCCTCGCCGACGAGGGTATCGAGATCACCGCCGACAAGCTCGTCGCTCTCACCACCGCCGCCAAGGTTGAGCTCGAGCCCATCTGGGCCACCCTCCTCGCCAAGGCTCTCGAGGGCAAGAACGTCAAGGACCTCCTCACCAACGTCGGATCCGGAGGTGCCGGTGCGTCCTTCCCCCCATTCAAGCCCCCCCTCGCCGAGAAACTGACAGACGTTTTCTCCTCTTTCATCCTCCTTCACCCCTCCTTCTCCTTCCGCACTGCCTTCCTCACACCCGTCGCTCTCCTTTGCTTGCTGTCTCGGGTCATCTTCAGCCGCCCCCGCCGCCGCTGCCGGAGGTGCCGCCCCCGCTGGTGCCGCCGCCGTCGAGGAGAAGGCCGAGGAGAAGGTTGAGGACAAGGAGGAGTCTGACGACGACATGGGCTTCGGACTCTTCGACTAAGCGTTTCCAGTCGTCTCTGTCCTCGTTAACTCTGGGATGGAATGAACTATCGCTTTTGGTTTCTGCCCACCGACACCCTGTGCGACCAAGCTCCCTCGACATCCGATGCTGACCTTCGCACTCTCCGGGAGCGCATAAGAGAAGATCGGGGAGGAGATCGCGAGGGAAAGTGTATTCGCGGAGCGGTCCACGTCCGAATCAATCAGCTCGCATCCGAATCCACGTCGGCAAAATAAGCAGTCAGCTGATAGAGAGGACCTTCAAGCCCCCTTTCACATGAAAGGAGGAGGTTTAGAAAGGGGGTCGTAAGAGTCGTGAAGAATACCAAGCCTAGCCCTCTCTACCCCTTCTCCTTCCCCTCGTACACACTGAAAGCGCGAAGCTCCTGAGCCAAATCGCTCAGATGTTCCCCCATCCCTTGAACCCTCCCTCCTGAGCGGTTCTGTCCTCGTCGTACGTCTCGTCACCGTCCCGGGTCCTCTCCTCTCCCTCGTCGCGTCGTTGTTGCTCCTGCAGACGCGCCGCCTCCTCGGCCTGACGGTTGAGCATGTCCTGCTCCCCATCGACCATCGTAGCCCAGACAGAGGCCTTGTACTGAGCGCCGCAAACCCAAGAGAAGAGCTTGTCAGTCCACGGAAGGATGGATGCTGAGGTCAGGGGCAAAACGTACCAGCGTCAGAACGAGCCCCATCTTCTTTTCCAGCCCTCGGAACACCGTCAGCAGCTGGTCGTGAGGCTGCAACGGATCCCTCTTCATCTCGTTGAACTAGGATCAATCAGGAAGATATCAAGACGCGTCAACTTGGAGAGATGGAAGCAGAGGAGGAGTTGGACGGACCTGCTTGATGGAGGACGAGAGCTTGTGGTACTCCCAGAGGACAGCAGCCTCGAGAGGGCTGAACTTGGGGTTCGCCGCACTGCAAACGAGAGAGCACAAGCCAGGCCGTAAGCCATCAGCCCTCTGGATACATCGTACCAGCAGGAAGGAGGGTTACGTACTAGGGGTTGGGTTCGTCGCTCATGGCGGCATGGGGGTCGGGGTCGACTCGTTTCGCGCTCTCTTGACCAGCACCTCCCTTTGCCCCTACGTACAGAAACCCTACCTCATCTAGATGGCCTCGCACTCGCATGACCATGGAGCACAGGCTCACTCGCACTCGCACGCGTCGGAACCTCCTGTAGGCCACTCGCACGGCGGGGTCGAGTGCGCAGGCCACGCTGCTCCCTCCGAAGCGGACCTCGCGAGCCAACGGCTCGAGAAGCTGGCCTTCGACAAGGTCGTCGCCTCCTTCTACGCCTACGAGTCACACTCGGTACGTCTGTTTACGTCTGTCTTGACGAACGATCTCGGTGTTTGACTGCTCTTGCTGCTCCTGCTCAACTAGCTCTCGGCCAACCATCGCCGCCTCAAGGACCTCCTGAGTTCGTGCCCTTCTCATTTGGCATTGTTGCAGCTCTCAGGCTGACCAGACAGTACCTCGGGTCTCATAGCGCTCCCTAAACCTCAGCAAGATCTCCTCGTCAAGCTGGGCTACCGCGAGAAGCTGCGCAAGGTCGACGACTGCATCCACGCGAATGCGGAGTTTGTGCGAGCCATCGTGGACGAGGTGGGCACGGGCATGTTCTCTGATCCGGACGAGGTCGAGGAGGAGCAGAGCGTTCCTGAGCCTGTCGAAGAGGAAGAGGACGAGTACGGTACGTTCAGCCCTGTCTCCGAGATTTCGAGAAGGCGGTGCGCCAGGGACTGACGTCTGACTTCCTCCGCGCAGACTTTGGCTCGGACGACGAGTACGACACGTCCTCGCCCATGCCGCCGAGCACGCACGGTCACTCGCACGGAGACGGAGGAGCCTGCGGAGGTGGGCCCGGACACTCTCACTCGGACCCGTCGCCTGTACCGACGCCCAGTCCAGCGCAGACGGACAGCAGCGTGTCCAAGGCGAAGAAGACCAAGCCCTCAGAGATGGACATGGACAAGATCAGGTCGGTTCTTGCACGTCGTTTACACCTAGTGGTTTTTGAAAATGACGAGATCTTGTCTTATACTCGATAGGTCGACGCTCAAGCAGGTTGTGCGCGAGTGGTCTGCAGAGGTACGTGTCCCAGTACAATCTTCGTCTACTACCGTGTACTCGCACTGAGACATCCTCTCACTCAGGGCAAGCCGGAGCGAGACGCCTCGTACAAGCCGATACTCGATGCTCTGTCTACGATTTACAAGGACGTTCCGGACGAGGACAGGTGTGTACTCCCTCGCTCCCACGTTTGAGAGCTCCAGTCCTGACCCTTTACACTTCTCCTCGAAACAGGCGAAAGATCAAAGTTCTCAGTCCAGGAGTCGGTCTTGCTCGGCTGGCGTACGAGATTGCTCACCTTGGTTCGTCAAGTTCGCTCCCTCCCGCAACATCTTGGGTTCTCGCTCTGACCTCTGTGCGCTTTCCGTCCGTCTCCATCAGGCTTCGCCTCGCAAGGCTCCGAGTTCTCCTTCCACATGCTCCTCCCGTCTTTCTTCATCCTCAACCTCACTCCCGAACCCAACTCGCACACCATCTACCCGTTCGTGCATTCGTTTTCCAACCACCTCACGTCCGACTCGATGTTCCGGCCCGTCACCATCCCCGACGTCAGCCCGACCGACCTGCCGAAAGGAAGCGACTTTTCGCTCGTTGCCGGTGACTTTTTGGACGTGTACGGAAAGGGAGACGAGGATGGAAAGTGGGACGTCATCACCACCTGCTTCTTCATCGACACGGCCAAGAACAGTACGTACGCTCTCTCGCAGAGGTTGGTTACAGTACTCTTGCTGACACGCAGTCTTCTCCGTTCTCAGTCATGCAGTACCTCGAGACGATCAAGCGCTGCCTCGCCCCTGGCGGAACGTGGATCAACATCGGACCTCTCCTTTGGCACTGGGAGAACAATTCTACCAACGAGGTGCGTCTCTTGATACTCGCTTCAGCTTCTTCCTCGATTGGAGCTGACTCTGCTGACCGGTTGTTGTCTCGCAGCCGTCGATCGAGTTGTCGCTGGACGAGGTCAAGATTCTCTGCTTCGAAATGGGTTTCGAGCTCAAGGTTCGTGTTTGAGGACGCTTGCATACCGAATCGTCGTCGAGGTCTCCCAAGCTGACATTTTGATCTTCCCATCCCCGTTACTGTTTCAGGACGAGAAGATCCTCCCGACGGGGTACACCGCTAACGCCGAGGGCATGCTGCGGTACCAGTACCAGGTCAGTCCACTCCATTTCTACTTTAGATACTCTGACAGGGACGGCTCACGTTTTGTCTCTTTTGTCGTTTTGTGTGGGGTGTCAGACTGCGTTCTGGACGGCGACGTTGAAGTAGTAGAGTTGAGGAGGAATGGGGATGGGTCGCTGCCAGCGCAGACCCTTATCAAAGACACCTGCCTGCTCAAGAAATATTTTGCTTGCTCGTCAGCCCTGAGTTTCCAGCAAGTCTGAAAAGCATCTGGAAGCCTCGGAGTGGAGAAGAAGACTGACCTTGGAAGCTCACGTTGCAAGGTCCCAGCTCAGGCCCGACGAGACGAGTCGAGAGACGATCGAAGAGACGACCAAGGCCAGGACGAGTCCGACTCCGACTCGAGCGAGCGCTCTGCTCGTCTGGAGATGATGAGGTGGGCCGTGTACGTAGTGGTGTCGGCGTTGATTGCGGTTCATGGTCTGAGTGAGGGGATGAACAGCCGGCGGGGGGAGAAGGGAGTGCTGGCACGTCAACAACCGTCGGGCACGTCAGACGGGTACTCTTCGGGGAGAGCAAGACTCTCTGCGCTGGCTTTGAGTATCAGTCCGCAACGCTCGACGAATGTGCTGGCAACGAGGGGTGGAGGGGGTGTTCGCGAGTGCCAGCGCACGCAAAGCGTGGGAGCCTCCTCTCATTTTCCAAAGGGGTTGCAGCACTATACAATCAAGACTCTTTTGCGAGTGCTTAAGGATGGAAACTGGGGAGCATGTGCTATCTAATTTGTATTTGGTGGGGTTTCGTGAGTGAATTGGTTGTTAATGTGCTTTTTGGATAGTGGGGGAGGAGGAGGGGGTCGTGTCAAGTCGTGAGATGCGTAGGAGGCGATGTTATAAAGCAAAGAGAGCGGCCGCGAGCAAAGGAAACCGTTGGTTGGGACTCAACCCACGGTCTGGTGGGTCGAAGAACCCGCTCCGGCAGAGTACTGGTTCGGGTGGGGGTTGGGCGCGTACGAGGGAGGCTGGGGAACGTAGGTGGCATGCGGTGTGAACGAAGGTAGGGCGGCCGGAGGAGATGCAGAGACGCCGGCTGGGAAAGCAGCGGGGACGAACGCCTGTTGCTGAGTCGTTCGTGCAAGTCGACCGTTCTCGGACTTCTTGCAGCAGTAGAGCTTCTGGTGCTGGAGGACGGCACGAGGATGAGAGAACGACTATCAGCCTCGGTGCAAGACGAAAGGGTAGCAAAGGGAAGATACGTACTCGGACCATGGCGTCTCTGCGAGTGAACGCCTTCGAGCACTTGTTGCAGATGAACTTCGACCCGTTCTTGGACTCGTGCACCGACTCTGCGTGCCGCTTGAGGTCGAACAGTCGGACGAAGCTCGAGGTGCACTGGATGCCCGTGGCAGGGTCGACGTACGTGCACGGCATGGCCACCTCGTTCGGATGCCTTGGTTTCGGCTTGCGGGGACCGGTTTTGAGGGGAGGAGCGGGTTTGGGTGGTGGAGCGTGGGCCAGAGGCCTGGCCGACGAAGCAGCGACTGGCCGGGCGACCGAGGGCTTCGGCACTGGGATGGAGAGACTCGGAGTAGCTTGAGGGGGAGGAGGAGGCTTGGTGGCGGGGAAGAGAGGCATGCCAGAGGGGATGACGGAGGGTGAGACGTCTGGCAAGGGCGCGTACGACTCGCCGAAGTCACCGAACTGATGGAACTCCTCGGGCAGAGGGAACGCATTCAGGTCGCCAGAGGTTGCAAACGAAGCAGAGTCGGGGAAGTCGTCGAAGCCCGCGCTCGAAGGCGTGAGCGAGGTCGAGTAATCGAGGTCGAGCGCGAAACTCGACGGCGGGAAGTCGTCCGTGAAGAGACCCACGTCCCCGGCGGTCTCGAGGTGGATCCGCTTGTTTGGAGAGTCCATCTCGACCCGATCGGCTCCTGCCAGCCTCTTCTGCGTCCCTGAGCCCGGCGAGATGGTCGGAGGGGCGCTCGAGCTCTTGTCCATCCAGGTCATGAGTCGGACGAACAGCCGGAGCGTGTCCTTGTCCTTCGCCAGTTCTGGGAACGAGCAGTGCGACAGCCAAACAAGGACCTCTGGCGGAGTCAAGGTCTGCTCGAAGGGCGATGTTTGATCGGGAAAGGGAGGAGGTGGTTGAGTCGGAGGCATGGCGTGGACATAGGTGAACACTCGACCGTACTCTCGGATGGCGGCGTTGATGCTGGCTCTGCGAGAGAACAATCCAGCAGTCAGTCAGGACGGGTCTTGCAGAGTCCTCGAGATAGAGAGACTCACTTCTCCTCTTCCTTGGTCATCGGACGCTCCTGCTCCTGCTGAACGGGAGTCTCCACCGGCGGTTCGGGGCTGGCGTCCTCTGTCGGAAAGAGGTAACCTCCTTCGCCCAGGATGAACGCCAGGTCCTCCAAGCTGGCCCCGTTGGCGACGGCGTCAAAATCAAAGTCGATCGTCGAGGCGAACTCGTCCGGTGCAGGAAGCGAGACGGAGTCCGCGGGCGAGAGGGCAGGGAGAGAACCTGCAAGAGGCGCGCCAGGAACGTTGAGCATCAGCCAGACTGCAAGCTGCCAGTCGAGTGAGAGAGCATGAAGAGCACCTACTGGATGACTGGCTGAGCGAAGCGACCTCCGAGGGCTCCTCGACGTTGTCGGGGGGAGAATGCAGCTTCTGGTGTCGCCGACAGTCGGACGGACGGCCAAATCCGCGACCACAGACTTCGCACAGAAACGGACTGGGGAGCCCAGCAGAGCGTCTCGTCAGCAGCGACTCGAGCGAGTGTCAAGAGGTCAATGTACTCACGCATCACCTGAAGGATGGCGAGAGGTGAGCCGGGGAGGTTGATCAGATGTCAGTGACAGAGTCCGCGACAGCTATGGGCCCAGGGTGTCAGACGTACCGTTGTGCGAGCGCATGTGACACGCCAGATTGTGCGGTCTGAATCACGCAGAAGTGAGAGTGTCAGTTACTGCTCAAGCCTGAGGGAGGATGGCAGCCAGAGCGAAGGCGAGACGGACCTCGTGAACGTCGTCTCGCAACTCTCGACCGGACAGACAAACTTTGGATCCGACTTCCTCCTCGACTCGTTGGCCTCGAGCACCTTTGTAGGCGTGTTGAGCTTCTCGTGCACAACCGTGAGAGGTGCGTCCTGCCTGGACTCGGCCGGCTGGTCGTCCAGATGGAGGACAGCGGGCAGAGGCTTGAGCTCGGGCTGGGGGGAGTCGTCCTGACAGTCGGCGGTGTCGGGTGGGCTGCTGCCAAAGAGGTCCTCTTCCTCCATGGTTTGCGACTGCGTCTCCTTTTTCAGAAACGGAACGAAACGGCGAGGGCTGTCGTGTATGGTGGGGAGTCTTGAGGATGATCGTAGGAGCTGGTCGGTAGGCTGCTCTCTTTGGGCGGAGTCTCGCTGCAAACCTGACGAGTTGAGAGTTCGTCCGGAACGTCCACCTAACCCTCCATCTCGGACCTCTCCCCTCGCACCCAGACCTCGTGTCCAGGCTCGAGATCAACTCACAGGACCCCCTGACGACGTGCCTGCGCAAGAGGAGGCCAGGCCATGTCGTACGTCGCTCACACGCGGTCCCTGCGCGCCCCACCCTTCCCTTGCTGACGGCCCGCCCCATCCATCCATCTCTGTTCAGGTACTTTCCCTTTCGGACGGTGCAGCAGGCGGCGCTCGAGGTCGTCCTCCGAGACAGGGAGCTCGTTGGTGCTCAAGGAGGTTCGTCTTGCAAGTATTGCTTTCTGGCAGCTGACGAGGACTGATGATGAGCATCCTTCCCTCGCTCCAGGCCTGAAGGTCCTGCACCATCTCAAGCCGCACACCCGGACGCTCGACCTCTCGCACAACACTCTTCTGGGCAGCGATGGTTTACGCCAGATCCTGCTAGAACTCTGTCGGTCGGAGGGGCAGGAGGAGATCGACCTGGAAGTCCTGACGCTGGTCAACTGCGGACTCGGGGGACCAGGTACGTCTCCTCTCCACTTTCCTCTTCCTCTCTCTGACCAAAGCCAGTCTCTCAACTCTCCAGGTCCACACTACTCTACTGAATCGTTGGAGATCCTAGCGCACTACCTGCCTCTGCTGCCAAACCTCTCCGAACTCCTGCTCACCAACAACGATCTCACGGTACTTCCCACATCCTTCATCAGCGCGCTTCTCACTCACCCCCGCCTGCGCCTGCTCAGTCTCTCGACCAACGCTCATCTCGGTACTGTCCCAGAGGGCCAACTTCACTCGCCTCTCTTCCACCTGCTCTCAGCCTACCACGCGCACGCTCTCACGCCCACGGCCGGACCCGACTGGAACCTCCGCGTCCTCCGTCTCGACCAGACCAGCCTGTCCGGGGAGGAAGTCGGCGAGATCCTCCTCCGGATCATCCTCCTCAACGAAAGGGGTCTCGAAGAACTGACGGTGAACGGCAACGAGTCCCTCCAAACGGCCGTGCTCGACACGCTCCGGTGGGCGATCGACCCGTCCACCATCCCTTCCTCCTCCACCTTCTCCTCGCTCGACCCTCGAACGCTGCCCAAGAAGGAGGGCAACCGGTTCATCGTCCGGTTTGAGACGCGCGGGTCGGACGACGACATCTGGGTCCAGATCGTCAACCCGTTCCAGCAGGCGCTGCCGACGACGACGGGCGTGCCGCTCGTCCAGCGCATGCCTAGGCCGAGACTTGACATCTCCTCTCGACTGCACGAGAACAGGCTGGAGAGGAGTCTTACCCGAGACGCTGCTCTGGGGCTGCTCAAGGCCGGTCGTATCCTCCTCCTTGCTCTTCCGCCAGACGACAACACCCCCTCCTCTTCCTCCGCCGCCTGGTTGACCGAGAGCAACGCCTTTTCAGGCCCATTTCGGATCCTCGACGTCCCGACCGAGATCGTCTCTGCGATCCTTTCGGCCGTCGTCGACGCGAGCGCACTCAGCCAGCGGCAGATCGCAGCCGTCCTCGCGTTTGCGCGCGACCGGTCGACGTTGGTCGCCTCCACCGACAGGCAGGGAGGGGGGAGGGAGAGGGAGAGGGAGAAAGAGGCGTTTCTGAGAAAGGTTGGGTGCTGGTGGTTCGAGGTTTAGACGAGGGAGGTCGCTTTGTATCGGTAGAATGTAGGAAAGGAAGGAGTGTCGTGAATCGATTGGATTCGCTCTACACCAAGGCTGAAGGCTCTCGCGCGTGTCGTCGCTGACCTGTAGTAATACTGGACTGACGTCCACAGAGAAGAATACATCGACAGAGGAGGGAAAGGGTGCACATGACGCCTCCAGCAGCAGCTTGTGCGGGTCAGTTGGTCAGGCAGTCAAACGCCCCCTCTCTGTATGCGCAACATCCCGGACAATGAGAAGGTCAGCGTCGAGCGTCGGTATGAATGAGGCGAGAGAATACTTGGGACAAAGGGGGTGCAGAGGGAGCGAAGGGCAATGGAGGGAGGGAGAAGCGGAGTTTCGGCCCGTGCGTCGTCGCTAGCTACTCGGGTGCACTTTCCCTGCTCGCCAACCTTTTTCGTACACCCATCGAATCTCGACCAGCGAGCACAGACGAAAGGGGTCTTGCGAAGACAAGACTCAGGAAGAGATGATGGTGCTTGCAAAGGGACTGGCGGGAGAGTTCACAGCGAGAGTTCATGATCCATCCTAAAGTCAACGAAGACAGAAGAGACCGGGAATGCTAAGTCGAAGAGTCCGAAGTCCATGTCGTCGTCAGACTCCTCCTTGTCCTCGACGGCGGCGGCACCAGCGGGGGCGACGCCTCCGGCAGCGGCGACGTCGAACTCCACCCTTATCCTAGTGCTTGCGCTCCTCAGCCTCCCAGGCTGCGTGCGACGGACATAGACGACTGTTCGCTCCTATCCTGCCTGTCGCGGTGTTCCCTTTTGCAGCGCGACGAACGGCCGATCGTTCGAACGATCGTTGTGTCAAGAGCGCAAAAGAGGGATCTGACCTTCTCCACTGTGACCGCGCCCACTGATCAACCACCTTTTCTTCCATCTTTTGCTGACGTGTGGACTTCCAGTCTATCACTGATCGGCAGATCCTCGTCGACCTGTCGACGTCCGAGGGGTGGGTGGCACCCACAAGTGCCTTCCCAAAGACGCCCCCGTTCTCTTCAATGTCTGACCGTCTCGCTCTGCGACGTGCCGCACTCGCACCTTCCTCCTTCCCGCTGTCTGAAACAACGAGCGTCGTACTGACTCAACGACACCCTTTCTTCCCCTTTCTCCTACCTACTCATTTACTCAACTTTCGGCCGCCACGATGAAGCCCGCCTCGACGCCCACTCCTTGCCCCTCCGTCAACTTCCTCAACGGCATCATCCTGACTACTACGGCCGTTGTACACCTTGGTATCCTGCACAGTCTCGGATGGTCAGTCTCCCACCAGATCGTTCGCCTGGCCCTCCTTTGCTGGGAGTCGATCAAGTCCCTCGTCAACTTTTGCGTCTCACCCGCCTGGCCCCGCTTCTCCTGGTTCCCCGGCCTCTTACTTAGCCTTCGCCCAATAGCTCTGTGGCTTGGCCCTTGTTGACGTCGCCCAAGGATCCCTCATCAGGCTCATCTGCCGCCTAGCCGGGTTCAATGCCATGTAACTGGGAATGTCATGGGGCGCTCGCTTTCTGCGAGATAGTCATCCTACTCGGAGCGGGGGAGTTGGAGGATTCGGCCTTCATCGTGCCCTGCGGGATTTGCTTCTTTATCGTAACTTCGAGGGCATCGTGATGGGTGACTTCCCGTCTTTGACCATTCGCAGACCAGCCACAAGTTGAGCCTCTTCACTTTGTAGACGCGGAGGAAAAGCGCCTTGAAAGGTTGAAGGATGCAAAGGAGCGGGAGTCTCTCACTTCTTCGAAGCCGGTCACCGAGACCGAGCCCAAGTCTGAGCCTTGAAAGGGCACAAGCATTCGCGCCACTCTCACTCTCGGTGTCTCCCTCCCTCACGACTCACTCTTCAGTTCTCTTTCCTACTTCCGGTGAGTTCTACTTGCGCTCTTTCTTTGGATCAAATGGAGAAGCCGCCTGACTCACAGTCTTGCAGTCTCCCTCGTCCCTTGTCTCAAGCCACTCCATCACTACCTCCGTCCCTAGTCCATCCAGTCTCCACTCAGTCCTCTCCTTGTAATCTAATGCTTGCAAACCTTCATCTCTGAACCTTGCAAGCCCTCTCGAGAGTCGTAAGCTGCGTTCATGTCCTGTCAGTCGGGCTGGAGGAGAAGGGAGCGAGTCAATGGCCGACTCGAGAGCACGAACGAGTGGCATCGAGGTGAGAGTTGGGACTGCAGCAAGAGATGAGTGAGGAGATAAGCTCAGTGTGGCCGTCAGCCTGTCAGCGAAGATCAGCGAGTGTCAGCGACTGCGACAAGACAGCCCCAGTTCACCCAACCCTTCCCTTCGCGCACATCCCGCTCCTACCAACTACGGCCGGCGCATCACTGCGCGAGCCAAAGGATGATGTACGCAGAAGATGGGGCAACGGGATACCTTCCTCGCGAGAGACTCAGCGAGTGCGGGTTGAGAGAGAGGGATGAAGGCCATTCGACTGCGTAGGTTCCTCTGGCGGTCAATCTACCGGGACTGAACCTAGCCGAAGGTCGGGAACGAATTAGGTACGACCTGTACATGATGCTGATATATACGTTGTCTGGCGGTGTTGAAGATGGTACAGGGAGGAAAGGGAGTTGCCGACCCGAGGGAGGCCTGCCTCTGTACGTCCGCAGATGCGCTTAGTCGTCAGAAGGTGCCTCAATCTTCTAGTCCGTCTTGGTCTTGGAGTCGCCGTCGGACTCATGGCGGTAGTCTTCACGCACAGCAAGGCAAAAGGGAGAGGAAGCGAGAGGTCTGGAGGAAGAAGATGATCGCCGCAGAGGACTCACAAATGCAAAGCATGATAGCGAAGGAAGCGTACGCGAACAACGTGAGGACCGTTCCACACTTCTCTTCCTCAGTCAGGTCCCTATCTGCCGTCCCCAGTATGACTGCCAGGTTACCGAGGAACGTGAAGAGCAGGTGGAAGTTATCCGCCACTTCGTGCGCTACGAGTGTCTGCTTCTCCCCGACGCCCCGTCGCGCGCAGACGAACGAAATGACGCTCGACTGGAGTTGCCAGAGGACAAGCGAGCAGCCGAGGTACTTGAGACTGGTCGACCAAGGGGTGGGGACGGCCAGCCAGGTCAGGCTGAAGTGAAAACCAAAGTACTGAGCGAGGGCGACGTGGGCGCAGGCGAGGAGGAGGAAGGTGCCGGGCAGGAGGAGAACGGGTCGAGCTCCGGTGCTGGTTGGACTCCACAGGCCAGACCGCGCTTTCGTCCGGGCGTCTGACTGCTTGAGGTCTTGCTGAGCGGTCGACATGGGCGTCCTGCACGAGGCGCGAGATGGCTGAGGATCCGTTCGAGGTTGACGCTGAGGACGAGTTGACGCCCAACCCCATCTGCGAGATCTTGACCCCTCCCCAATCTCTTTCTCCCTCCGGTAGATAGAAATTCGCAAGCATGGCAGACGTCTCGGAGGCCAACGCCCAGATCGAGCTGGTACGTTGCTAACTCTGGGCGTGCCACTCGTCCCGTCCGCTGCGCTGACCCACCCTCGCCAACTCGACCACTGCAGCTCGATCAGAATCTCAAGAAGACCCATCAGCTGTCGTCCAGGATGACAGGTACGTGTTTGACCTCCTTCGAGTACGACCCTGCTTGAGGCTGATCGGCGCCGTGCTGCTTCTAAAACAGGCATCCTAGCTCACTTCGACACGCGCCTCAACAGGCTCGAACGGACGATCTTGCCCCTGCACCAGAGCACGCAGGCCTCAACCCGACTGCAGTCCAGTGCGTCGCAGCGCGCCTTCTGAGTGTCAAGGACGTTGTGCACTGACGGTACTTCGCTCTCGTCCAGACATCGACGCGACCATCGCCGCTCTCTCAACAGTGCGCTCACACCAGGCCGAGTCGCAGTCATCGTCCGACCGCCTCGTCACACCGCCAACGAGTCTGAACCGCTACGAGCTGGAGAGCTATCTAGAAGCCCTCGACAAGGTGGTCGAGCGTTGCGGAGATTTGAAAGCGAGCGGGCTGTCGGGTGGAGAGGGTGCGCTGCGCGAGTCGACCAAGCTGGCCGAGACGTCGTACAAGCACCTGTGCCGCTTACTGTCATCAACCCTCCTTGCCGGCTCTCCATCGACACCTCCTCCTCTGACTACCTACCTGGCCTTCCCTCCGTCACCCTCGTCAGCGCTCTCGACCTTCGGCGTCTTGACAGAAGCGGGCCTGGTCGCTTACCTGGCCGAAAGCCCGTTGGCTACAGGAGGAGGTCGTAGGGACTGGGAGGAGGTTTGGAGAGTCTGGGGTGCGCTTCGAGGAGAGTGGATCCGGAGTGGTGTTGTGATCCCGCCAGGGTCCGTCGGAGACGACGACATCGAAGGAAAGCTGGTCGAAGGATGGCTCGCTTGTGCAAAGACGGAGCACCTCCTACTCCTGCAACTCTTCCCGCCCTCCGTACCTCCCTCGATCACGCTCCTCACCAACCTCTTGTCGCCCTCCCTCCTCGCCCTCAAGTCTCAACTCCTCGGCCACCTCCAGTCGCTGCGAAAGGACCCTCTGCCCTGGCGCGCCTACTCTCTCTTCGCCTCCTTGGCCGCTCTGTCCGACCGTTGGGACGAGTTCTTCGACGTCACTGGAGCTACCGGCGGTGAATGGCTGGCTCTCGATGCCACTCGAGGGCGGGAGCAAGGTGAGGTCGGGAAGGCTCTTCGGGGAGCTTGCACGAGAGCGATCCCAGAAGCGGTCGAGAGCGCGAAGGTCTCGAGTGTCATCCGATCAGGCGAGACACCGTCCGTTGCAGTCGCTTCAACAACGACCGAGGTGCGTTCCGAGTTCCTTCATCTCTTTTTGACGCCCATTGTCTGACGGGCGGTTTTTGATTTGATGCTCAAGACGGTCGCCTACCTTTTGACCTTGCCATCGCATGCGTCGACGGTCGAGCAGTTCCTCTACGCTCTCGGGGACCGCAAGTGGCTCATGGGTGCTGCACCTCCGACCCTGAAGGATGGGGACTCGCTCTTGGAACACTTCGTTTGTGCGTTCAAACTCTTTCATCCTTTCTCGGAAAGGACACTGCTGATCTTGCCTTTGGTGCTGCTCTAGATGATGTTGTGGCTGCGCTCGTCAACTCGCTGGAAGCAAGATCCAAGGCCATGCGCCCTGGTGTGGGCGGCATCTACTTCATCAACAACAGTGCGTCTCGATCCTGTACCTTTCTCGTGCACGAAGACCGGTGCCTGATACCGGACTTGAATTGTGCTCAGTGACCTTTGTCCGAGACCACGTCATTTTGAACGCACCTGCAGAGGTGGGGGAGCTGCTGAGCGATGCGACCGAGGACTTCTTGAACAAGTCGTTCCGAACAGCCAAGGGTCAGTCTTCCATCTTTAGTTTTCCGGACTCCGAGCTGGTCCTTACTGACCGTCCAACTCGATCTGTGACTCTCCCAGCTGCCTACCTTCAGCCTTTCCTCGACATCTCTCGTCCGTTGGACTCGATCATGTCCTCCACCCCTCGCCAAACCGCCAAAGACACCCTCGTCCGGTTCTGGGACGCGCTGGATGCACTCGAGGCGACCCATCGGAGCTACCGGTTGGCAGGCGGGGACGTGCGCGAGAGGATGCGAGACGAGGTCAAAAAGCTCGTTGGGGGCAGCTATGAGGGTTGCGTTGGTCGTCTGAGAGGAAGCTTGGGCGTCAAGTGTACGTTCTCCGCTCCCTTCCCTCGATTTCAACCCCTTCGCTCGGGCAGTGAACCTGATTATTCGCTTCCCTTGGTCTGACGCCCGGCAGACATCCGCATCACGCCTGATGAGCTTAACCTCCGGCTCGATGGTCTCGTGCGATGAGGATGAGACCCTTTGCCAAAATCTTCGTACGAGGCTACGAATCCTTCAGATGCCTTGGCTTACGAATCTGGACGCAAGCCTCTCGAGAGGAGTGTAGAGCTCAATCGGTGTAGGTTGAATGATTAAGCGACATGTGGATCGACATCCATGCTTGCTTCTCCCGATGGTTCTCCCTCTCCCACGCTCTGTTCTGCTACCTCTGTCAGAGGCAAGGTCGCATCAAGCGAGACTCCTCTATCCTCCGCCGTCGCGTCCGCCTCCGTCGATCGGTCGTCCGCAACTTTTGGCGAACCCGTCAAAGTGAACGTGGGCGGCGAGTCGGTCTTTGACGGGTCGACGACGGGCGCGTCGACAGCCGCAAAGATCTGGATCGTGTAGTCTGTCGAGACGGAGGCTGTCGCTAGGAGGGGACGTGAAGGATGGGCCTATATCGCCAAAAGAGGGGACGGGGCATATGAGGAGGAAACGCCAGTCAGTGAATGAGCGACTCGGAGAGTCGATAGAAGGACTGACAGAGATGGAGACGATAGAGTCTGGGGTTGCGATCATAAGCGAGAGGGCGTAAGCGTCTGGCTTGGGTTGTTGAAGGGGAAAGAGGGAGGAGACGAACTGTTGTGCGCCTTAGGAAGTTCCAAGACGACCTTTCTGCTCTGCACTTCCCAAGCTACAATCTTCCCCTCCTCCGTCCCTCCAACCAACCACGTCTCTCCTGCCTCACTCTCTTTGGTGCCCGACAGGAGCGGGTTGAGGAAGACGACAGTCGGACAGCCAAACTTGTCGTTCGACCCTTGAGGAAGGACAAACGTCTTGACGGCCTTGGCGGGCTGGTACGTCCACAGGCGCGTGATGGAGTCGAGCGTCGTCGAGAGGAGGTATCGGCCGTTGGGACTGAAGGAGATGTGGGCGCTGTCAAAACATGGATGAAAAGGAGGCAGTATCTCGTGGTCAGTGATTAGGATCAAGGGCAAGGCTGGAGGGGCTGGCAACGCACATTGGGACAGAGACTTCGTGAACCAGCGTTTTGAGGCATTGTCCGGTTGCGGTGTCCCATATGCGACTGCGAAGGGAGTTCAAGTCAGATTGGGAGCAAGCGGGGTTCCTCGACGACAGGGAAGGGGAGCTTTAGGCACAGGAGAGAGTGTCGAGGCGACGCACATTAAACCATCCCAAGATCCACTGACGATCAGGGTTCCATCTCTGTTGAAGTCGACCGCTGAGATGGGGTCCGAATGGGCGGGGATCGTGTGGTGAGCGAGTCCTGCAACGGGGCAGAACAGGTCCAGGTTGTCAGCGCCCAAGGTCTAACAAGTTGACCACCTCGGACTCGATTCAAGAGATGATTAAGGAGCTGGAGATCACGAAAGCTCACCTTGACGGACGTCCCAGACGATCATGTTCTCATCCTGACCTCCGCTAGCGAGCAGGTTGCCCTGGGGGTTGAAGCTCAGGCAGATGACGGCTCCCGTGTGGCCTTTAAGACGTGTATGTACCGGTTTCCCCTGCAAACGTGACGATCATAGCGGGCACCGGGTGTCAGCCGTGACCGAAGGCTGCTGCGAGGGAGCACAGGTCGAAGGGCGATGAGCCAGGCCTGGCAAGGAGAAGGCAAGGACTGACAGCTTCTACCGACCAAATGCGGATCGTCTTGTCGTCCGAAGCGGAAGCGAGCAGCCTCGAGTCTGCCGACCAGGCCAGGTCGTTGATACCTGTTTGAAAGAGCAACGAAGGTCGGGGGCATGAGGAATGAGATGGAAAGGAAGGTAGAGGAGAGGGAGGACGGACCTTTGCGGTGGCCTTTGTGGCCATCGAGCCCTTTGAGATGCACGCCCGTTTCCGTGTCCCTGTGAACGAGAGAACCCAGCAGCTCAGCTCCGTCTGTTTCGTCAGTCGATGGGTAGCTTGCTTCGCCACGCACCAGATGTTGACGATGCCGTCTGCGCCTGCACTCGCGAGCAGAAGTCCGTCGGGCGAGTAACGGACGACCGAGAGCGGAGCCGTGTGGCCGAGAAGGGTGTGTTTGAGCGCGTAGGCCTGAGGAGCGCGACCTGTTGTCGACGAGGAGGATGCCATCTCAAACCGCGGAAGGGGAAGGAGTGAGGGCAGGCTGCTTTACCGGTGACGGTTCGAGGGAGGGTCTTGGGGTGACGCGTCGTGTGTGATCCACATCAGTCAAAAGACACCACAATCTTACGTACACACGAGTTCGCTTCAGCAATAGTCGCGAGCTGCCCACTTGAGGGCGTCTCCTCCTCCGCTTCTGCTGCAACATGGCATGATAGGATCTCCAGCAATCATTTGCGTACTACAGAAGTCCTGACGGGGTGAAGCAAAGAAAAACTGTGAGTTTCTGTGGTTGGCTGAATTTTGGCTGCATCGACGCGCCTGTCCTTTGTTTCGCGTCGCGCCCTTTCATCCCGCCCCTCCAACCACCTCTTTTTCTGCAGGATCAGGAATCCCCCTACGACTCTTCGCCCCCTCCCCCCTCCTCCTCCTTGACTGTCCTCTCGCAAATTACCCTCCTCCTCCTCCTCCTCGACATGCACCTGCCCACGTCCGCCGCCCTCGTCTCCCTCCTCGCCTTGTCGTCCGTCGCCTCGGCTCACAATCCCAACGCCCAACGCAAGCACTGGTCGCGCAAGCACCAGTCCCTAGCCCGCCAGGCCGAGTCTCAGCAGCGCAGGTCGCCCATCGTCCTCCCGGCCAACGGCTTCCCGACGTCTGACAGCACCGAAGCCATCAAGCGCGAGATGAGACAGTTTGAGGACCGAGCGCTCGGACAGGCCCCTGGCAACGTCCAGCGTCGAGCCGTCAGCTGCAAGATCAGGCCCTCGTCGTCCTCTGCTCCTACACCGAGCTCGTCGAAGATCGGTGCCACGACGTTGTCCTCGGCCGCTGCCGTCAAGGCCACGACCTCGTCGAGCGTCAAGCCTTCATCGTCCTCGTCCTCGTCCGCCCTTACAACCTCTTCGACCAAGGCTGCCGCACCCACCACCACGTCGACCACGTCCACGTCGACCTCGTCGTCATCCGCCGCCGCGGCGGCCACGTCCACGAGCGCCGCTTCGACCTCCTCGTTCCTCCGAGGGTGGTCCTCCTCTTCTGGCTCCTCCTCGGGCGGCAACGCCCTCTACTTTTCGCCCCTGTCGACCGTCGACCTCGGCACGTGTCTTGCGGCCGAGAAAGGCAAGATGGGTCCCATTGGCAGCGCGCCGGATGGCACGCAGGCGATGATTGCGACCTACCCTGCCGGAGAGGTGGGAGGTTCCAGCGCTTGGTCGTACTACTCTAACTACGAGCCTTCGGTTCTCGAGGTGCGTTCTCTGTCTCTTTCTTTCGCGACGCGTAGCTGACTCTCTTTTTGATTTCCTGTCGCAGAGCGCGACTGAGGCCGTCCTCGGCTACTCGGTTTACTTCCCGTCCGACTTCCAGTGGGTCAAGGGAGGCAAGCTGCCCGGTCTCTTTGGAGGAACGGAGGGCCAATACGGATGCTCTGGAGGAAACCAGGACACACGGGACGTGTGCTGGTCGGCGAGACTGATGTGGCGAGCGGACGGAGCTGGAGAGGTCTACGTGCGTTCCCTTTGTCGCTTTCTACAACCCCTTTGATCAAAAGGGACATGGCGCTCACCTAGTCTTAACACTCCCTCCCACAGACCTACTTCCCTCTTACCGACGCCAACACGGCTGCCTGCGAGGCCAGCGGAAACGGCGCCTACTGTGACGATGCCACGTACGGTCTCAGCTTTGGACGAAAGAACTTCTACTGGAACTCTGGATCGTGGAACACGGTTCAGGAGAGGGTCAAGCTGAACACGCCCGGAAAGCAGGACGGTGCGTCTCTCTTCTCACCTTTCCTCGGAGTATCCGGTTGCTAATATGGCTCGCTGGCGTTTGCGGTTGACAGGTTACATCTACCTGACCATCAACGGTGTAGAGGCCATCCGAGCTGAGAACGTCGAGCTCATCACGACCTCGTCTGCCGGCTTCTCGGGCATCTTCATGAGCACCTTCTTCGGAGGATCCGACGCTTCAACCTGGTCGCCTTCGTCTGACCAGAAGGCCTACTTCTCCGACTTCTCCCTCGGCGTCTTGGCCTAAACCGACAAGCCTCCCTCTCTCACGCTTAACGATCTTCCTCTCAACGAACCTCTTTCCACTGCTTCCACTTTTTCTTTCGACTCGACCTACGACGGGACAGGCTCCCCAAAACGTTAATCAGGCTCGGATCACGCTGGCGGCGTTCAGCGGACCCCCTCCTTCCTCCCCCTGAATCCCTTTCCGAACGGCCCGAAAGGTGGTCCTTGATGGATCGTCTTGCTGTAAAAGAACCTCACCCCTCGGAACCCTTCTATCTCATCTCGACGGTGTGGACAGATCTCTTTCCGGTAGAATATTTGCGTGAGGTTTGGAACCCCTCTTCTGATTCAAATGACTCTTGCAGAGCTTTGAGGGACGGCGTCGTGCGAAGAGGGACTTGAAGCGATACTGCGAGAGTCTCGTCTCCTCAGCGGGACAGAGCGTGCAGGCCAAAACGTCAAGCAAGGCGGTTCCTTCTTCGGCGGCCTTACGTCCCGACCTGACACCTTTCGGCCTTGTTTTGTGCAGGTCGTCCCCGTCTACTTCGCCGAGTTGCGCCTCCCCTGATCCGTGGAGCAAGACTGGATGCACATCGTCATCCGCAGATCCGCAGTGTCTGATGCTGAATGAAGGAAGGCGGAAATGGGCAGGGGAAGTCGAGGGGAGAAGGAAGGGGAGAAGCAGGCGTGGAGAAGGAAGGGCAGGAGCAGAGGTGAGGAGACGGGGGTTCATTCCCATGCTCGCTTTGCCCGGTCTCGCTTGAGCTAAAGGATGACAGAAGGAAGGTCAAGGACAGTCAAGTTAGCATCGGTTGGACGTCACGCGAGGGCCAACAATCGGAAGGGGAAAGGGGAGAGGGAGAGCGCACCTTCCTGTCCTCGAACCCGACGTCCTTGACGCTTAACTTCTCCTGGAAGTCCATCGCCTTCTGCCGCTTCTCCCTGTCCCGCCTGTTCTGCTTGCTGCTCGCCTTGGCCTTGACCGGCACGGTCTTCTTCGAGTTGGCCGAGTTGAGGCTTCCGGTCGGGCTTGCCCCAGACTCCTTGCCCTTGCCCTTCGAGCCGGCCGCTTCTGCCGAGCGCTTGACGGGCGCAGGAGGGATGTGGGGCGTTGCCGACGTGGGAGGGAGATGGGCCGCCGAACGGTACTCGAGCGAGGCGAGCTCGGACTCGAGCCGAACTCGAGAGGACGACGGCTGGTTCTTGGTCGGGAGGTCGAGCGGGACTGCACGGAGCAAGGGGGGAGGAAGCAGGTCGGAGGAGCTCGACGACCGGTCAGCCCTGACCATCCTCGCACGACTATCCTCTCAGATGAGGTTTAGGCAGTAGGGAGTACGCACAGGACATGCTGAGTCTTGACAATAGAGCAGCGGACGAAGGTGTTGGCCGTTTGAGCTCGAGCTCGCTCCGCTCAAATCCAAAGTTGACTTTGGCGATCGAGACGTACGCACGAAACGCTCAGAACTCTTGCACGAATCCTCGCCCAGACAACCCAATCGAACAGGAGAGGCAAGAAGCAAACGTATGTGATACCAAGCCTTAAAAAGAAAGGCAACCTGCCGCAACCGATCGGTGCTCGCGTCTCCGATCCTCAGTCCCCTCTGCACTGTCAGACAACCCAAAGATCCTCCTCCACGTCAGAAGTCAACGAGGTTCCCACTCGAACTCCCACCCTGCTGCTGCTGTTGCTGCTGCTGCTGGAACCTGGCCGCTCCGAACGGGTTGTTGGCCCCCGTCTGATGGCTGATGAGGGGTGCGCCGGCGTTGTAGTGCGCGGGCACTCGGAGGGAACCGACGTTTCCGAACGTGTCGAGGCCGTCTTCCCTACAGCGTCAAAGAAAGATGGTCAGTCAACGTTCAGAGGTTGTTGGTGCAAGGGGAAGGGGGCGGGTTGTGAGAACGAAGAGAGAGGACTGACCTTCCGTTCGCAAGCAACGAGGCGAGTCGTGCGTTCTCCGTGTCCGCCTTGGTCGGTCCCCTCTGCGGCGCCGGACTCCTCGCCGGGCTGGCAGGTACCGGACTGGCCGTCTGCTGCTGCGTGCCCTGCAGGAAGCTCGTGTCGACCGAGCTGCTCGGCTGGTTGAAGCTGTTGTACGACGGCATCGGCGGCGGCTGCTGAGGCAGCGACTGGAAGCCGGGTGCGAAAGGGTTGTTGGAGCCGTAGCCTGTCGGCTGGGGCATGAGCGCCTGCTGCTGGGCGAGTTGCTGCTGCTGGAGGAAGTACTGCTGCTGCTGAGCCGCCGCCTGTTCTCGCTGGAGCTGCTCCTGCTGCGCCTGGTACTGCATCTGGATGTAGGCCTGCTGCTGGGCCTGCTGTTGAGCCTGCTGCTGCTCGAAGACTTGTTGTTGATAGAAGGGCTGGGCAAAGAGATGGGCAACAGATGACCGTGGTGAGTCAGGGTGCAAGATCGCCGACTGTCTGAAGGCTCACGTTGAATCCAGTCTGTTGCGGCTGCTGGTAGCCAGTCTGCTGAGCAAACAAGTCGACTCCCGAGTAGGCGTTCTGTCCCTGTCTACGCAGCCCCAAGGAAAAGTCACAAGGACGTCAGACGACATATCCGAGGGGTGCCCAGACAGAAGGGAGAGACGTACATTTGGAGCGAGTCGTCAAAGAGGGCTTTCGAGTTCTGCTCGTCAATCTTCCTGAGCCTCTCATCCTCCTCACGCTTCCTGGCAGCCTCCTCCGTCTCGCTCAAAGCCAGGACCTTTCTCAACTCCTCCTCCCTGCCACAAGCACGAACGCAAGACCGACGTCAGTCCGCCTACTTCATTCGTCGACCCACGAGATATCAGAAAGGGAAGGACGTACTCCTTCTCTCGTCGTCGTCGGTCGGCATCGTTGTCCGAGGCCAGACTCTCCCTGATGGCTCGCTGCAGTTCATCGTCCTCGTTGCCTCCGGCCGGGCGTCGACTGCGCTGTCGCTCCTGCTCACGTCTGATTGGACCAGCCCGATGAAAATCAACCGTCAGCTGTCGGACCTTCTCCCTTGAGGGAGAAGAAGGGAAGCGAGAAAGGAAAGGGTTGGCAAACGGACCTGCGCAAGTTCTCGTCCTCGTCCTCCGAGTTCCTGCCCTGCCGCCCAGCCATCCGATCGGCCATCGCACCCCTCGACCTCCTCGCCTCCCTCAATCGAGCCTCGTCCATAAGGAGGTTCGTAATGTCCTTGGCTCTGATCAGGAGCGAAACCAACACCAGGGTGCGGTGGTCAGCTCAGAATGACCGGAAGGAATAGCGTGGGCAGGAAACGCACTTTTGTCGAACGTTGGCTCCGACATCCTTGTCCGACTCGTCGACGTACACAAACTCCTTCAGCGTCCTATGAGATTGGCGGGAATGTCAGTCCACTTCGACGTCGCAAGTGGAGGGCGGACAAAGGGAGACGAGGCAGGAGGGGACGCACTTGATGATGTACAGGTTGTCCTTGAAGTAGATGACGACGTTCTCAGAGCCAGAGTGGAGGATGTAGTCGAGCACCGTCAACGCCTGTGCACGACCCAAGCGAGAGTTGAAGAGGTTCAGTTGAGGGGTCGAGGCGTTCTGAGGGCGCTTGGCAGAGAACGGGACAGACCTTGAAGACGTGACGCCAGTTCTTGCCCTTGTCATTCAACCTCTTGTCCAGCATCTCCATAATCTCCACAAAGTCATTCCTGGATGGGCGGAGATCGTGCAGGAGCTCAGGGGTCAGCGCCCCCTTCAGAGTCGTCGGGGAGGAAGGAGATGGCAGGCAAGGAACCGGCACGAGCGAGAGGAAGGAGGGAACGCAACTGGTTGTACGTCAACTGAGCAATCTCGTTCATCTGCGTTCCCGAGGGTCCCCAGGCATCGTTCGAGGTCGCCTCTCGGACTTTGGTCTGGTGCAAGAGGCAAAGGGAGTGAGTTGATCGTCAGCCCGCGGTCCTCCTGTCCCGTCCACCATGGCAGGCTCTGCCCGTCCGCCCTCCTAGCCCTCGTTTATCCGACACGACAGTCAGGCCATCAGGTACGCTGCAGCCCACTCCACTCGCAGCTCCATCGTGCCCAGCTGGCGAGGGTCCGTCACCCGGCCACGCCGCTGCCCGTCGTCGTGCCTGGGCCGAGCCGTCGTCCAGAGATGGGGATGTAGACGTACCTGGGTCTCTGAGTATCCCTTTGTGTAGTTTTTGGCGACTCGGAGTGCGCCCTTTCCAAACGACTGGATGGCGTTGGACATGGTTTTCTGGAGGGTTCGAGGGTTGGGGTTTGGCTGCAATCGACCCATCGTCCAACCGAAGCCAGTGCGCCAGAGAGTGCGCAGCCAGAGAACCCCGACGGGGCCTCATATGGGAAGCCTAAGCCGGCTAACCAGCTGAGCCAGCCCATGCCTTCTGCTGCTTGACCGACCACAGCACACGATCCTGACAGTGTCGAAGCAACGGCTGAATGTCGTCCGATCTGTGCGAGTTTTGCTGCTCGTTCGCCTGCCTCGCTTGCGTCGGCTGCCTCACAGAGTGCTCGACCCTCAGTGCGCCCGCCCGCTTGTCCCCTGCTCCTCGACGACGGACCGCTGACCCCTCATGCGCCTTCCTTTGCTAACCTGGCCCTTCTCACCAACAGGCATCGCGTAGGTTTCTCAGCCTTGCTTAATCATCAGAAGGCTCGATGTTCCGACTCAAGCTGGCTGACCTGCTGTCTCTCGCTCTCGCGTTCGCAGCTGGATCCACCACCCGTGCCACTTCATCACCTCCATCTTCTCCAGCTCGACACCCTCGTACGACCCTCTCGCTTGGAAAAGACAAGGCCGCGCATCACGAGATGTTGGTGCTCAACAAGGACTGCTGGCAGCGCAGCCTGGAGGCAGCTCGGACGACGCGCAGTCGGCTCAGGGCGTAGTGGTCACTGGCCAGCCCGTCAGACAAGGGTCGATGGAGACGGCACTCACTCAGAGTAGGACTGAGGGTCAATACGGGGCGTTGGCGACTGGAGGGGTGGAGACTGGCAGGGGAGCTTGAACCTGCCTCAAGAAATAGCTAAAGTGCGTTCCCTCTCCCCCTTCTTGCTTACCTCGAGATACTGCTCGTCTAGAGAGTCAAAACTGATCAAAGCTACCCACTGACCTGTGCAGCATCGTCTCTCTCTTGTCTTCCAGATCCATCCACCCCTCTTACACTGCTTCTTCACACGCAGCTGAAGCCCGCCCGTCGGAGTCCACCATCCTTGCCTCGCCCCCTCGCACGCCCCCTTCGCCGGCGACAAGCTTCCACCGATCAAACGCCCATCCAACGCCCATCCTTGTGTCGCAGAGCGTGTAGCCATATCTGCGTTGTCGACTGATCCTTGCCCTCAAACACCGACTGCACAAAGCGCGCACGCCCAGCACCATCCACCGCCCGTCGGACATCGCCGGCTGCCTCGTTTCAGCAGCTCGACCTGCTTCCTTCCCTCCTCCTCAACCACAACCTGCAGTGAGATCTCACCTTCTCTTCATCTCTCAATGGTCTCCCACCCTCTTCCTCCGTCGACCCACTTCGTCTCTATCAACGGCGCGACGCTGCACTACGCCTCTGCCGGCGACCCGAGCTCGACGCCCTTCCTCGTCCTGCACGGAGGACGAGGGTTCGGCGACCACAGAGCCGACTTCAACACATTCCTGCCCATGAGCGAGAGCCACCATCTGGTCGGAATCGACATGGTCAGTTCCTCGTCTGGAGAGAAGCCCCGCCGAGACTGACAAGAGCACCCTGCTTTGCGCTTGCGATCCCGTCGACACAGAGAGGACATGGTCTCTCGTCCGGCGAAGCCCCCATCACCTTCGCTCAACTCGCAGACGACCTCGAGGAGTTCCGAAAGGTCGTCTTTGGAGGGAGGAAGATGGTCCTGCTGGGAGGGAGCTTTGGGGGGATGATGGCTCAGCTGTTCGCGATCACCTTTCCTGACAGTTTGGAGGCTTTGATGTGAGTTCCTTTTGTCGATTTTCCTTCGCATTGGACTGAACTAACATGGTATCATCTCTTCTGTCGTGACTCAGTCTCCGAGGGACGGCTCCATCTCGTGCGTCTGCACCGTTACTTGAGTTCACCCGTCGAGATAACCCTGCACTGACCCTTCTCCCCCAAACCGCAGATCACCATGAAGAAGCCGCGATGGAGAACCTCAAGTCGCGCATCTCGCTCGCGACCAACGCCTCGCCGTCGATGCTGCTCAAGGTCTTCTCGGACACGGTCGCCAACGACGTCGAATGGCGGCTCATCATGTACTCGATCGCGCCGTTCTACGCCGAGAAGTGGGATGCGGACAAGGCGCTCCAGTCGTCGGTCAATGCGTACCCGAGGGCTAAGACGCACAATGCGCTGTACTCGAAGGGCGAAAAGTTCTTCGATTATCGGGACAAGCTGAGGGTGGTTGGTGAGAAGGGCGTGAGGGTGCTGATGGTCGTCGGCGAGAAGGTCAGTCCCTAGACAGATCTCTTCCTCTCCCTTTTGGACGGCTGGGGTATCTCCGCGGACGCGCTTCTGACTTGGACTCGTCTGGCGGGTTCGTCTGTTGCAGGACTGGATCTGCCCTCCGGAGCAGAGTTACGAGATCAAGCGGTCCATCGAGCTCGGCGGAGGTCCAGGCGTCGAGCTGCATGTCATCAAGGGCGCCAACCACTCGGTCCAGCACGAGAAGACGGCGGAGGTGCTTGGGTTGATCAGGGGGTTCTTGGCTGTTTGAGATGGGGTGGGGACGAAGGCAAGAGGGGGAGGATAGGTTGGAGTGGAGTATTCGTTATTGTTCTTCCATCCTGGACGACGACGACGTACCTGAACGGCTCGCTTGCGTACCCGCAAGAGATAGAAAAGCAAGTCTGACGAGGCACGGGAAGTGGGCGAGGCAAATGAGTCGTGGTCGATGCTCTTGTCTCCTCGCGCAACTCCGAGCCCAGCGTCTGCCTGTCGACCACATCTTCCTTCTCCTGTAGATGGACCCAACACCCTCGTCGTCCACCTGGCAGTGGATAGCCCAATACGGACTCTTCTACAACCCATCGCGAGGTCTCTGGGCTCAGTACGACGCTCAGACGGGAGAGTACAACTACCTCCCTCCCTCCGACCCCTCGTCAACGACCGGAGCCTCAAAGGACGACGACAGGGAGGAGGGCGAGCTGTCAGACCACGAGGGCCCATCCCAAGATCCAGCGCTGATTCACGATCAGTCGTACAACGACCCGTCCCTCTACGCCTTTCCTTCGAACGACGACGACGACATCCTCCAAGCTCGCCCGCTCGCGACCGAGGGCAAGGAGTGCTTCCTTCGGCTCGTCGCCCTCTCCTCCTCCTGCTTGAGTGCAGACCACCGCGTCGCCCTGCTAAGCTCGAAGCAGCCGGATGGATATTCGATAGGGAGAGATCGGCAGTTGGGTGCGGAGGAGGGGAGGATTCGACTGAGGGAAATGGAGGTCAGGTTCGTCCTGCTACGCTTCCCTCTCTCCGTGATGCTCAGCCCGTGGGATGCGAGATTGAAGCTGAGGGCTCTCTGCCTCTCTCCCGATAGCAAAACACACGCTATCGTCTTCTACACTCCCCCGGAACCGGAAGCTGCGGCCGAGGACGCAGGGTGGGGAAGTGCGTACGTCGACCGTGACGCAGAAGACGCCCTTTCTACCGCTCCCACCCCGTCGGTCAAGCAGAAGAAGAACTCGGGCACGTGGGCTGTCGTAGATCTGGGATCGACACACGGCACGTTTGTCAAGAAGGGCGGAAAGGGCAAGGGTGTTCGGCTGAGCGAACCAAAGGTCGCTGGGCTGCCTTACGATCTTCAGCACGAAGACATCCTGCGCGTGGGCACTACAAGCTTCCAGGTACGTCTCTTTCGCCTTGCACGCCCGGACGCACTCTTGGGCAATCTTCTCTGATGGCTAGCATCTCCTTCCGACAGGTCCATCTGCACGACGACCTGCCCTGTGACGCGTGCTCCCTGTCGTCGATTTCGACGCCCATTCCAACATCCCTTCACCCGGACTCCAAGGACGGCTCGGTCTCTCCTTCGTCGAAACTCCAGCCGCTCGAGGATCCCTTCGCCGGCCTCTCGTCCAAGGAACGTCTGCAGAAACTCAAGGTCGACATGCTGAAACGGCCGGGCAAACGGCCGCTCGACGACGTCGAACCGGACAACAGGCAAGAGTACATAGACCGATCGGCCGCACGCCGAGCGGTCCACCCTTCCCTCCCACCCCTCCTCAACGCCCACTCCCATCTTCCTGCCTCTCAACCAGCCGCAGTGACCAGACCGACCGTTCCTCAGCCGATCGAGAAGTCCAACGTCGGCCATGCGCTTCTGATGAAGCACGGCTGGCAACCCGGCCAGTCGCTCGGGCTGGGAGAAGGACGGGTAGAGCCGGTCGAGAGCACTCGGGCGGCGGTCGAGGGAAAGAGAGGGTTGGGGATGAAGTCTGTCGAGACGGCCGTCAAGGAGGGAGGAGTGAACCCTAGTTGGCGGGACGAGGGCAGGGAGAGGAGGTGGAAGGAGAGTGGCCTGCTCTGATCCAAAGTCACCTTTATAAGAGAGAGACGAAGTGGCTGCGAGGGCAGGGGCAAACGGGGTCAGTACGGGTATGAGGATTGAAGGTGCGATGGTGACAAGACCTACCGTTGATGGTATCGTTCTTTGCGGTCCCGAAAGCGTCCTTGAACGACTGAAGCGCCAAAGTGCCTCCGAAGAAGCCAGTATCATAGCTGGAAGAGTGTGTGGGTTGGGGGTTGGAGGGCCGATGAGAGGGAAGTGGGTCAAGACGAGAAAAGAGCAGTCACAAAGAAGAGAGCACTGACCCGTAAGCGACGGCACCCATGCAGAGCGAGGCTGCGATGAGGTCTGAGAGGGAAAGAACGTGAGTTGTTCAGACGTGAGTATCGAGTGGTGAGCGCAAGGTCCGAAAAATGACCGGGGCGGGCTGGACTTTCGCAACGCCATCGCGGGACAGGCCTCCGGTTTAAGGGCTCTCGACTTGTGCGATGTGCGACAGTGCGCTGACCAAAAAAAGGACGTGCAAGGACGTTGAATTGAAGAGTCAGAGACAACAAGAAGAGGAACAACCGGAGGAGAAGGGCAATAGGTCTCGAGCAGAGGAAGGGGATCGATGCGGTACACCTTTAAGAGCACAAGGACTACAAAAGAAAAGTGAGACTACAGGAGAAGAGAGGATGAAGAAAGAGGTTTGGGAGGAGGGGGACAGTAAGTATGTACGAAGGATGGGGGGAAGGGCGGACGACCTTTCTACCTCTCCCGCTCGGGGATCGTACCTAGGGTCTGCGCTCTGGCGATGGCTCCAGCGTCCGTGCCCTCCATCGGACCGGCATGCTCGACGTGTTGAGTCGTTCCCTCATTCTTGGTCTTGGACAATTCGTTGATGCCCATGACGGCCGCCTCGGCGTCGGTCCGCTCGACTCCACCGAAAAGACTATCCATCGCCTCGCTGTGAACGCACCGAGAACGAGTGAGAGGTCAGCGACAGGGTACGGAGGGGCTGGAAAGAATGATGGGAACGAACAGAGGAAGTCCCTTGGTCTCAGGGATGAGGAAGTAGACGAAAATGGTGGACGAGATGAACTGGAGGAGATCAGGGGAACCGTCAGCGCTTCAGGACTCTAGAACCCGGGACGAGCGAGCGCAGACGTACGATACTTCCGAAAATGAAGTAGGTCTTTAGAAAGGCGAACGAAGAGTCAGCGTCGCTCGCTCAGAGAAGGTAAGAAGCAAAAAGAGCGCACCTTGGTCGTGATCGTCTTCAGAGCAACAGGCCTGTCGAGAGATTGATGCCCTCGTCAGCCAAAGTCAAGTCGAATGCTTTTGAGCGAGGGACCCACATGATCCGGACGATCGAGAAAGTGCAAAGCCACTGCCAGGCCATGCAGATGGTCATGGACAGCGCTCGCAGCCTCATGGTGAAGATCTCCGAGATGAGGGTGAGCGGGACCGAGTTGTAACCGAAGCAATAGAGCGAGGCGTAGAGGAAGATGGCGGTAATGGCGACGTAGTCTCCGGCGACCCGAACGGGGTTCTCGCCTCGAGGTCCCTTTCCGGTGAGCCAAGCTCCGATGAAAAAGAGGCAGAGCGATCCAAAGATCGAGTTGAACATCAAGGGTCGTCGTCGTCCGATCCGGTCGACGATGAAAAAGGAGAAGATGATGGTCGAGACGAACTTAACGGTGCCTGGAATAGGTGCAGATAAGCGGGTCAATGTTGTGGAAGGGAACGAATGAATACGACCAGAGGACGAACCGTAGATGCCGGTCGCGAAAAGAGAGTTCTTGGTGCCCTTCAATCCGAGCTGCTCGAAGATCCTGGGACTGTAGTAATTGACCGCTTGGACCTGAGTGATGGAGAAGTACGTAGATTCGTCAGCGCCAACGATGATGGTGCTGAGGAAAAGAGTATGGAGCTCACCCCCGAGAAGGTCTTGAAGAAGAGAAGTCCCAGACCCAACGCGAGTCGGTTGCGGTGCCCCTTAGACTGGAAGAGTTGCTTCAACAGCGTCCAGTACGAGTCGCCCGCCCGGACCAGAGCCTCCGACTCGGCTTGAGCCCTGATCTCGGTGAGCTCCCACTGGAGGTACTCGTGTTCGGCAGGGAGGTGTCGGATTCGACAGAGGTTCTTCTCTGCCTGTTCGTACTTACCGATACTCGTAAGAAAACGAGGCGTCTGAGAGAGAGAGAGACCACAGAATTGTCGGTCAACACTCCTCCAGCCAGACGTGCGATTTGAGTGCGGACCTCGGGAATGAAGAACATGGCAACACCGAGAAGAGCGGCTGGGAAGAGCTGGACGGCCATAGGGAACTGCCTGCGGTTCGAGTAGGGTGAACGCGTCGTCAGTGCGAATTGCGATCAATAATGAAGAAGGACCTCCTTCTCACCATTGAAACTTGCCGTAAGGAAGAGTAGCGGAGATGCCGTAGTTGATCTAAGTTAGAGAGGCAGGATGGATGTTAGGGGAGAATGTTGGACGAGAAGGGTGAGGGAGGCCGACGCACCCAAAAGCCGGCCCTGAGTCGACGAAGCAGCGAAGATCGCAAAGTCAGTTTCCAACGAGGTCCTGGTTTCTTCTTCGACGTCATACTAGACGTTGAGAGACCAGGGAGGAAGTATGAGTCTTGACAGACTCACAGCGTGCCGGTCTGGATGCCCATGTCGTACATTCCGATCAGACGCCCACGAATTCGGGGCGGCGCAAACTCGGCGAGGTAGACGGGGACGACCTTCAGATATCATACAGAGAACAGGAACAAAAGGATGTCAGTAAGGGATGAAAGACTGCAGAGATGGTGAAGAAGGCATTCAACGTACGAGGGAAGAGATACCGATAGCCAGACCACCCAAGAACCTTCCTCCCATCATGAGGCCGATCGATCCGTTCTGTATCGTCCAGAAACCAGAGTACGGATCAGTCATCTGTTCTTGAGGAAGAGAGATGTGGGGAAAGACTCACGGCAAAGGTCTGCATGAACGCGGACGCGATAAAGATGATGTTCGACACGACGATGGACCACTTGCGTCCAAAGAGTCGGTGCTCAGTCATGGGCAGCTGGAGGAGGGCGCCGAAGAAGGAGCCGCCTTGGAAGAGAGAGACGAGGTTGGCTGCGAGGGCAGGGGCAAACGGGGTCAGTACGGGTATGAGGATTGAAGGTGCGATGGTGACAAGACCTACCGTTGATGGTATCGTTCTTTGCGGTCCCGAAAGCGTCCTTGAACGACTGAAGCGCCAAAGTGCCTCCGAAGAAGCCAGTATCATAGCTGGAAGAGTGTGTGGGTTGGGGGTTGGAGGGCCGATGAGAGGGAAGTGGGTCAAGACGAGAAAAGAGCAGTCACAAAGAAGAGAGCACTGACCCGTAAGCGACGGCACCCATGCAGAGCGAGGCTGCGATGAGGTCTGAAAGGGAAAGAACGTGAGTTGTTCAGACGTGAGCATCGAGTAGTGAGAGCGCAAGGAACGACAGGGAAAGTGGAGGACGCACACGTCTGCCAGTTCTCGATCTCTTTGGGAGCATCAGGCGCATGGTCCTTGAGCTCGGCCATGACCCTCGCATGAGAGTCAGCAACCGAACTCTTAGTGAACGACCTCTTTGGAGGAGGCTTAGAGCCTTGCTTCATGAAGGAAGCATCGCTCTCGGTTTCGATCTTGCGAAGTTGGAAGTGGGTAGAAGCTTGATCGGCGGACATCCTACTTGGCGGAGGGTCGACAAGTTACTCAGTGTTGCTCGGCGAGGGTGTATTTCGAGGTGCACGAGAGGAAGTGCGGTGGAATTTGGTGTGAGGAGGAAGGGAGGGGGGAGAGACAGTGCGTCGACGGTCCCTTCAAGTAGGGTACACCGAGAGATGTGCCCGCGAGGTCCGTTCCTCATTGCTCTCTCCTGCTGACCTTCCATCTCTCCACTCCCCTGCCGAACGAGAGGGCCACAACCTGGCCTATCCGAAGGAAGCCTATGATTTTGGCTAGTAAAGCCGTCGGAGTTGCTTTGTTGGAGGCGTAGATGCTTGGCAAAGAGGGGACCGATTCAAGAGAGATCTCGCCGGCGTGCCTCCTCCTCCTCCTCCGACTTCCACTGCAGAGATAATCGGAGACAGGAGACCAGACAGGATCAGTGTGCAGACAGGAGAGAGCAAAGACGATGTCCAGCAGAGCAAAGAGGAGAGACGCACCTGTCGAAACTCGCCTGTCGACCTGCAACCCGCCGGCACCTTCGGTCTACGCCCGTCTGATGGGTCGACTCCGTTCCCTCTCCAGCACAGCCTCCCTCTAATCCTACCCTCGATCGCCTGAACGCTAGCCCGCGTCTTCTCAACCGGCGGAGGAGTGCGAGTAGCACAGAGGTCTCAGCGCAGAGGATCGTCAGCGAGCGGCATGCCCAATCAAAGGGGGAGCAAACCGCGGCTCTTCCCACTGCCCAGCGTGCCCGACCAAGAGCGATGAATGCTATTGCTGGGAGCGCGCGCCTTGGTCCTGCGCTGCGCCGACCTGTGAGTAGGTGGGCTGGCCGAGTTGGGATAGGGAGGGGCTCGTCGGAGTTCGAGAGGTCGGAGGAAGAGAGAGTCGACGCAGGGTAGATTGAAGCTCGTAGAGATCAACACCTCGATCAAGAAGGATCAGTCTAAACCTTTCAGAGAGCAGGAGATGGGTGAGCGCTCCAGGTAGTCTTGCTGGTCGTACTTTAAGAGAACGAGGGCTCGTCTGCGGATCTCGCCTGGTCTGCGGCCGAAGAGGCGACGGTCGGCCCTTCGGACGATCTCTCCTCCTTCCCTCCCTGCAAACCATCCCGCACAGCGACGACTGCAGAGACCTAGATACCGATGCCTGGACAGACTGCTCTCGTTTGAGATTGCTGTCGAGAGAGAGAGAAAGATGGTGCTCTGGTCGTCTGCTGCTGCGCGCCCCAAAGATGGTCCTCGCTCCCTCGCTGCCCTCTCACGCTGGTTGAGCCCTTGCCATCACCCCGTCCCAAACCTCGACCCAACACCCTCGCCCTTCTCCACCGAAAGTCTGCAGCAAGAATGTCCCTCAAGTCCACCTCTTCGACAGCCGTCCGGCGGCTCATGACCGAGTACAAGCAGCTCACGTCCGCAGGTCCGTCTTCCGTCTGGTCCGTCGTGCTTGTGCCCTCGTATCCAGGGCTGACCAGGTCCCGTATGGCTTTGCGTTCGACAGGTGCTCCCGAAGGCCTCTTTACAGCTGGTAGGTCCATCTTCATCGTTGAGAAGAAGCTTCAGAAGGCTGACCGTTTGTCCGACCTTTGCTGCGCTGGCACGCCTCCCAGGCCCGACCTCAGAAGTCCGACCTCCTCCCCGTCCTTCCCGAGCCAGCCAGATCCTGACCTAAATTCGCGTCTCGCAGTCCAACTTCTTCGAGTGGGAGGCTCTCATTCAGGGTCCTGAAGACACGCCGTTTGAGGGGGGCGTCTTCCTCGCCAAGCTGTCCTTCGTGCGTCCACTGCTCTCGCCCCGTCCACACGCTCCTCAAACTGACTCCTCACTGTCGACTGGCCAGCCTTCCGACTATCCGATGAGTCCCTTCAAGATGAAATTTGACCCTCCGATCCTGCATCCGAACGGTCCGTCCTTTGGCGCTTCCGGTCTCGTCAGAACATCCGCGCTGACCCGTTTGCGAGCCAACAGTGTACGCCAGCGGAGAGGTCTGCATCAGCATCCTGCACGCACCGGGGGACGACCCAAACATGTACGAGTCCTCGAGCGAACGATGGAGTCCGGTCCAGTCGGTCGAGAAGGTCCTGCTGAGCGTCATTTCGATGCTGGCTGAACCCAACATCGAATCGCCCGCAAACGTCGACACGATGAAGCTGTTTAGGGACGATCGTCCAGTACGTTTCTGCCCTTTGCCACCTCTCCTATAATCCTAGCAATTCAGTGCCGTACTGACGCTTTTCTACACCTCGCAGGAGTACGAGCGTCGGGTGCGCAAGGCTGTCGAGGACCAGCTCGGTCTCTAGATCGACGCCCTCACTTTGTACTGGCAGCTAGATCGCTCTTTCATGAACACCCTTTCACGAGACTCTCTATCCCATACTTCCAGACCTTAAACAAAGCAGACATCGAAAGGGCATCATGATGATTCGACGGGCGGTGACGGCGAAGGTTTGACAGGCCACCACTCGACCATCCTCGGTCGGACACCCCACACAGGCTCCGACGCCGGCTGCTCCCCCTGCGATCCTTCCTCGACTTCCACCTTGACAGCCATGATCCCATCTCCTCGCAAGACGGTTTCGACTTGCTCCAGACGGAGCAGCGCGAGTCCCCGGCCGTCGACGTTGGACAGCAGTCGACCGGACGCCTTGGGCCGGGTTGGACGTCGACTTGCTGGCGAATTTTCCGGCGTGGTTGTTGACGAGTCGGACGAGGAAGTTGGAGTGGGAAGATAGGAGAGTTGGATGTTGGACCCTGGAGGGAGGACGGGTGGGGGTGATGAAGGTGAGGAGGAAGCGTCGAGGGGGTATAGGTTGACGGAAACGATACGCTTGCGCGTTTGACCCTTGTGGTACGTGCGGACGGTCAATTCTTGCCCTACGTAGCATCCTTTCCGAAAGTCGACTGGTCGGGAGGACGAAGAGAGCGAAAGGATTGTCAGCTCGTGATCGGCCTGGCGCGTCTGATCGACAAGCAGAGTTGAGCTAGACGGACCTCCGCCGGTGTAGTCCAGGTTGGACTCTGATGGCAAGGACGACATGGGCACGAGATCTTGGGGTCCCTCTGCGATCCCTCGCTCGAGCCGGTGCAGGAAGTAGTCGTCTGTCGTGCTCTGCGACGGGCTGAGAACGGAGGCTGAGGAGTCAAGAGAAGGGGAGTGGCAGTCAGCGTCGAAGCACCCAGATCTGACACCTCACCAGGATGAGAAGGTTCTGTAGAGATGCACAGAACTCACGCCTGTCGCCCTTCGCAACGAGCCCTCTCCAGCCCATGCCCGGCGCTCGCGAATCCCATCCTCCCACCTCACCCTCGCTGACCTCCCACCGCAGAGGCTCAGGCTCCCAATTGAGCTCCGCCGTCTCCCCGTTCCCAAACTTCCACTTCCTCTTCCCGCCCAGCTCGAGCTCGAGTTTATCCGGATGGCCCCAGGCGGCCCAGACGTCGTACTGGTCCGAGACGTCTTTGATGCCGACCTTGGACCGGAGGACGAACTTGCGCAGGTGGTCGCGCAGGGGAGGCGACAGGACCGACGGGGTGGGGTAGTCGATCAGGAAGGACTTGGTCGGAGGATGAGGATAGATGAAGGTGTCGTGAAGGATCCTTCCCTGTTGGCAGGAAGCAAGGCCGGAGTGAGTCAGCAGGGAGGGTGGACGGAGTCTACGATCGACCAGGTGGAAGGTTCGACCTGGCGGATGTTATTCGACGCACCTGAGCATGCAGGAAAGCACCGTAGAACGGTCTGCCCTCGAACGTCTCTGGAATTTTGACCGCTGCGAGCCCGTTGAGGAAAAGGGGGGCGTCCTTGCCCTGGACCTTGAGGACCGACCGGCCGGGGACGATGGACGCGCGGGGGAAGGGCACCTGGTCCGGGGCGATGGTCGAGTAGGCCCGATGGCGGCACGGGACGCAGCGTGAGAGCGAGGCTGACTGCTGGAGGAGGACCATGTGCGAGGAGTGAGCTCCGAGTGGCGATATCGGAGGGAGAGAATGTCGTCCTCCCGGGGAGACGAACGAATCGGCTCGGCTCGTTTCGACGGTCTCCTCCTCCTGACCCGTCACTCGAGAAACCTCTAATCTACACTCTGGTACGTCGCGTCGCCTCGCTGATGGTCAGAAAGCATTGTCAGTGCTGACATGATCTGCCTGCTCTCTTGTCGCTGTCTGCGCGTCCTTGTTGGTCGATGTTGTCGCTCCCGTTTCTCCTCAGCCCAACCACCCTCTGCTGGCGAGACAACTATGGCCATCGCAACCTTCCCCTCGGACAGCAACCAAGTCAAGGGCAGCGTCGACCGACGCAAGGTCGGCACCAAGAAGCGTGCGTGCCTTGTCCGAGGCGTGTCACCTATCAGCGGAAACTGCGTGCTGACCATCTCGTCTCCTCCCCACCCCTGATTGCCCCCCAGCCCAACCGGCTCTGATCAAGAACTACCTGATCGCGTACAACGTCGCCTCGTGCCTCGCCTGGGGAGCCGTCCTCTTCCTCCTCGTCTCCCACTTTATCGACCCGGCCGCGACGCCCACCGCAACCAAGGGAGGAGCGTGGTCCAAGCTCCAGTCCGTCCTGGCCAACATCATTCCCTCGAACGGACCCAAGCACAAGGCAGCGGCGGTCGTCAAGAGTCGGCTCGCTGGCGGGTACGCCGCTGTAGGACCTCTAACAGCCGTCGTGCAGACGGCTGCCGTGCTCGAGGTTGTTCACGCCGCTCTGGGTTGGGTCAGGTCGCCCGTGGGCACAACGGCCGCTCAGGTCGCCTCGCGCCTGTGGAGTGTCTGGGCTGTCGTCGAACACTTTGAAACCGTTCGTCCTGGCTCCCATCCAGTGGCCTTCGCAGATTCTGATCTTCGCGCATGGGTGTTGTGCAGGCACGAACTTCGCCGGCCTACTCTACCATGGTCTTCGCCTGGTCGTTGACTGAGGTCGTCCGCTACCTCTTCTACGCGCTCTCTCTTCTCAACGTCTCCGTCCCTTTCCTCAATTGGCTCCGATACTCGACGTTCATCCCCCTCTACCCTCTCGGAGCCGGAAGCGAAGCCTACATCTCGTACCTCACCTTGCCCCCTCTCGCCAACCTCCCCGTCGTCGGGTCGTACGTCGCCCAGGTCCAGAAGGCGCTCGGCCTCAAGTCGGTTGCGTTCCTCGCTGGCAAGCTGGGGAAGAGCTGGTCGGCCTTTGACTTGACGAGGGGAGGTTTGGTGTTTGTGATCTGGCCCCCTGGTGCGTCCCCTTGCGCTCGTTCTTCGTCGAACTCTGCATCGGCCAGAAAGGTGCTGAAACGCCCCCTCACTTCCGTGTTTTCTTCCTCTCAGCGCTCTACGTTCTCTACACGTACATGATCTCGCAGCGGAAGAAGGCGCTCGGAGGAGGTCGCAAGGTTGGGCAGCAGAAGAAGAAGATCTGAGGGGGGCACGTTGTGCGGGCGGGTGGAAGACTCGGTCGGGACGATATGGAACGAAGACCGAGCGGTCAGCAGGACCTCGCACGCAGCTCGACTAGGATAACAAGGGAGAACCGATACACGATTCTATCTTCTGGACAGTTTGTTGCAAGTGAACCCGTCGTACACTCTGCCGAAAATCTCAGGCCGCAGTGACCCGCCAAAGACTCCTGTCCCTCTGAACCCCTACAGCCGACCACGAACCTTTAGCCTACCAACGACCAGATCCTTTGCGACAGACTACACTCTTATCTGCGTCTCCTACAGCTCTCGAACCCACCCAAGAATGAGGCTTATCACCCAGTGCGTCCCTCCGCTGCACTCTTCCCGCCTCTCCTGCTCCAATAGTTAACTGATCCCTGCTCGCACCGTACAGTAACGTCCTCGCCTGCCACGTCAAGGGCTGCACGACCAACAACTTCCCCCTCGCCCTCGCGGACGTCCAGCTCGAGATCCGCGAGGCAGAGTATAACCCTGCGTTCCTCAAGGGGTTCTGGCACAAGCTCGAATGGCCTGCGCTCGTCTCCACCGCTCGAGCTGTACGTACACCTTCCCCCTCGCCCCTTTTTACGCTGTAGCTTGGGCGTGCAACTGATCAACTCATCGGTGTGGTTTCATTTGATGGTGGATGCGTGTAGCTGGGAGACACGAGCTTGCCAGAGGCGGCCCCTTCGGACGACGAAGAGCTGTCTGACGAGCTCCTCAAGAGCCTGCACCACGTCCTGATGGAGGTCCGTTCTCCCCCTCTTTCCCTTCTCGTATTCTAGCGAACACAGAGATCAATTGGACTGATGGGGGTTTGCGTTTTGCGTCTCTTTGCATAGATCCACGTTGAAGAGGGAAAGATGGTCTGCCCCAGCTGCAAGCACGAGTACCCGATATCGAACGGGATCCCAAACATGGTGCCTTTCCCTCCCTCCTCCCATGCCTCTCAGCATCATGCTCCGAAGGTGCTCTGTCAGCGTACTAATATGTTTCTTCTTTGATCGGTGTGGGTGATGGTAGCTTCTTGCCGAGCACGAGATTCTATGATCACTTTCCTTTCCTTACAAAAGCCTCTCTATAACTCTCTTGTGACCACTACCTGCTTTGCACTGACAGCCCCTTGATCACGCTCACATGCCGGGCCTTCTTTTGACTCTCACTCTCGAGAGGCGACTATGAGAGTGTTTCGTACAAAGTCAAAAGCGGACGTGCCATAACGATTTAGACACCTTTCCTCCCCTGTCTGCCTTGTCAACCTCCAATCATGGCCTTGCGGACCTTGAGCAAGCAGTTGAGCAGCTGGAGCTCCTCGTCCCCGCCCTCGCACAGGGCCTTGTCGCACTCTGCCATCGCCTGGGCCGCCAGTGCCTTGGGCCGAGACGGGATCGACGGGTGCTGAATGAGCGCGTCGTGCATCTGCAGACGTATGGGGCGGACAGAGGAGGTCAGCGGGAATGTATCTTGAGCGTTCGGGAGATTGGAAGAGTTCCTGTCCGTCTCTCGCCGGCGGGTTGGGCGCGGAAAGAGAAACGCACCTGACTCAAAACCGTGTTAGCCCCCCACCCTTCCCTCCTAACCCTCTTCGCAACCTTCTGCACATCTCTAAACGTTCCCCTAAAGTCCGCACCCAAGTAGCCGCCTTGGTCCTCCGCCCGGACACCGACGGTCGACAGCAGGTCGCGCACGAGCTCGTCCGGCACGAGACCCGACATCTCTTGAACTGAATGAGGAAAGGAATACAATTCAGCAATCAAGGATATCAGTAAGGAGGATTGCAAGAAGGACAGTGGAGAGGGTTGGACGGACCTGAGGCGCAAGTGATAGGTGTCGGGGGAGACTCAGCAGAGTGCAAACGAGACGCCGATTGGAGGAGCGTGATCGCCCTCCTGAGGTCGCCCGACGAGAGCTTGATGAGAAGCTCGATGACCTAGGTTACGCAAGACCACCCTGTCTGTCAGAACGTCGAGCAAACTGAAGAAAGAAGAAGAAGAAAAAGGGGGTGTGGGGGAGAGAAGACGTACGCCATCCTCTCGCTGGACTCCCTCCTGGTCGGCAATGTACCTCAGCCGATCCTCCGTGCTGCCTACATCGAGTGCTCTGAAGCGGAACTTGGAACATCTCGACGCGAGGGGTTCGATGATCCTGAGGGAAGATAAAGCGCACAAGGAAGAGGGTCAGCAAGGGCTTACTCTTTCGCCTTCGACGAGTTCACCCCTCCTATCTTGAAGTCTTCCACTCGACCGAAGGAACGAAGCGTTCTGAGAAAAGAGGAGGGGAGGGTAGGTTCGTACCTCGTCACGTAGTTGCAGACCAAGCAGAACCGGGTGATCTTGCTGTACGTCTCCATGATCCGTCGGAGCGCACTCTGAGCATCCTGCGTCATCGAGTCGGCCTCGTCGAGGATAATGATCTTGTACGGCGGTGAGGGGTATACCTTTCCATCCCTGCCGAAGTCGGAGAGCAAGGGCTGGTCAGCTTCTGAGATGTGTGGGGACACTGCGTGGGCAGGGGGAGGGACGGACGAGGCGACTTCACCGGTCCGTCGAGGCGTCTCCTTGGCGAACGCCTTGATCTTGTCTCGGACGACACTGATGCCTCGCTCGTCAGACGCGTTCAGCTCTAGCACCCTGTTCCTGAACGAGTCGGGTCTGCAAGAAGGACAGTCTGAGGTCAGGCAGCGATCGCGGAACGAGAGCCTCGATGGGAGGACGACGTACCCGAACAGCTGCTTCGACAGAGCCAGGATGGTACTCGTCTTTCCAGTTCCTGGCGGACCGTAGAAGAGCATGTGGGGGAGCTGTGGAGGAGTGAGAAAGCTGGTCAGTCTCGAACTTCAGAGGGGTCGGAGGGGGTAGGTCGATGGGACGGACGTTGGTCGACGTGAGCGTCTTCTGGAGGACCTGGACAACGTTCTCCTGCGAAGCAACGTCGTCGATCGTCTTTGGACGGCTGATAGAGACCCAGGGTATGTGAACCTAGCGTTAGTCTGGCATGCGATTGTCGAGCATGGGCAGGCAGCTGGACGTACTATCGCTCGACCCAAGGGATGGACGCCTGCGGGACCGGTTGGGACGTCGACGCGGGCAGCTTGGAGGATGACGCCGAGGCTGGTGCTTGGTCGTCCTGCTGCTTAGGCTTGGGCTTGATGCCGAGGAATGCGTTCATGACTTGCAGATATTCAAAAGTGGGGGTTGGAGGAGTGCCAGGTTTCCATCTTTCGTCTCGTTCATTTGGCTGAGCGACGCGTCTCCTCCGACCCTCACGTACGGAATGACCGACCTCCAGCAGCAGACAATGCAGGAACGCAATCCAAACCTCGACATGGACGTCGACCCCCCGCCCTTCCAGCAGCTCAAGCGCAAAGCCTCGTCTGGTGCGTGTCTATCTCTCTCGCGCGCGCCGCCTGCTCTCTTCCCCTGGCCTCTCTCGCGTCGCGTCCCCCCTCGCTCGAGCACTTGCTGACCTTTGCACCTCCCCCTCCTCGATTCCCTCCCTTGACAGACCTCATCAAGAGCTCGAGCGAGGACCGGAAGGAGAACCCCGCCGCCCTCTCTCAGGAATCTTCCGCCCCCGGCCGTCCTTCGTCTCCGGGTGCGGAAGAGTCCGACCTGACGGACGACGATGAGGACGAGATGCTCATCATGCCGCAGGATAAACCGGCCACGTCGACGGCTTCTTCGGCATCGGGTTCGACTACGACGAGGACCGCACCGAAGCCTCGAAAAACGAAGCCAAAGGTCTTGGTGCGTGTTCTTACCCGTCTCGTCGGGGCGCGGCACCCCTGAAGCCCCAGCAGGAAACGACCGCAACTGACGACCACTCGCTCTCTTTTTCTGGGCCCGCCTTCTTGCTTTACAGACGCCCGAACAAATCAAGGTAAAGGCCGAGAGGGAGGCTGCAAAGGAACAAAAGGTAGGACTCGTCTCTCACGTTCCACACGTCGACACCGCGACATGAACTTTCGCGCTGACCTCTGGTTTGAGCGGTTTTGCGTTTCCTTGTCGGGTTCAGGAGAAGGAGAAGGCTGCAAAGCAAGCGGAGAAGGACGCGAAGGTGCGTTTTTCGCGTCTTCTCATCTTTTAACCTCTCCCCGGGCGGACTACCACGAACGACGGCGGCTGCGCCCGACCGTCGTCCTCCCCACTCGCCCTTCCTCGTTCGCCTTCGCGTCGCGTTCTCCGTGACTTGGGACGCTCTCAAAAATGCTCCTGTTTGTGGTGTCTGGCCACGGCCTCGAACCCAGGGCACGCCTCACCCCGCTGCAAGGGAAGTCTTGCCTCATGACTGACCCTTCCCTCTCACCGCTTTTTCTGTTCCGAACTCCAGGCCGCTCAGAAACTCGCCGACGACCTCGCAAAGAAGCAGAAGAAGGCTGACGAGGACGCGCGCAAGCTCGCTCGAGCGCAGGCAGTCGAGGACGCCCGGGTGGCCAAGAAGGCGGCTGAGGAGGCGGCCAAGGCGGAGAAGGTGGCAAAAAAGGCTGAGGAGGAGCGGATGAGGGCCGAGAGGAAGGAGGAGATTGAAAGAGAGAAGGTAGCAAAGAAGGAGGCGAAGGAGAAGGCGAAGGCTGAGGCCGAGAGGGAGAGGGAGGAAGAGGACAAGAAGAAGATCCAGGTACGTTTTCCTCCCCCCACCAAACTTTGCGACTCTCCTTCACCGAGCGCGTCGTCTGACCCCCCACCTTCCAATCCTGGAACAGGCCACGTCGAAACAAGCCAACATGTTCACGAGCTTCTTCAAGAAGGTGGACACGCCGCCAGCGAACAAGAAGCGCGCCGCCCTGACCACCATCCAAAGTTCGTTCTCTCGTCTCCTTCGCCAGTAAAGCCAGGAACCGGAGGGAAAACTGACTGCTTCTTCTCTGTTTATGTTTGCTCTGCAGAGTCCGTCTTTGAGCGAACTTTCCTGCCTTTTGAGGACAAGAAGGGGACCGTTCGAGCGCCGGTCAACAAGTTCTTGCAGCAAAAGAAGATGGAGGAGGAGGCGGACATTGAGACCATCTCTGGAGACGACCCGCTGAAGGGCAAGCCGATAGAAGAAGCATCTGGCTCAGGCTCGTTCCCTCTCACCCGACCGCTGCGTCTCCCTCGCGCTGATCTTCCTTGACGTGTCCTTCTCACGAACCCCCCCCCCCACTCAGACTTCCTCAAATCCTTCCTTTCGACCATCCCTCACTCTCACCTGCCTCAGAAAATTGCCTTCCCCTCACCAGCGATCAAGGCCGGCCCGCCGAGCTCGTCCGTCCGTCAGGTGTTCCTCCGCTCGCAAGAGGCCGAGATCGCGGGCACGGGCGACCCCCACAAGATCCTGGACGCATTTAAGGACGCGAGGTTCTTCAGGAGGAAGCATCTGCAGTTCAGGGAGGATACGCGGCCGGCTTACAACGGTGCGTTTCCTTCTTTTCCGCCCTTCTCCCCCCTTCCCTTTGCTGTTGCACTGAGATGCCCTCATGTCGGTTCGCGTCAATCCCCACAGGTACCTGGACCCAGTCGTCGACCGTTGTCGGTCCCCGCACGCCGTTCGGGCAAGACACGGCCCTGTTCGACTACTCGTACGACTCGGGCGACGACTGGGAGGAGCCCGAGGAGGGCGGCGAGGACCTCGACTCGCTCTCTGGCGACTCGCCCCGCAAGCCGTCCGCGGCCAAGGTCGAAGGCGGCGAGGCGAGCATGTGGGACACGGACGACGAGGACGGGGACTTTGAGAGCGGGAGCGACAGCGACAGTGACCGCGAGAGCTTTTTCGTCGATTCGGACGACGAAGCGGAGGGTGGAGGAGCGGGTGCGAAGGGGCAGACGTCGCCCTTCAAGGCCTCAGGGAATGACGACGACATCAGAGTGGTCGAGGACGGGGGTCGGCCGGTCACGAAGAAGAAGAAGAGGAAGGACAAGGAGAAGCTCGGTGGGCGGAAGAAGAAGGACTTGAACGTGCTCGTGCCAACCGCGTTGGGTCCCTTCTTCGAGGAACAACTGGGAGTCTGCGCTTGGGACGGTTTTGACTCGTACCAGATCAGGTTCCTCAACGGTGCGTTCACCTGCCGGTCTCCTTCGTTCTCCATCCTGACGTTTCAGCCGTTGCCTCGTCGACAGATACCCCTGCCGGTATCGATCCTTTCACCTATGTCGCCCCCCGACCGGTCGAGCCCGAACCGTCCGTCGTCCTCTCGCCCGAAAAGCCGGCCTCTGCCATCCCCTCACGCTTGTCCGGGACGATGCCTCCTCCCCCACCGTCGTCGAATGCTCCCAAAGGACGCAAGCCGGCGTCCACTCTCAAAGTGTCTGGTTCCTCGCCGAAACCTGATCGACGACTGGAGGACAAGCATCTGTCCAAGTTCATTGGGATGGTGTCCAAGTCGACGAACCCGAAGGATTTGTTGACGGCGGAGCTGCGACTGGCGTTCAAGAGCGAGGGCGTCAAGCAGGCCGATCTGAAGGGCGAGTTGGCGTTGAGCGCGAGGAGGATCGGGAAGGCAGACGGAAGTCCGTGGGCGATCCATCCGGAAGCTTGGGTGCGTATCTTCGCTCTTCCCTCCAGTCAGGTCCACACCCGCTCACTTTCAAAAACTGCCTCCTGTATCGGACCCTGCAGGCCAGAGCTGGTCTCTCGATCCCGGCCGACGCCCTCCCCTTCCCTACTGAGCCCGTTCAGTCAAAACTCAAGGTCGCTTCGACCCCTTCGACCTCAAAACCGGCTTCCACAACATCAGCCCCAATGACCGCATCCAAAGCGTCCCCATCGACCAAGAAGACCACGGAGCAGGTGGTGGATCTGACGAGTTCGCCGCCAGCTGCGCCTGTGGAGGAGGCGATGCTGATCATGGACGTCGACCCCCCCTCTCTTCCTCCATCAACGTCCGCGGCCGTCCCTCCCGCCTAGTAATTCCCGTTTCTCTTCGCTTGTACTGCTTTTGCTTTTTGCTCCTTCGTCGCTTCTCCTAGGGTCCCCACCCGACTCTCATTCTCTTTCCTAGATTTCTCTCACCAACCCTAACCACTGTACGCTCAGTCCTTGCTTCCATGTATGACTTTTTCGCTCCAAGCAACGCCTTTCCTTCGTCTACTTTTGCCTGCGAGAACCTCTGCGTATGGCCCAACGTTTCTTGCCAAGACCGGTGACCAGCGGGAGAGAGAGAGAGACCACGCTGGTGCGTGAGTAAGGTACATGAGGCATCGGCAGCGCGAAAGCCTCTCTAATACACGGGCAACGAGCAAACACGCATCCCCTCCTTGGTCAAAACAGCCGCCTCCTTTTCCTTTCTCTAGCTGCGGTTGCCAAGCTCAGCTCAGAGCTTCTCGGCCTTCCAGAGGTCGTCTCCCAGGTAATGGGCGAGCTCGATTCCGACGCCCTTGCTGTCAACCCGCCAAAACTTGGCGTGATCAGCCGACAGGACTCTCAGACTGTAACAGTGAGAGAGGTGAGAAGGAAGGGTCGTTTGTTACGTACTTGACCTTCTTGATCTCCTCGGTGTCCATGTCGAGCGTGCCCATCCCAACGGGTGCCTCCTTGCCCTCCGCAAAGATCGCGACGACGGTTCCCTTCTTGAGCGCAAGGTCTTTTGGCGGCAACGAACCTCCGGGCGACGTAAGACCGGGGCACATCATGTTGGCACCCTGTATTCAAGACAGTGTAAAGGACGGGACGGTCAGAGAAAGGAAGGAAGGGGACGTATGACGTTCGGGACGCACAGCGAGCAGGAATCGGATTGCTCCGCGGTCAATCTTAACGTGCGGCAGCAACTCAGGGTCTGCGAGAAGAGAAACCCAGACCGAGGTCAGCTTGTCTAGGTCCGAATGCAGCCTTGGAAGGGATGTCACGTACAGCGTTGGAGGAGACGGAGGGTTGGGAAGTAGTCCTCGTCAAAGTGCTGGAAGAACAAAGGCTCGCCATTGAGAGCGTATATCGAGCATCGGTTGTGGCTGCACCGCACAAGACAAGCACCCAACCCTCCGAAGTCAGCCTGTTTGCTCTCATATCCTCGAGACCGGAGCAGGTCCCGAGCGGTTGACGAGGTCGGGACGCACCACTTGATCAACGTGAGCGCCTCCTTCTTGGGCCAGATCGAGTCGAGCAAGCTGCCCTCCTCCGTACCCTCTCCCTCGCCCAGCAGGGGCATCTGCTCGACCAGCTTGCTGCGGATCTGTCGCTGGACGGACGACTTGATGTTGGTCGAGGTCGCAATGTCCTCCTTGGGTCGGAATCTGGGCGGCGCGGGAAGGGACGTAGGTCAGCGCCTTCTGACAACCTAACAAACGACTGGTGCAGAAAAAGCAGCAGGCTAGAGACTAGACGAGTACGCACTTTGTGAACATGTCCTGATGCAGAAAGATGGAAAGAAGTGGGGTCGGGGGGGAATGGAGTCGAGAGAGGGAAAGCGTCCTCGTTTTCGGACGAACGAGCTCAGCCCAACCGTCACTCCTACAACCCCCTCCCTTCATTTCTTTCCCCTAACCCAAAGTCATCTCAGCATGGGACGTATGGCAGAGGCGCAGCGCAAGCTGCTCGAGGTACGTTGCTTGTCTGGGAGGCAGCTGCTCTAGTCCTGACTCTCGGTCGGGGTGCGATGCTGACACGCCCTCTCGCTCTCCCCCCTTCGTCGCAGCAAATGATGGGCGCAGAGGCAATGGGCATCACGACGACCCAGCTCTCCATCACGGACGAGAAGGTTTGCAAGAACTTCCTGTGCGGAACGTGTCCTCACGTCGTCTTCACCAATACCGTGAGTCCCGAGCAAAGCAGCCCGCCTCCGTCTGCCCCCTCCTTCCTTCCTTGACCTTGCAGACATCTGACAACTGGCTCATCTTCCCCACCCTCGATCTCTCGCACCTCAGAAAATGGACCTCGGGCCCTGTCCCCGTGCGCACCAAGAAAAGCTCCAGATCGTGTTCCAGATGCTCAAGCTCGACAAGCCCCAGGACGGCCTCGTGCAGCGGATCGAGAACGAGTGGCACTCCAACCTCTTTGGCTTTGTCGACGACTGCGACCGACGCATCAACGCTGCTCAGAGGAGGCTGGAGAAGACGCCGGAGGAGAACGCGAAGACGACTGCTTTGGTGAGTCTTGTCGCGCACGGTAGATGGAACGCGAAGGGGGGGGGGAAAGATTGTCCTCTGGACGAGCTTCGCGCATCTGGTTCTTGTTTGCTGCTCGCAGACGTGCTGACACTCTGCGTTGGATTGTCCTTTTCTGTAGATGAGGGAGATTGGAGAGATTGAGATCTCTATCCAGGATGGAACGGCGGAGATCGAGTCGCTTGGTACGTCCCTCGCGCTCCCTGTCGACCTTCGAGCATCTTAGCTTTGCTTCGCCTGTACTCTCCAGCTGACTCTTAGCGTGCTGCTGTGCTTTCTAGGTGAGGCGGGTAAGGTTGACGAGTCGATGCAGAGGCTGGCGGCTGTCGAGGCGCTCAAGCTCGAGAAGGGCGAGAAGGAGGTTCGTCTCCTCCCTCCTACCGCTTCGGTTTCCTACTCACGCTGACTTCGAATTCTATCATCACACACAGCGCGAGCTCCAAAATCTCGCCGACACGTCTGGTGCGTCCGGTCACCAGAAGTTGCGAGTCTGCGAGATCTGCGGTGCCTACCTGTCCATCCTCGACTCGGATCGACGTCTGGCCGACCACTTCGGTGGAAAGGTTCGTCTCTTTTGCCATATCTGCTCTCCCTACACCTACACTCACTAACGCCACCGTGCGACCTGCTTCCCAGATGCACCTGGGATACAAAGAGCTTCGAGAACTGCTCGTAAAGATCAACGAAGAGCGCCAAACACGACGCAACGCCCCTCCTCCCCCATCAGCACCCGCCGCTGCCGCCGCCCCGCCACCGTCGTCTGCACCCAGCGGCCCGAGAGAGCCGAGCGGAGGAGCAGGAGGGTACTCGAGCGGGGGCTACGGCGGAGGAGGAGGTGGGTACGGCGGAAGGGGGTACGATGACAGGCGGACGTCTGGTGGTTATGGCGGAGGGTCGTCTTATGCACCGCCTCCCCCGTCTGGAGGACGTGGCTTCGAGTAAGTGCTCCCTCAGCCGGTCCTTGTCGGCACTGCTTGGTCCGACGCTCCTGTCGGTTCGAAACCTGACGCTGAAGCTCCCTGATTGTCGGTTTCTCTGCTACAGCCGCGACCGCTCAAGATCGCCCGCTCGAGGAGACAGGTCCGGTCCTGGCATGCGCTACTAGGCCTGGTCAGATTCCTGTTGATGGAACGCGCGAGAGGGGGGAGATGACGGGGTCGGAGTGGGAGGAACTCGTGTGTGTACTCTGAACTGGCCGGAGGGCTGTCGACTTCTCTCATGGTCGTGCCCTTCCAGTGGCGGATTTCTGCAGCTGCTACTATCGCGCACGTCGTCTCCGCCAAGGGGGCACCTGCAAGACTTGAAGTTTCGGAGGGTCGAAGTAGTGTGACGTCTGCGCTGTGTGCCGCCTCTGAGCGCGACGACTTTTTCGCTCGGCCAGCGTTTTCTCCTCGAGTTCTCCCCCCCAAACCCCTCCTGCCCTTGCTCCTACACCACCAGCAGACCTTCATACTCATCTTTCAGCCTCGTCTCTCCGGTCCAGATCCGTACCTCGCTCCCAGCAAAACAAACTCCTCTTCGTGTCGTCGCCTGCCGCTTCTTTGCTCCAGCCTCCCAGCTCCCAACCTCAACACCAGCCAGCCCAGCTCTCACAACTTCCTCCCAGTCGATTCTCTCATCCAAGCCCTCCCACGTTCTTTCCCTGTCCCTCATGTCCTCAGCATCAGCAGCAGCACCTCGCGCCAACGGCTTCTCGAGCAAGCGCACGCTCTCGCTCTCCATGTCTGCGCAGGAGACCCAGACCGCCCTCTCGCCCTTTGGCGCAAAGGACTCCGGTCTGCACCCTCTCAAGCACAGGTCCGCCCCCACTCGCTTCCCTCAGATACGAAGCCCATCACCCTGGTTGAACGTTCGCTGACTCCTGCTTGGGTCGTGCGTTGCACAGCTGGGTCTTTTGGTTCTTGAATCGCGGCGTGGGGGAAAAGATCGCCTCGCCTACTCAGTACGAGGAGAGCATCAAGAAGGTCGGAGGGTTCGCCTCTGTACGTCGCTTTGCACTATCTTGTTTGCCTGGCTTTGTGCCTGCTGGAGAGACTCGGCTGGTGCCGCTGTTGGTGTGCTGTTGGTACAAGATTCCTGACGATCTTGCCTTCCTCGTCTTCGAACTGCGTCCCCCTCCCCCCCCCCCCCAACCCATCCTGCCTGACTCTTATACCCATCTTCGCTCGCGATCCTCCTCCTTCGACAACGCTGGCTTCTTCTGGGTCGCAGATCGAGTCCTTCTGGACCATCTACTCGCACCTCCAACCCCCCTCGGCGCTGCCCCCAGTGACCGACATCCTCCTCTTCACGTCCCTCATCCGCCGTCCAATCTGGGAGGAGGTCCCTAAAGGCGCAAAGTTTACGATCCGACTGCGCAAGGGTCTGTCGGACCGCCTGTGGGAGTCGACCGTCCTCGCCGCCGTCGGAGACCAGTTTGAGGAGTCGGACGGCGTCGTGGGTGTCGTGCTGAGCGTCCGCGCCCAGGAGGACGTCATTAGCGTCTGGACGGAGAAGAGCTATGTGGACAACGGAGCGCAAATCAAGTACGTCTCTCTTGTCGTTGACGTCGGATATTCCTGCTTGGACAAAGACTAGAACGACTGACGTTTGACGCGTCTTTGTGCCTTGCTTTGCGCGTCCTCTTGCAGGGAGACGATATTCCGCCTGCTGGGTCTTCCTCCGAGCACGACAGTGGATTACAAGCTCAACTCCGAGTGCGGCTCCATCCCTTTCAAATGTCATCCTTCTCTGCTGACGTGACCTCTCGCGTTGTCGTGTGCAGCCTGATCCAAAGCACCGCCCGACCCACACCGTCCGACCCGTCCACGCGCGAACGGCGCAACCCATCTGACCGGGAGGGTGCCCAGGGAGGCCACCACCACCGACACCACCGCGACCACCACCACTCTGGCCGGGAGAGGTCGAGCGGCGGCCACAGGAGGACGGCCGGTGAGGCCGGTGAGGCCAATGGCGAGAGGAAGGACTTTTAGGTCAAATCGAGCTGGTCGATGAATCCATGCCGAACTGCCCAGTAACTCTGTCGCGTCGTCCATCGCAGCGAGAGACAGCTTCCATTGCAAGACGAGAGATAAGTGGAGAAAAGTACGGGTTTACGCTTGTGTTACAGCGAGTCACGCGCCGTTTCGGGTCGCCCGACTTGCGCCAGACTCCTGCGACCTCGACACCGACGACCCTTTCCTCCTCCTCCCTACCTCTCCTTTTTCTCTTTCCTTTGCCATGCTCGCCGTCTCTCTCGTTGGCCGAAGGGCCGTCGCCCAGTCCTTCAAGCACTGCAGTCAGTCCTCTTTATCCAGCTCGCTCCTTCGCGCCGTTGGCTGCTTGCTCGCGCGCGGGCCAATCGGAGCAGCTCGTTCAGCAACCTTGACGCAACCGGCTGACGAACTCTGGCTCCTCCTGCCTCTGCAACGTTCCTTTGGTCTCGCTATAGAGCTTGCTCCCCTCGCCCCCTTCTCCTTCCGGTCCGTCTGCTGTTTCTGTTGGACAGGCGTTTGCTCGACTCAGGCCGGCTGACTTTCTCAAACCGCCCCCTTCCCTCGCGCGCCCCAGAACGCTCATCACCACTCCTCCTCGCCCATCGGCCTCGACGTCGTCGCCCCCGATCCAGCAGCTCACGGTCCAGGAGAACGAGACTCTGCTCAACAAGCAGCGACACCTCCGACCCAACTCTCCCCACTTCACCATCTACCAGCCCCAGATTACGTGGTTGCTCTCGATTGCGAACCGAGTGACCGGTGTTGGACTTAGCGCTGGTTCGTCCACCTCCTGACTCTGCTCTTCAGTTCGCGAGCGCACGACTGATGTCTCTCGTTGGATCTGCTTGTAGGAATGTACATTGGCTTCATCGCCTACCTCTTCCATCCCGTGTTCCCTGTCCTCGACTCTGCCCACCTCGTCGAGCTCGTCCACCGTTCGCCCCCCCCCCCTTCCCCCATCGACCCTGACCAGCGCACAGAATTAACATACGCTCCTTCTTTGACTATGTGTGCTTCGACCAACAGAGCTCCCTCAGTGGCTCAAGACCTCGCTCAAGTTTACCGCCGCCCTCCCCTTCACCCTCCACTCGTTTAACGGTGTCCGACACTTGCTTTGGGACGTTGGATACTGTGCGTTCTCCCACCTGCACTCATCATTTGACCACTGCATCTCTTGCGTTGGTGCTGACTTCTGGTGGGATCTGAAACAGTCCTTTCCGTCAAGGAGGTTACCGTCACTGGATGGATCACCGTCGGGGTTTCGGTCCTTTCGGCTGCCGGACTCGCCTTCCTCCTCTGAGGGGTCTAGACGGCATCAAGAGTTGTGAGGTGATGGAGACGAGTTTGGGGGGCAGGTGTGTAAGGGGAGTGGACGGTGGTCCGCGAGATGCACGTCGTTTTTCGGTGGGGGGTGTCTTTCATGAGTTTACTTTTTTTGTTGATCTTCTGCCTTTGGGCGTCCTTGGTTTCAGGCCCTCCTTGGCGCGCTGGCGAAAGATGAGCGGCTTAGGCCGGCGGGGAGGGTCGGGAGGAGCAGGTTGGCCCACGACTCAATCTCGTCATCTTGCACGCTGAACCGGGGATAGCGGACATCTGCACGCAGTGTCCTCTTGCACAAAGCGTCGTTCGGTCGGTCGGTCGAAGGGGAGTGTCCTGGAGATCTCTTTGCCTCGGACGGTGGCACCAGCTTGGGCCGGGGGGGGGGGGGTAGGTTTCGTACGACAGTGCACATCTGCTCCAACACCGTACCGGGACCCTCTTGCCTTGTTCCAGCGACAAATGCTGATGCTGCTGATCTTGTGCGCTGAGTGCTGTCTCTGCACTCGTCCGTGTGCGCTTCTTCTCACTCTCCCTTCGCCACCTCAATTGATCAAGGATGGAGAAGCATGAATCGAGCAAGGGGCCGCTACGAGCTTTAACCACTCTTACCGGCGGGCTGCTCGTTCTGAAAGGCGCAGAAATCGAGTGAGAGTGAGTGTCAGCAAAGTGACAACTCGGGGGGGCAAGGGTGGGGGTCGAGGGGGAGGATCAATATGAAAGGAAGACGTACCCTGTGGAAAGGAAGGGTGTAAAGAAGAGAGATGAGGAATAAGGGCAGGAGGAAAGGGAAGAAAGAGGAATAGTCAGTATCAGAGGACAGTCTCAAGACTCGACAAGGCTGCAAGGGATCCGGTGTGCGTCCTTGCCCCACGCCTCGCCTAATGACACCTGGACCAATCCACCGACTATCAGGTCCACCGCTTCCAGCAGCCCTCGCTGTCGAACGCCAGCTTCTCGCCCATCGTTCCGACGCGAAAGGGCGACGGCCCTGCCTGTTGACTCGTCTTCGACCGACGCCTTTCCCTCCAACGAAACTACGATCGACACCGCTCCCTCCCGACATCTGGTCCAAACCCCCGACCGGACACCGACATCCCTCAGAGACCAGGCAGGTGAAGTTTGCGTACCTGGAGGGGAGAGAAAGCAGGGTCAGTATTGGTTTGTTTTGAAAGGGTGCGGATCAAACGGAAGTGTGGGTGGTGGTGGGGGTGGTTCAGATAGGAGCGAAAGACTTTATAGATGATTGAGTTCGGCAGCCTGTAGTAGCAGGATTACGATTGAACTATGCATGCTTAAGATATCATCAGGTTGCATAGACCGGTCGAGACCCTTTTCGCGAGAGCGTGCGCCCTGGAGAAGAGCTCTTCCAGCCTGGAGGTAGGAGTGGAGAGGAGCGAAAGGAGGTAGAAGAGCGGAGTGTACTCACATCTTACGCTTTCCAGAGGGTCCGAGGGTAACGTTGACGAATCTAAAGGGAGGAGGCAGCAAGGTCAGCCTCCAGACGTATGGGGTCGGAGGGGCAGACTGTCGGCGACCAGAGGCGATGGACAGAAGTCCCTCCCCCCTCCATGGCCGCCAGGACAGTCGAGCACAAACGGAAGACTCACCGTCGGTTGTACAAGAGTCTCTTCTTGGCTCGGCCCTTGGGCTGCTTGGGCTTCTCCTGCTTCTCGACCTAGACGATCCTCCCGCCACATCCAAACCCAGCCCAACATGACAGCCAACCCAACACACCAACAGGTCCAGCCAAACACCAAAGAACACCGTTCAATCAAAGCAACGCAGTCAGTGTCCTGGTACATCCGAGGTGGCCAAATGAGGGTTGATGGCGAGAATACGCACCTTGGGGCACTGCGACTTGACCTTACCGGCTCGCGCGAGGGATCCGTGAACCTTTCCCATTCTGTTGTCGAGAGGGACGATGAAGGAAAGGAAGAATGTGAGGGACGATCAGCAAGACGTTCGTGCGAAGTCTCAGACTGGACGGATTTGACTGACGTTGATGCTTGAGGTGGACAGAGAGCGAACAGACAGACGGGCTGACCAGGGCGGCCTGCGCTGGCGGCGTCGGCGGAGCGCAGGAAGGTCATGCATGTTTACAGGTACGACCACGACCCATGCACTCGCACAGGCTGCAGTTATGTTGAACCAGCCCTGAATGAATCATGATGCTGACCTCATCATCATGGGCGCGATCGATCACAAACTGAGCCTGGGCCGAGACTCCGCCAGCGCAGGACAGAGAGCGAGGCCAGGCACGCAGGAATTCCTTTCCCTCAAGCTACTTCACCCCAGCCTTCACATCGCCTCTGTACGTACCCCTTTCAGCGCCTGCTCTGCGCACGACGAACGCGTAGACAAAGAACTTTCGAACGGTACCGAGATCGCACAAGAAAGGCTGACCGTAGCGACTCTGCCTGGGCCTGCCGTTTTGTCTCCTCCAGTTTTGGACGTCCCCCGGCGCACCCATTTCGACGCGAATCTCCCTCTCCTCGACCCCCAGCTCCGCCCTCTCTCCCCCTTAAGACTTAGTCAAGATGCGAGTTTCCGTTCTTAACGACTGCCTCAACAACATCGTCAACGCCGAGCGACGAGGAAAGCGACAGGTCCGTCCCTCCCTTCAGTCCATTGCTTCACTCGTCTCGTCTTGCTGACCTGGCTCCTTGCGTCGCCTTCAGGTCCTAATCCGACCTTCGTCCAAGGTCATCGTTCGATTCCTGTCCGTCATGCAGCAGCACGGTAAGTCTACACGTCTCGTCACGCGCGCGCGCTGGTCACTCTCCTCCGTTCTCTCTTTGATCGCACGTCGCTCGACAACCGGACGCTTGCTCCCTGTCCAACCCCCTCCGACACCCCTTCCTCCATAACCTCCGAAGCCATAACTGTTTGGAATCAGCCATCTGTCCCTACTGGCTCCTTTCTTTAAGGTTTCGGGATATCGAACTCCTCGTCGCCTTGACTCACGCCCGCCCTCGGACACGCTCGTCGTACTTTCAAACCGAGGGAGACCGGGTCTTGGTTCGAGACACCCCCCTTCCTCCTCGACAACCTTTCCAGAACTTTCTCTCACTCTACTTCTTCGACCAGCGCGCGCTCGACCAACAACTCTTGTTCTGCCGGACCGCAGTGGCTGACAATCTCGCACTTTCTCTTGTCCAGGCTACATCGGAGAGTTCGAGATCGTTGACGACCACCGAGCCGGCAAGATCGTCATTGAGCTCAACGGTCGACTCAACAAGACGGGAGTCATCTCTCCCCGATTCAACGTCCAGGTCGACGAGATCGAGTCGTGGGTCAACCTGCTCCTCCCCGCCCGATCGTTTGGACTCATCATCCTCACGACCTCGGACGGTATCATTTCCCACGAGGAGGCCCGAAGGAAGCACGTCGGAGGAAAGCTTCTCGGCTATGTCTACTAAGTAGACTAAACATACCTTCTTTGCTGCAGAGATGGAATGTTGAGAAGTGTCGAAGTGTTCGCGCGCGTCTTTGAAGGTCAGAGATCGGAAGGAGTGCAAGTAATAAGTAGGGCAGGGACGGGTTGGACCACCAAAATGGCAACATCTGACCTCGCATCGCAAGTAGGCTATCCTAGACCTGTAGAGACGTCTGACAAAACGACCGGGTCCTGAGTTGAGGTCTTGTGTCCGAGCGGCAGGTCGGAGTCTGGGCGGTCGCTGAAGGGCGACAGGCGCACACACTTCCATCCCTCAACTTCGTTAAGCTCGTCCCTAGTCGTGCATGACCACGATCGTGTGATACTTTGCGATCTAGTTGTCAGTGTGGAACTGTACCGTCATTCAGGGATTGACGCTGGGTACGTGCACGATGAACCTCGAACGAACCCGCGCCGGCCCAAGCTGGCGACCGTCCGAAGCGAAGAGATCTCGAGAATGCCTTCCTCCAGCCCCACCTCCATCGACACTCTGGACACCCGGAAACGGTCGTCGGCATGATCAGCATCAGGCCCTCGCTTCGTCTCCCGTCGCTGCGTGCTGTGAGACCAGCAAACCGTCCAGCCGGTCTATCCACCTCCCGCCGCCAACTCCGCTCAGCCGCACCCTCCCAACGCCCTGATCCTTCCTCGCATCCCAGGCCTCAGGAACGATGGTCTGCGCGTCGAGAGGCTCCTCAAAAGACGACGACACGCCATCTAGACAGGCAGGACGAACCCAGGACTCTACGCTCCTCGGCCAGCTCGGGCCTCCCTGCCGTTCCCTCCGACGCTTCCTTCTCGAACCTGCCGTCCTCGACCTCGCCAGAGGACGTATCCGCTCTCGTCAAGCTCGCCCGTCGCCTCAGACAGAGATACGACCCTCTGGACATCCAGCTCTCGGTCGGGCCGCACGAGGATCGACCCTTGGAGAAGTGGCGGAGCAAGTTCACCTTCGCAGGAGCTAAAGAGGACGTCAAGCGCGATCTCAAGCCCATCGTGATTGTCGTGCTCGCCATCGGACTAGGGTATGGAGTCTACTTCTACGGATCGCATGCGTTGATCGAGAACGTCGGGATGGGGGCGCCTGCGTCGCTCTGGGAGCTGGATCTGGGGCCGGAAACGGAGAAGAGATGGTGGGGTTGGGAACTCGAGAACGACGATTGGACCGGATCGCTGGAAGGAGGAACCGACCCTCGACTCCCTCGTCAAGTTCGGGAGGGCCTACGCTACGCATGGCTCGCTCTCTTCTGGCCGCTGGGCCTGACGGAACAGGACGTTCGTGACCAGATCGAACAAGATCAACTCCAGGTGGAGAACGGACCGACCCTGCTCAAGACGATCAAAACCGCCATCCACTGGGACTCTAGCGAGTTCTCCTCCGCCACGGCAGCCTCGCTAGAAACGGAGCTTCCCACTTCTGCCCTCGCAGAGCATTACGTCCGGGAAGCAATCGAACGAGCGGTCATGACCAACGGACTCGACCTGCGACTTCCTCCCGCACTCCCTCTCGAACCTCTGCCACTTCCATCTTCGATCCTCCAGTCTCCTCGACGTCAGCGACCGACGGACACTACCGGAATCGCTCTCGTCATTCGCCATGCTGCACTCCTCGAGAGCGTGGGGTCGGAGGAGACTTTGATCAAAGCGCAAAAGCTGTTTGAAAGGGTGCTGAGGGCTGTCGACGGGTGGAAAGGAGCAGAGACGCTGGAAGCGCAACTCGCGCGTCGAATTGGAGACTTGGGAAAGCTAAACGGAGACCCAAGGGCGGAGGAGTGGCTGCGATGGGGACTGGAGCGCTTGACGGGAGACGGTGGTAGACCGGAGATCGGTGAGAAGTCGGACTCGCTTCCCGGGTGGCTGTGGTCGTGGACTCGCAACACGACACCCCCTTCATCGGTCGCCGACTCTAAACCCTCCGCATTGACTTCGACTCCGATCTCGACGGTCGTCTCGCTGAAGACTGCACAGGATCTCCCTCCTTCTCGCCAAAGGGCGCTGCTTTCCCTCGTCGCTTCCATCTCGGCCGCTCAGTCTCGACCAACCACGCTCGACGAGGCGCAGAGGACGCAACTGGCCGCCCTGGACTTCGTTTCTCCAGCCATCTCAGCGGAAGCTAGGGAGGCCAACTCAACTTCGCCAGAAGCCAACCTTCATGTCCTCGCTTTGCGGAGGTATCAAGCTCTCTTCTCTGTACACCTCGCAGAAGTGCTCTACACTTCTGTACTGAAGGACCGCGCCTGCCTCACTCCAGCAAACCTTCTCCAAAAGGCATTCGATGAAGCGGCATCAGTCTCCGCGTCCCTCGCCGACCCATCCTTGTCGTCCACGTCCCTTCCCACCTTCTTCGCAAACAAACGCCCCCTCCCCTCAGAACCGAGCGGACCTTACTCCCATCTCCTCAAGCCGACCGTCCTCGACCAACCCGCCAAGGACCTCCTTGTCTACAGTCGAAGGACCGCAGCCAGCGCGGCCAACCTGCTCGGTTTCCTCGCGCTGGCGGAAGCCTCCTCGTCGGACGCGACGGCGACGGCAGACGCTCTCGAGTCGGCCCGAAAGCACTACGCTGCGGCGATGACTTACGTCGGCTCACCTCCTCCGGCAAACGAGGGTCAGAAGGTCGGGTCGATTGGCGGAAAGGAGGAGGAGGTTCATCAGCAGAGCGACGAGTGGACGCGATATTACCAGAGCTATCGCTCGGTTTGCGCGAGACTGGATGCTATGAAGGCTTAACCCCCTCTCTTGACAATTTACTTCGCGCAGCGAGTCAGTGGTGGACGCGGATGGTCGAAGGGGGTTTGTGATAGTTCAAGGGTTCATTGGTAGGGCAGGGAAAGCAAAGTGGAAAGCTAGTGTTGCGGCGAAGGGCGAGAGAGGTAGCAGGTGCGAAGATGGTGGTGTTGAACGAACAGAGCGACGGAGCGCGGCGGAGAAGTAAAGGCAAGGCAAGAGAGGGCGGAAAGAAGAGGCGAGAGGACAATGGATCACTCCTTGCTCCGCTTTGCTGGGGGCTTTCCTCCGGGACCGTATTTCTCCTGAAGACGGTCAGACACGCAGTGCGAAAACATGTCGGTCAGTCCAAGTTCGAGGACTGACGGCGCGCGCAATGATTTACCTGGTAGTGCAGCTCTCGTCGGAAGAGGAGTACCCAGGGCTCGGGTGCTGAGGACAAAAGGAGCGCAAGGTCAGTCTCGAACGAAACACGACGATCTACGCACGGAAGTGAAGACTTACCGTGCACCTCGCTGTGGTAAACAAGAGAGAGGTATCGTACGTCAGCGGAATGAGACGGATGCAGACGGGGTGGGCGTGGCATGCGCTCTGAGGTCAACTCACTAGTGCTCCCATCCCAGACCTGGAGGTTGACAACGTCGGAATCAGTATGGTGACGCGAAGGACAGTGAAGATGAACTTCGACTTACTCTGCATGATACCTATCGATCTGTTGGAGGGTGGAGACGCGGGAACGCCCAATCGGTCAGTCGGACGCGTCGGACGGTGACGGGCTGACGGGACGTACCTCCACTCCGACTCCGCAAGGATCCTAAGCACGCCCGAATCTCCAGGCTCGAACATGCTGACAGTCGCAAGAGAAGCATCGACGTCGGTCAGGGTGCGATCGAGGCAAGATAGTCTAGGTTTAAACGCACACTGGGGGGATGAGCTTGAGCAGCTGCTTGGGGAGGATAACATGCCTGTAAATCGCAAAGATCATCCGGAATGTCAGCCAAAAGACGTTCCTGGACCGCGGAAGACGGTCCTGCAGTCTCAGAGGACGCGATCGTCCTCCTCCTGGGGTTTCCAGCAGGGCCTGGCCCAGTCCTGGATGCTCTCTTCCCTTGAGCTCGTCTGCCTCCTAAACTCACCTGTACTCGAACTCGTCGTCTTCGTCTAAGAAAGTCAAAGTACGATCTCGGTCAGCGGAAGGTCTAGAGGCGAGTTCGAGGACGAGGACGCACACTTGTCGCTGTAGAAGATCCTGGAGGAGAAGGGGGCGAACAGGTCGATCAGCACCGGCAGGTCACGCAACATTTGAAGGGGGGGCCAGCGACATACTTGTCGGTAAGCTCCTCGTAGCTGAGGTTTTTAGAGGACATGTTGCGTTCTTCTTCTTCTTTTGTGCCGTCAGTAGGAGGATGTAGACGAAATCGGCGTAGGACAGGATGTGCTGGTGCGAGGGGAGGGGTCCGACGGCTGTTGGGGGCGGGGGACGCGTCGAGTCTTGCTTTTCGCGAACCCTCGCCTCCGAAGACTCATCCGCAGGCACTTGTTTATTTGCCATTCCTCGACTTTACAGGTGCGCAGGGCTCGAAGCATTAACAGAGAGAGTATATTGAGTAACATAGTCATTAAAGCTCGTGAGGTCTAGGAGCATTGCGATGAAAGATGGGGGAGTCCAGCTCCTGAGCGCGCGTTTCTTTTTCAAGCATCCACTTTGTGCAGCACGAAGGCAGATAGAGAAGGAAGCTCAAACTAAAGGACAAAGGATGCAAGAGTATCAATGATCTAGTAAGAGGTTGTCGAGATTGAGGATCGTCAGACTCACGTCCTGCAACTGGAAGATGTCGCGCTCTCGTCCGTTGGGGATGGTACCAAGCACGACGCGGTAATGAGCCTTGCCCTGCCAGTCGTGAGGCAGGTCGTCCGTACCGATGACGACCTTGTCGACCATGCTGAAGTTGAAGAGAAGAAGGTGCGAAGATCGAGTGAAAGCAATGAGCCGGCGCTCCTGGACGATTCCATGAAACGTCAAGTTAGCCCGTCAACCCTATCGGGGCAACAGTTCGGTAGGGATGGACGCACATTGTCCTGCGTCGTGACGTCTGCCAGCTTTCCCGACCCCCATCCACCCTGTCTCTCTGCGTTGAGCATCTGGCGGTCGAACGCCTGGAGTTCGAGGTAGCGCAGTTCGTATTCCGGGTTGACAAGGTTCCACTGGCGGCGACAGTGGTCTGACTTGAAGCCGTTCTGGACCGAAGGGAAGACGAGCCACTTTAGAAAGATCGGTCGAAGGTCAGCGCGCGAACGAGCCGCTCAGAGTCTTCTCGCGAGCACTCACCTCAGGGTGGCCGAACTGCAGAAGGTTGCGCGGGTGGATGTCAGCTAGGACGTCAAGTCGACAAGAAGAGTAGGATGTACCTCGTTACCCATGAAGTCTGGAAAGAGAGAGAGAGAGATGCGTCAGGTCGCCAAGCAAGGAAGAATCCGGTTGGAGAGGGCTTTTACTGAGGTATCCTTCGCCAGCGAATGACAACGTCAGGAGACGAATGAGCTTGTGGAGAGCCATTCCCCTGGCAGAAGATTCAGTAGAAGGCCAGGGTTGTCAGCTTGAACTCCAACGATGTCCAAGGCTCGGTCCGGACGCACCTTTGCACCCTCGTCGACGGCCGTTGGAGCAGACTCATGTTCTCGTAGATGTCGGTGTCAAACAGCCACTGAGCCATCGTCTTGCCTCCCTCGATGCACTCGTCGTCTACGAAGCATCCAAAGAACGTTGCGGTTCAGCGTCTCGCAAGACTGACACGAAAGGATACGGTCAGGAGGGAAGCATACGCACGACTCTCGACGAAACCGATGCTCTTCTCTCCGAGGTGCGTTCGACGGTTGCCCAGCGTAGCGATGATGCGCTGGACCGGCCAGGCGCCGCCTTTCGAGTATTCTGCGAGGAGGTTGAACCCTGAAGACGTCGAGCGGTCAGTGAGAGGCCGACGCTGCACGGAGAAGGTGGGAGGGCACGCACAGAGATGAGGGTCGCCGAGAGCCAGTCGGTAGTCGAAGCCTACTCCTCCGATGGACGTCGGCAGGCAGAGCGTCGGGAACCCAGCAAAGTCTTCCGCGATCGTCGTTGAGAAGGGGAACAAGGTTGACTGAATGCCAGAGACAAGACCGGTCAGCTTTGCATCCACTCGAACGCCTTCAAAGTGTGACCTTCACGAACCAGCATGTGGTTGGCCTGCATGTGCGAGATATTTTGGTCAGTCGAAGGAAGCTGCTACGCGTGAAAGGGTATGAGAAGCCAACGCACGAGCATGAGGTACTCGACTCCTGCGTGGTCCGTCTCCGACGATAAATACTCCCCGTAGTCGCCCGTGAAACTAGTGTCGATTGCATGGTGGTCGAAAAGCATCGACGAGACCGAGTCGAATCGGAAACCATCGAAACCGAGGCGGTCAACACAGAAGTGAAGGTTGGATCTGTACGGTCAACGAAGGAAAGACGATGTTAGCGCTTGGAAGCCTCGCGAAGGAGACGACGAGAAGACGCACAAGAGGTACCGAATGACCTCGATGTTCTCGTAGTCAAAGATGCGGCTGGAGAGGAGATCAATGTCATTCCCAGGCCGATTTGATGACAGAGGATGCGACTCACGTGCCCCAGATGGGATGCCGACCCTCCTTCCCCTCCCTGAAGTACATCCCATCCGTACCGTTGAACCTGCAAGAGACAAAAAAGGCGTCTGCATTGTATCCCCGACGCCGTCAAGATGTGCAGACTCACCGATTGAGCGATTCGACGTCGTTGGCGCACGAGTGGCTGTGAACGACGTCCAGGATGACCCGGATGCCGAGCTTGTGAGCCGCGTCGATCAGAGAGGTGAGGGATGCTTGGGAGCCGAATCGAGAGGAGACGGCGTAGTATGACCTGGAGCATAGGAAGCGGAGCGTCAGCTTCGATCTCTGGCCCTCGCCGGCAGGATCGTACGCACGAAACTTGATAGCCGTACGACCTGCAAACGGAAAAGATGGTTCAGCCTCCGAGTCTAGATTCAAAGAGACAGAAAAGCCGGGTCGTCTCACGCGTAGTAGGGGTGTTCCATGATGCCCATCCTGAGAGACGATGGTCGAGTCAGTCTGGCATGGTTTGCGCGAGCTGGGGAGGCGGGCGACTGACAGCTGCAAAGTGTTGTACCCCCCTTCCTTCACGCGCCAAAGGACGTTCTTCTCAAACTCCCCAAACGTTCCGACAGCGTCCGGGTTCTCCGTCGCAGCACCAATATGAGCCTCGTAGATCCTGCAGCGTGCAATCGACGGCTTTCGCGTCAGGATTCAAAACCCATCAGGACCAACTCGAGCAGAACGCAAGGTACGGACTTTGGAGTTTTCGGTTTTGGCGGGCGAGCGCCTCGGTAGACGGGAGGCAGCGCTTCCATCCTTGAGCGGAAGATGTGCTCTGAGGGCTGGTTCTGCGTCGCCCGGAGCGTGTACGCCGGGAATCGTTCCAGAGTCTCTCCGGTCAAGGTCGTGAGCCGGATCTACGCGGACCAATGGTAATGACAAGAAAGGGATCAGAGCAGTGAACTAGGTGACGGAGGAGGCAGGAGAAAGGATGGGACCTTGATCTCGGACCCGATGGGGATGGGCAGTTGGCCGCCTGCGAGCGCGGGGACGTGACATGTCCAGTAGACTCCTTCTCCGGTCGAGCTCGAGCAAGCGACCAGAGGATTCGCACTCGAGCTGAAGCTGTCTGTCGAAAGGGCAGCGAGACGAGGTCAGGACTAGGAAGAGGGGGGCGATGGTGATGGACCTGACGTACTGAAGTCGCCGACGAGGGACGCGCTGGTGATGCCCTCGACCCACTCGGTGTAGGTCACAGAGTTGTCCTTGCTGATCTGCCAACGACACGGAGAGGTCATGAAGAGCACCGCAACGGCTTGAAGGCAGGACGAGAGACGCACAATGAGTCCCATCTGCGTGTACGCCGAGCAGAAGCCCTCGAGGCCTCCGTGCCTAGGTCGGCTCAGGTGCTCGAGCGTCTGCTGGAAGTGGGCATACCTGTAACACCCCGATCAAGACCGTCAGCTGTGCCGGTTTATCGGACAGATATCAAGACGAAGATGACGCACCTGGCTTTGAGGTACCAGTCCCACTTGGCTAGCGAGCTGTCCCAGGCGATGACACCTGTCCCATCCTCTTTCTCGCCTCGCTGCGTCGCGATCAGCTTCCCCTTGCCCTTGAGAGACTGCCAGACGGACGTCTTGGGTCGAGCGACGACCTCTCCGTTGAACCAAGTGATGGGCAGCTTGTAGGATGGGTCAGACTTGGGTGAGGTGAGAGCTGGAGACGTTGGCCCTGGCGAGGAAGGTGCAGAGGACGAGGCGTCGAGCGACGCGGGTTTGAGTGCTGGAGATCTCATCTCGAGTGCGAGAGTGCAGTGGTAGGCGACGGTGTCTTTTCTGCGATCCTGAGCGTCCTGTCCGAGGTCTGTCGTGTCGAGGAGATCTCTCTACAGACGAAGAGGTTGGTGGTTCCGGAGAGCTGAGCGCGACCAACTCCGTCGTCCAGGCATTGGTTGTCCTTGGCTCGCTCGCCTAAAACCGCATTCCTGCTCAGATATGAATTGCTGAACTGGACAGGACATGCATCCAAACCACGTCCTCGACACCACCGAGGGAGCTGGAGGGTGAGGGCAGTTCCGGTCTGAGACTCTGCAGCTTGCGCTCGTGACGCCAACAAGTCCGCCGTCGCTGCAGCTGACCCCTTCCTTGCCCCAACCCCCACACCCTTGCCCCAACCCCCTCAATGTCCATCAACCAGCTCCCCAGCGCTTGCCAGCATCTCTTCCAGGCTAAGACGGCCAGAGGACTGACGTTCGAAGACATCGCGACCAAGCTCGGGAAAGACGAGGTCTGGGTCGGCGCGCTCTTCTATGGCCAGGCCAAAGCCGACAAGGACGACCTGGCCAAGCTCGCAAAGATCCTCAACCTCGAGGTATCGGCCGTCAGCAGCCTCGCACACGAGTTCCCAATGCGAGGGTACGTAGTGACGTTGCTCTTGTCCTTCCGTGGGTGTTGTGCGAGAGCTAAAGGTGGGGAGGCGGAATAAAGATGCACGATGGGTCTCATTTCACAGATCCTTTTCTGGCTCTGGCCAACAGTCGACCTCAAGTACACTCTGACTCTTGTTTGTCTTCTCTTCTACAGTCAGCTCTGGGAGTCCCCCCCTCGCGACCCTCTTATCTACCGGTGCGTCTCATCGCTAGGGCGTCGCGCAGCACCTCCTTCCAGGCGCACATCTTGCTCAATCCTTTCTGTTGACCTTCGTCGTAGGTTGTACGAGATGCTGGTCGTCTACAGTCTGCCCATCAAGGCTATCATACACGAGAAGGTGCGCTGAACCGTGTCCTGTGCTGTGTCCCCGATGAGAGACTCTAGCTAACGTGCACCGTCGGGCTGAACAGTTCGGAGATGGTATCATGAGCGCAATCGACTTCAGGGCGCACGTCGAGAGTAAGTCTCGCGTCCTTATACTGCGAGGGAGGGGGTCTGAACTCACCGTTCTTGACATCTGCACGACAGAGGTCGAGGATCCTAAGGGAGATCGGGTCAGGATCACCTTCGACGGAAAGTTCCTCCCCTAGTACGTATACCCCCCCCCCCCCCCTATCAACATTTTTCAAGACACACGGACTGATCTCTTTACCTCTGCCCTTCAGCGCGAAGTGGTAGACTGCATCTCCGCCTCTCATAGGCAGAACGACGGCGCATCAAATCGTGCGCGTGGACCTAGCAACACATTTTCTCGCTCGCCCGATCCTGATCTGTATCACTATCACCTCTCGCATCTCTGCCTTCTCGAATGTCCTCTCTCATACCCTTTGACGCGCAAGAATGGACGTGTTTCCCCAGACAGCCGTGACCACTCTTGCGCCGTACGCATCCCCGTTACGCGTCGCGCCCACACGTCCGGGTGCGATTCGTCCGACCTCTTGACCTCTGACCCAAACTCTCAAGCAACGGCAAGCCAGACAGAAGCCTCTCGCGTCGACTCACTCGAGCCCTTCCTCTCCTCGACGAGCATCACCTTCGTATCGCTGGGTCATGTTCCTTCTGTCGTTCCTCTCCTGGTCCGACCTCCTCGTCGGTCTCGCCATCCTCTCGGTCTCGCTCTTCGTCTACCAATTCTACATCGCACCCAGTTCGACGTCCTACGCCAACTTGCCTGGTCCGCCGCTCGACAGCTACCTCTGGGGCAACATGCAGAGGCTGGTCAAGTGCGTCCCTTTCTACTCCGGAGCGGGAGCTGCGAGACCTCGTCGGATCCCCTTGGACCTTCTCAGACGTTCCCCTCGAGACCTCAGATACTGAACCTTTGGATTCGGCGTTCTGTCACTGGCTGGGTCGAGCAGGTTCGAGCCTGGAGTAGGCCACGAGAGCATGGTGCTCCAGTACGGCAAGACGCTGCGGTTCGCCGGGTTCATGGGTGTACGTCGCTTCCGCCGAGCTCTAGTCTTGGACAGGCGAGTGTTTCCTTGCTGACCTTCGTTGCTTGACCCGACTCGACTGCAGGGCCAACGATTCTACACGGCTGATCCCCGAGCTATAAATCAGTGCGTCCTGCTCTGGTCGTCGAGGAGCGCGAGCCGAGGCTGACAGCATCCGTCCGTTCCACGTGCCGTGACCTTTAGCATCCTCTCGAACGGATACGACTACCCCAAGCCTGATCGGGTGCGCAATAAGCTCGAAGAGATCCTCGGACAAGGAATCTTGACTTCGGAAGGTGCGTTGAGCTCCTTGGCTTGGGCTCGCTGGACGATCTGGGACTGACTTTCGTTGCGCTGCGCCAGGCGACGTGCACAAGAAGCAGGTAAGAGTCCTTCCCTCGTCAGATTAAAGTATCGAACAAGACCCTGACGAGACTCTCCTTGCGAATCGTGCAGCGAAAGGTCATGGTGACGTCCTTCTCGAGGGACCACATTCGTGGTCTCACCCCGCTCTTCTTCGAGCACGCGTACGAGGTCCATCTCCCCCCTTGCCCCCGTCCGCCAAGAAGCCAGTCTCTGACCGCTTCATCCCAACCCTTCTCCGGTGCAGCTCAAGGACAAGTTCAACACTCTCATCAGCGACGACAAGCCTACTAAGGTCGACGTCTTGCACTGGATCGGAAAGTGCACACTGGACGTGATCGGACGAGCGGGTGCGTCTGTCCCGACCTTCACACTCTGCGCTCTTCAAACGCCCTCGAAGTCCCAACTCTGACACTCACTTGTTTTCGTTTCTTCAAGGTTTCGATTACTACTTCAACGCCCTCCGATCGGACCACGATGAGCTCTCGGACAGCTTTCAAGAAATGTTTGCCTACGGCTCCGACATCAGTCTGCTGCTCATCCTCCAGAACTTCATTCCGTTCTTCAAGATCATCGTTCGTCCTCCCGAGACTGTCCCTTGACCCTGGTCTCAGGCTGAGCAAACTCTTATTGTTCAACAGCCTACTCGACAGTCGGTCTCTGCTGCCAAGGCGCTCAGCAACATGGAGCGCATCGGTACTGTACGTGCACTCCTGCATCCTCCCCTCTTTCGACCGATTTGGCTGACCTCCAAGGGCTGGTTTTCTCGCAGGGCCTGGTCGAGAGCAAGAAGAGGGCCGTCATCGAGTCCCTCAAGGAATCGGCGGACACGGCGGATGGAGACGTCGCCGTCGGCAAGAAGGACCTCGTTGGCAAGGACGTTCTCAGCAGTTTGAGTACGTCTCTAAGGCTCCGTCTCACCTTTGAAGTCTGGAGGCAAACACTGACTAGGGTCTTGTGCACTTTCTGCCCTCTAGTTCGGTCAAACATGGCCAGCGACCTCCTGCCTTCCCAGCGACTGTCCGACAAGGAGGTCATTGGACAGATCAGTACTTTCGTGAGTCGTCGCAGCTCTCCGACTGTCAACATATTCAGGGCTGACTTTGCGCTCTTCTACAGATGCTTGCTGGTCAAGAGACGTCGGCGTGAGTCTCCTCTTTCGATCCATCGTCGTTGACCTATCAACTTGACGCGACCTCCCTCCCCTCTCTGCAGAACTGCCCTCGCTTGGTCGCTCTACGCTCTCTGCGAGAACACCGAGATCCAGGACAAGTTGCGGGCCGAACTCATCGCTGTCGACACGGACGAGCCCACCATGTGCGTCTGTCTCCACTATCCTCCTCCCCAGATCTTTGCTGACTCGCTTTGGCCCCACTCGCGCTCACAGGGACGAGCTGAACGCGCTCCCTTATCTGGACGCGGTCGTCCGAGAGACGATGCGACTGCACGCTCCTATTCCTTCCACCCTTCGAGTCGCCGCCAAGGACGACCTCCTCCCACTCACGGAGCCCATCACCAACACTCGAGACGGCAAGCCCATGCACGCCGTTCCGATTGCCAAGGGCACGTCGGTCTTCATCCGTGAGCTGGGCTCTTCCGGATCAAGCTCCATTCTGGTTCACCATGCTGACTGTACCTTCGTCGTTTTTGCAGCGATCCTCAACCTCAACTCGTTGGACGAGCTTTGGGGCGGAGATGGCAAGGTCTTCCGGTCAGCCCTTTTGACTGATTTTCGCAATTTTTCGGTCGTCGCTCAAACTGACCCGCTTTCTCCTGTCGACAGGCCCGAGCGATGGATGGGCGAGAACTTCTCCGAGGCGGCCAAGGAGGTTCCCGGTGTCTGGACGCACATGTCGACGTTCTTGAGCGGTCCTCGGTCGTGCATGTGAGTCGTCGCTCGAGTGGGGGGTGGGGAGGGGGGGGGGGCTCCCTCAGGACGAGATGGGAAAGACTGACGCGTCCTCTGATCATTTGCAGTGGATACCGATTCGCGCTCGTCGAGTGAGTCCTGCTCTGCTAGCCTTGGCTTGTGAGATGCGTTTGCTGATTTGTTCTTTCGTCTGCAGGGTCAAGGCCATCATGTTCGTCCTCCTGCGGTCGTTTGTCTTCACCCATCTCGACCAGCGACCAAACTTCATCAAGAAGCTCTCATTGTACGTTCTGCTCTGCCCCGTCGCTCTCTGACGACTATTCCTGACGCCGTTCCTTTCCTGTTTCTGCTTCGCCGTCGACAGCCTCATCGTCCGGCCCCGTATCAAGGGCGAGGAAGACTACGGCGCGCAACTTCCTCTGCTCGTCTCACCCTACAGGCCATGAGCCGGTCCCACCTTTGCGTTATCCTCCCTCCTGCCGGCCTGTACGCCTGCAATCCCTTATCGAACGCTCCTTTATTCCAAAAACCCCTTTTCCTCTCCACCTCTCCGGACGTCGTCCTGCTCTTCTCTGCGCTCGTTCGCGCGCGATGGCAGAGCCTGCCGCGAGGGTCGGATGGTGAAGCGAACGCGTTTTGGAGTACTCCTCCGACCCCGGGGGGTCTAGAACGCCACGATCCAAAGGTTCCCACCCTCTTCAAAGATAAGGACAATCGGCGGCCAAAATTGGCAGCCTATAAGGTGCGAGGGGTCCACAAGGAGCAAAAAGACCAACGACCTTGCCAACGACCTCGCCCGCTTCGCCTTCCCATTTCAACAGCTCGTCTCTCCGAAGAGAAATTCGACCAAGTCTTCCCCCCGTACTGTCGGACCTCAACCTACCCTCCCCAAGCTACGCCCCCTTCCTCCGACATACCCAAGATGGACGACATTGAGAAGGCCACCTACCCGGAAGCCGAGGACGTTGACCTCAAACAGCCAGCTTCGCCCGTCGTTGAGACCTCGTCTTCCAGAAGTGCGACCCCCCTTTCCCACATTTTCAGACTCGCCCTCTGGCAGCCGCTGACCTTTGCTCCAGGTCCTGCTACCTCTACCGCAGGTCGAACCGGCTTCTACGGCAAGTTCCTCAATGGGCTCGACAAAGTCAACGCTGCGTCCGCCAGGCTCGAGGCAATGTTAGTCTTCTCGCCCGACTCCACCTATCTCCCACTGTCGCACTCAACCACAGGACCTGACCGACGACCCCACTTTTGGCGCGCGCTCTCTTCACCAGGGTCGGAATGGAGACTCGAGGTATCGGTGAGCTCTCTTTCCTACCTCTGAGAACTCTGCTGGCTTGTGCGCAGTCTGCTGACAGTTGCCCCTGTCATTCCTGCAGAGCGAGTTCCTGAGAACCTGAGGACCGATAACAAGCCCTCCGGAGGTCTCTTCGTCTGGCTCGCTGCCAACTGCGTTCTCTCGACGTTCGGTATCGGATACCTTGGACCCCAGCTCTTTTCGCTTGGACTTGGTGAGTGAAACGTTTGCCGCTGGGCTTGTGGTCGAGAGCCTGGACCTGACTCTGCTTCCTTGCCCCTTTCCAGGTGACTCTATGCTCGTCATTTTCTTCACCAACACCCTCACTGCTATCCTGCCCGCCTACATGGCTACCTTCGGACCGGCGCTCGGTCTTCGACAGATGACCAGCGCGCGATATTCGTGGGGATGGCACGGAGCCAAGGTCGTTGCTCTCCTCAACTGGTGAGACCTTATGACCTCTAAAGCTCTGGGAGTACACCTCGCTGACGAAAAACCTTCCTTTCGCTTCTTTCAGCATCGCCTGTGTCGGATGGTCCTCGGTCAACACCATCGCTGGAGCCCAGACGCTTCGAGTTGTCGCCAACGAGCACATCTCGCATGCCGTCGGAGTCGTGGTCATCGCCATCATCACCCTCTTCGTCGGACTGATGGGCTACAAGTGGGTCCACATGTACGAGAAGTATAGTTGGATCCCCACCGCCATCACTTTCATTGTGAGTTCCTCCGAGGTTCTTTGTGTGAGGGTGTTTTCCGATCTGACCATCATTCTCTTCCCTCGCAGGTCCTCCTTGGATGCTCCGCCAAGGGCCTCGCCAATACCCCTATGGCTGTCGGTACCGCTGCCTCCTCGGGGTGCCTCTCGTTTATTGCCACCTGCTTCGGATTCGCTGCTGGTTGGGTGCGTGTTTGCTTCCCCTCTCCGCCTCAACGCTCGGCCCGCTGACCCCACCTTCATCGACGTATACAGATCTCGCTCGCGTCGGACTATAACATCTACCGACCTGCCGACACACCTACCTGGAACACCTTTGCCTGGACCTATACCGGTCTCATCTTCCCCCTCATCCTCGTCGAGTGGCTCGGAGCTGCCATCATGTGCGGTGCCGTCTCGGACCCTACCGGCCCCTGGATGGCTGGATTCGAGGAGGGAGAGCTCGGAGGTCTTCTCGGCGCCGTTCTTAAGCCTGTTCTCGGTAACGGTGGAGGAGGATTCTTCCTCTTCTGGCTCGTTCTCAGTGTCGTCGCCAACAACATCATTAACGTCTACTCGCTCGGACTTTCGATTTCGGTCATCGGCGAGTGGATCGCTCGGGTCCCCCGAATCGTCTGGCCCGTCATCTGCACCGGTATCTACATCCCTGTCGCCATCGTTGGAGCCACCCACTTCGCGTCGTCCATCGACAACTTCATGGTTTGTCCCCCACCTCATCTGTTCCCTTACATTTCGAGTCAACGACACTGACGTACCTTGCTTCCCTTCTCTCCAGCTCATTCTCGGTTACTGGCTCGCCCTCTACGTCACTGTCGTTCTTGAAGAGCACTTCATCTTCCGGGGCGGTAACTTCAAGAACTACCGGGCTGCCGAGACTTGGAACGACCGCAAGCAGCTTCCTGTCGGATTCGCTGCTCTTGCTGCCTTCGCTGCCGGTGCCGTTGGAGCTGCCAGTACGTTCCTTGCCTTCCTTTCCTCCCTCCGATTGTCCACTGACCCATTCGTGCGCTCGTCCTGCAGTGGGCATGTCGCAAGCCTGGTACGCCGGACCTCTTGCTCTCAAGGCTGGAGGCATGTTCGGTTCGGATATCGGATTCGAGCTCGCAGCTGGATTCGCAGGAGTCGTTTACGTGCGTATCCCTGCTTTGGGGTGTCCTGTTTGCGACTCGCGCTGACTTCTGTTCTGTTCTCCCTCAAACAGGCCCCTGCTCGATACCTCGAGCTCAAGTATGTCGGCCGATAAACCAGTCTCTCTTCTCTCTCTCTTGCTATCCTTACGAAGTTGTCACGCTCTCTTGAACCCCCTCTCCTTCTTTACTCTTTCCGGATTCAATGCTATCTCCTATCGCACTTCCTGCGCCCCAAGTCAGCTCAACGCAGAAGCGAGCACACTCAGCCCTTGTCCACAGCACCGCTCTTTCCGCCAGCACCTAGCCCTGTTCCTGGTGCCCTGCTCGAGGAGGGGTTACGCGCAATGTGGAGAGGCTTGGTTTCGAGACTTATCGGTCTCCTTCGGGCGAGCCCGCTCGCCCTCCCCCTCCCCCTCGTCCGTCACCCTGCCCGCTACCTCCCTCGACTCAACCCAGATGGACGACCTCTCGACGGCTCCTCACCAGCTGGCGACCCTCACTCCGCTCCGTCTGACAGTTTTCGCCCGGTCTCTGGTCCAACCTCCTCCATCGCCGTCCAGCTCCTCCTCTCCTCCTCTTTCGGCGGCGTACCTCGACCGATTGCAAGACGTCCTCGTCCTCACCGTTGATCTCAAGCTCGTTGCGCTCGCTTCTCAATGCTCCTGGAATCCTTTCACTAACCCTCGCCGGTCTCAGCTAGATGATTGGGTCCGGACGCTTCTCCAGGCGTTCACAACGGCTGGCTCAACAGAGCTGGTCGCTGCGGACGATGCGTGCAAGGTGGCCGCTCTCGGCGGCCTGTACAAGGGCTTGACGGCGGCTGGCACTAGCAAAGGGCTGAGGCGAGACGTTGAGATCGAGCTTCTCGTTGCGGTGGAGATTGGGCTGGATGCTGTCTTGAAGGTTCGGTCGGAAGGGAAGGGAAAGGCCAGGGAGGACGGACTAGGTTCGTCTCATCTCACATGCTTCCCTCCCGTTGGATGTTGCCAAAGCTCACACTTTCCTTATCGCAACAGATCATCCTCCAACCATCCTCCATGCCGCTGCCTCGTTGCTGCCCATGTTGCCGCGCTCGTCTGTGAGAGTACTCAACACGCCGGTACGTCTCGTCCTTCATCTCTTCGCTGCTCCTATGCTGAATTCTCAACCCATATCCGCGCCGAGCAGAATCTCATTCGCCTCTCTACGGATTCTGTCGACTCGACTACCTCGAAAGCCGACCTTGACGCGCTCGCAGCTATCGTCACTTCCTCCCTGAAAGCTCTCGCTGTTGACCGTCTCCAGCTGGACCGACTGCGCTCGTCCGCATCGGAACTCACAACCTCTCTCCTCGACTTTTGCTCCTCGTCTACAAACACCGAATCGGACCTCTCGACGCTCTTCTTCTCATTCATCGCGCCGGTCTCCTCCGTGCTCGCCGATCTGCTGCTCTCCGCTCCGTTCCGACCGGCGGTCGCGCAGCGCATCTCGCACGACCTCCTGCTCGTGATACATCGATGGGCAGAGATGATCGACCAGGCGGGAGGGCTCGATGGGGACTACGAGGTCGGAAAGACTTGGTGGACTGTAGTGGACGTTCTGATGAGTCGGAATTGGACGGACGATGAGCGGGTGAAGGTGCTACAGGACATGGCGAACGCGTCTCGTATGTTTTCCCTCACTTCATCCTTCGGACAGTCGATACGAGTATTGACGCGCTCTCTTCTTTACACCAAAGACTCTTCCGCAGAAGACAACTTGGTCCTGCTTCTGGCAGAGCAAGTGATCGGAGGCTCGTCGCTCAAGAGACTCCTTCCGGTGCTGAATGATGTCGTCGTCCCCATCTGCCACAGGTGTGTCCTTTTCGCTCGGTACTGCGGTCCAAGTACGTCGACTAAGTCAGGATTTGATCATCACGCAGATACCTCAACGACAAGTCGCATCTCGAGGCGTTCGAGTCGTCTCACTCGGTCGTCCTGGCAATCTTCCACAAGCCGCTACGTCGTTCGGCGGAGGGTCAGTCACCGCCTGCTGTCAAGACCTTCATCCAGGCGCTCCTTCAGAACTACTTTGGGATTCTGCTGCAGGTACGTGCGCTCTCACGGCGTAAAAGATCTCTGAAGACTGACAACATGATTCATCATCCCTCGCTCATCACAGAACACCGACAGCGCTCAACTCACGATCGACCAACTTCAGCACGCATTCCCTATTGTGGTCCAGCGCGCAGGCGACAACTCTCCTTCGCTCGTTTCTACGTTCCTCGACACTCTCTCCGAGAGGGTGCGGACGTCCACCCTGTCGCCCGAACTTCAACAGACGTACTTACTCCTGTTCGCCAGCGTCCTCCCTTCCATCCCGGTCTCCCTCCTTCCAACCTACCTCGACTCGCTAGGTCAGCAGATCGCCTCTCGCACGCGCGCAAACACGGCGGAGAGAGGCGCGGTAGTCAGTTTCGTTTGGGAGCGAATCTCGAAGGACCTGGGGGACGAGGGCAAGCTGATTGGGGTAGAGTGGTGGTTGGCGTTTGAGCGGAAAATCAGCAGCACGCAGCAGGTCAAGGCCAAGCTGTGAGAGATGTCGTGTCGATCGCGGAGATGGGAATTGCATGCACGCTGCTTCTGATCTTATCGTGTGGGGAGAGAGGGGAAGTCCAGCGGCAAAGCTGAGAGCGAGGGCGGAGTTTAGAACCTGCCCTGAAGTTGGGTCCAAACGCAGCCCAAGTCATGGCTAAAGGAGATGGGAAATTGCCTGAACCAAAATCCCTTTCTGGGGATTCTGGGATCCACCGCCGCGCGCGTGCGCTTCTGCCGGCCTGGCTGGGCGGGCGGGCGCTGGCTTGGAGAGCTGAGCGCGAGCGAGTTGATTCTGTCCCCCCGTCTTCCTCTTTACACAGCAAGATCCACCTCAAGCAGCCAAAATGGAAAGTCCCTACTCTTGCTCTATCGCATTGCTGCCTCCTCCTCCTCTCTCGCATCAAGTCCCGGAATCCAGCAACCTTCACCCGACCTCGACAACCGACACTAAAGGGGAGCTGCTGCTTCGGAGGGGGACAGAATGGGCTGAGGAGGGCTTAGGTCGTTGCATGTCGAGAGGGGAGACCAGGCTCGCGTCCAGCAGCAGGAGAGCAGAGGACGTAGGTGGCATCAAGAATGGGTGTCAGGGGGTTGCGTCCTGTCAGGTCAGGTCACTGGGGTTCAGAGAGTCGTACGGAACACAGCAGCTCCTCTTCAATCCGGACGACAAACCCAACGTCAAGGCTTCAAGTCATCCCTCGACACACCTACCCCCTGCGACATTCCGCTCCGACACTTCCTTGCCCCAAACACGTTTGTTCGGGCGTTTGTACTGACCTGCGCGTCGTCGACCTCTTGCTCTTCTTCAGGGACGAGTACGCACCAAGACTGTCAAGCGAGCTTCGCGAGTGATGATCGAGAAGTTCTACCCTCGACTCACGCTTGACTTCCAGTGCGTCCCTTTCCCCCTTCTCTCGCTCGTCCTGCCGAGGCTGCCTCTGATTGTCCGGCGTGTCCTCCGTTCTGTCCTGCAGCACCAACAAGCGAATCGCCGATGAGGTTGCCATCATCCCCTCCAAGCGACTCCGAAACAAGATCGCTGGCTTCACCACCCACTTGATGAAGCGAATTCAGAAGGGACCCGTTCGAGGTATCTCCTTCAAGCTCCAGGAGGAGGAGAGGGAGAGGAAGGACCAATACGTTCCCGAGGTTTCGGCCATTGCCGTCCCCGAGACTGGTCTTGAGGTTGACCCTGACACCAAGGTGCGTTTCCCAGGTTCCTCTCGTTTACTGTGCTGCGAGACATACTGATCCTCTCGACTTTTGTCTTGACAGGACCTCCTCCGATCGCTCAACATGGACAGCATCCCCGTTGTTGTCTCTGCCCCCATCACCTCCTACGCCGTCCAGGAGGTTTGTTCGCTTCCTCACTCTGCCTATACATAGCGGCTTGAAGCTGATCAATCGTGCCTTTTTCGCATACTCTTTTTCCTAGCACCGACCCCGAGGTGCCGGACGAGGTGGACGAGTCGTCCCCGGAGCTCAGTAAACTTCTGCACGCTCTTGATGACTTTCTTTTGGCTACTCGAAGAGCTAGGCGACGGGCGAGCGTACGAGATGCAGGAAGGGCGAGGGCTTGGAGGAGCATCTGGGGAGGGGGAGTGCGCAACGAGTTTTCCGCAAACGTCTCGGCGCTCAACAATTTGCAAGCCCGACCGCGCCTTCCATGAGCACCATTATGAAAAGCTTGTCCTCTGGGTCCTCTGGGTCCTCTGGGTAGCGTCTTGCCAAATGTGGCCTTCACAGGTGAATCGTACGCCGCGCTGTCAGTTCGGAGTTGTGCCGTCGCTTTGGCTCGACCTGCCGTCCTACCCTGCTTCCTCCTGCTATGTGCAACCATGGCCGCCTGTCTCCGCTTCACCAAGAAGGTTCGCCCCTACACAGCACGCGAAAGCCCGAGAAAGAGCTGATGTGCGTCCTGCCCTGGTGGGAGAGCAGGTGTTCGACCATCATCTCTCGTTCAAGGGGTGCGTCCTCCGAGCTGCGCCCAGTCGTTCCCCCCTCCCCTTTCATATCGCTGACACGTAAACCTTGATAGACACGACTTCAACAACCTGCCCAACGTTGGTCCCCTCCCATCCGGCGACTGGAGCGCCTTTTGTCGATGGAGCTGACGTTCGAGCTCGACGTATGGCGGCCCCTTGGATTCCAGCTGAAGATCGTCTCTGCTCGACCTGGCCTGGTGGAAGCTACTCTCGTCCTCCGACCTGCTGCTAGTGAGTCCCTCATCCCAGGTCATCCTGGCTGTCGTCAGTGCTAACGCGCTGGAACGTGGGGCGACAGTCAATAGGGGGAGGACGATGCATGGAGGGTTGATCTGCTCAGCTATCGGTGCGCAGCGCCTTTGCCCTTCTCTGGCTCCCTCGACCGACTCCGAGAGCTAACGATGGAGGAGGGGTGATACAGACACGATGGGATCGCTGGCGTTGTCTAGTCATGGGTGAGTTGACCTTCTCGTCGCTCGACCCAGCAGTGCACTGACGCACCCCTCTCTCTCTCTCCTTCTGCAGGATGCACTTCTCCGGCGTGTCGACCGACATTGGTCCGTCCCCTTCTAGAAGTTGGTACCTCACAAAATATCGCTGATCAATCTCTCTATGCTCGAAGGGTCGACGTTTGTGCGCGCTGCCGGCAAAGAGGGCGACACGATCAAGCTCCGGGGCGAGGTCTTGTCGGTCGGCAAGACGCTCGGGTTCACGAGGGTAGAATTGAAAGACTTGCAGGATCGGGTCGTTGCTTTTGGACGTACGTTCCGCTCTTACTCTTCATCTCCACTGCGCTCGAGGTGCTGATTGCGCCGACGGGGAGCAGATCACACTAAGTTCATCGGGCGAGCTGCTAATGCCGAGGTGCGCTTCCTCCCCTTTCCTAGCCTTTCCCCTGTCGGCTCAGATGGCTGATGTTCATGAGCTTTTACGACCACAGACAGACCTCAAGTTCAGCGCGGACGGAGAGACTGTGGTAGAAGGAAATGAGTGATTCGTAGAGCTTGTATTGGACGATTTGGCCAGCCTTTCCTTCGGCGCGCTCGCCGTTGATTCTCTGCAACGCCAGCGACGCTCGACTCCTCGAGATGAATCTCGTCTCTCATCTGGACTTCCGTCGCGATCTCGCCATCACACGTAGCTGCCCATCCTCCTCAGCCGAGCCTCGTCGCGCGTCGAGTCCCAGCGATTGGAAGGCGGAGTTGGGCACTGGACGCGTTGAAGTTCTAGACCGCATGAGGTGTGCCTGATTTTTCAAAACCCAAACCGGACTATCGCCCAGCGTTGTTGACTGACTGAAACAGGACCGGTCTCGGATTGCAGACCAGGCCACACTTCAACTCCTCCCTGCTCTTCCTTCCTTCCTGCCTCCTTTCGTTTCTGCGCTACCCTCACACCCACACCCCATCGTCGCTGGCTCGACTCTTCCATCACTCGCCGACTCCGACGTCGACTCAGCTTCCACAGCGGACACTTCCTCCCCTCTCTACCCTTCCCTTCCCTCCCTCCCAACTCCTGCAGCGATGTCGGACAACATCTTCCGTCAATCTCGTCTCAACCCGTTCGACGATCAGAACCGCCACAACCCATCCTTCTCCGTCACCCCTCCTGGCGACAACGCCGAGTACCCCATCGAGGCGGAGGAGGAGGAGCAGCCTCGCAGCAGCTTTGCTCGACCCCCTCGCCAGGCTCACGACCGGCCCGCGTCGACGCTCGAGGACCATGTGGAGGAGCTGGAGCTGGAGGAGGACGAGGAGTACTTTGACGAGGGTCGTGAAGACTACCCGACGGACGACCACCTCGCCGCCACGGCTGCGTACGACACCAAGCGACGAGGCGAGTCCTTCTCCAACCCTGGCCGAAACACCAACCCTATGCCGGCCGGTCGAACGCCCGTCGTCACAAACAGGGCACCGTCCATCGTAGGCTCGTTCGCAGGGTCTTACATGTCGGGCATGTCTGGCATGTCGACCATGTCGAACGCCCGAGCTCAGAACCGCAACTACGCCCAGTCGATGAGGTCCGGACGGACGCTCGGCCAGCGGTCGTTCATGTCGGCCAAGACGCAGACGAACCGAAAGGCCTTCGTGAGCACGAGGCTCAAGGGCGAGGTCTACAAGCCCTGGCTCGAGAAGCCCGATCCCGCTCAGCGATGGGCTCGATGGATCATCATCGGGTCGTTCATCCTTGGTCTGGGATTCGCTGGACTTCGTACGTTCTTCTGCATTGCCTGACTTTTTGTCCAAGATCCGAAACTGATCCGCTTGCTCTCTACTAGTCTGCTGGGACGGATACCGACGTGTACCTAACCCTGGAAAGCTCTGCCTCGTCGTCGAGGACAACTTTGACACTCTCGACACCAACACCTGGCAGAGGCAGGTCGAGTTTGGTGGCTTCGAGTGAGTGCCTTGGCTATCGACCAAGTCTAGCAGTGAGCTGACGTGCCCCCCACAACCTCTTCTCTCTATAGGAACGGCGAGTTTGAGTGGGCCACCAACTCGGACACCAACTCCTTCGTTTCCGACAACACGCTCTACATCGTTCCCACCTTGACTCAGGATGTCATCGGAAGTGAGAACCTCCTCAACGGCTGGACGCTCAACCTGACGGCCGACGGATCGTGCACGGCCGCCAACAAAACTGGACCCAACTGCATCATCACCTCCAACTCGTCCCAGGGTGTCATCATCCCTCCCGTCCAGAGCGCCCGACTCACCACCAAGCTCAGCCACAACATCCGGTACGGAAAGGTTGAATTCCAGGCCAAGATGCCTACCGGAGACTGGATCTGGCCTTCGGTCTGGATGCTGCCCACCGAGGACTACTACGGCTCCTGGCCCATCAGCGGAGAGATCGACGTGAGTTGCTCCCTCCCTCTGCATTGCTTCTCGGAGCTCTGTTGATCCTTTGTCTCCATCGCAGATCATCACCGGCCGAGGAAACGACGAGAAGTACACCTCGCAGGGTTACAACTACATCACCTCTGCACTTCACTGGGGACCTCTCAAGGCTCTTGACCGAACCTACTGGACCTTCGGATGGAACGTACGTAGTCCCTGTCGTGTCTTACTTTGATCTTGGCCTCAAGCTGACAACCTCTCCTCCTCTAGCAACAACGACGAAGATTCTATAACGACGGTTTCAGGACCTTTGGAATGGAGTGGACCGATGAGTACATGATGACCTGTCAGTCATTTCTCTACACGCTCTCCGTTGTGAATGGAACGCTGACGACTTCTCTCTCGCCCTCTCATCAGACATCGACTCGCGAGTCAACCAGGTCTTCAACATCAATTACAAGAAGAAGAGCTTCTGGGACCGAGGAGACTTCCCTGCCGTCGTCCAGAACGGATCCGAGCAGATCACGCTCCAGAACCCCTGGCTCAAGTCGGACAACAACTCTGCGCCGTTCGACCGACCGTTCTACCTCATCATGGACGTCGCCGTCGGAGGCACCAACGGATGGTTCCCTGACGGAGTCGGGAGCAAGCCTTGGGTCGACACCTCCCCCACCGCTCCCTTCGACTTCTACAACGCCACGGACAAGTGGTACAAGACCTGGCCCGATGACCACAAGGAGCGAGGCATGGCCATCAGGAACTTCAAGATGGTTCGTCGTCTATCCCGCGCCGCGAGACCCTGACCCTCGAGACGATGACTGACAATGCTCTCTCGTTACCTTCTACAGTGGCAGAAGTGCTAGATGCACTGTTCCTTTGTCGTTCTCCTCTTCATCTCTAATGGGCGCCGTCTCGCTCGTCCTTCCACCCTCCTGCGGCCTGCCCCCCCCCCCCCCTTCCTTGGCTGCTTGTACCCCTTACACAACATATTCTTTCAGGAATCATATCTCTATCCTATCCTTATTCATACATCCATCTCTACGACTGCGACGTTCATGCGTGAGCAAAAGTGGTGTGAAAAGCAAAGCGAGTACGCCTGGGTGGACGGACGCGACTGTTTTGAGCTTGGACGCGAGGCGTCACTCAACCAGAACTTCGCCTCTGCCCCCCACCGAACGCCAACGACCGACACACACACACTACCTGACCGACTCTTCTCTGGGACCTTCTCTCACTCAACAATATATCTAGGTCCCTTTAGCAGGATGGCGTCCCACGACACGCCCACCCGGTGAGTCTTTCCCGTTGCCTATCAGCTCCCCTTCCTCTCGCAGCAGTTGCTAGAGCTGACCCCGCTGCCTGGATCACTCCCTTTCAGCTCTCGAGATGATCATTCGATGGAGCTGCCTACTCTGCCTTCGATGTACCCTCACGACAGCGAGGGGGACTCGATGTTGTCCGAGTTGTCGCGCTCGGTACGTCCCTCACCGCTCTCCTCCCCTTCATCTTCACTTGGCTGACCCAACGCTGCACCCTGTATCAATTAGCTTCACCAGCAGCCGAACCTGTCCATCTCTCAGATCCTCTCTTCGACTCCCGGAACTTTCCCTGGGTCCACCGTCGCTTCTCCTGCTCCTGCAGCTCCTGCCACGCCAGCAGGACCGTCTCCTCCAACCGGAGCTAGATCCACCACTCCTCAACCCGATACCCCGGCGTCCAACGACTCCTTCCACTCATCCTCGCAGAGCCTGGGGTCCAATTCGACCCCTCTATCGTCAACCCCCCACGCGTCCTTTGGCGCCTCTCGCTCACGACTGTCTGTCCTTCGCAGCGGAGGCAGTGGGGTCTACTCGACCCCGAGGACCGACCCGGACTCAACGACGAGCTCGCGAACGAGGTTCGCCTTGTCGGGACCCTGGAACGAGTCGAGGGACGAGGATGAACGAGGGGAGAGCTTTGGGACGCCCGCTATCCAGCGCTTCTCTGGAGGACCCGACTCGTTTGACTTTGAACCCGAACGTCGGGAGGAGCTCGAAGCCGAGCAGCCCTCGGACGTCTTCCACCAGCCCCCTGTCGCTGACGAGCCCACCAACGAGTCCTTCAGCAACACCTCGGGTGCCTCTGGAGGTTTCCAGGATGTGGACCTCTCGGAGCAACCTCACGACGACCTTGGACAGAGCGACCTGGGCGACGAGTCGCGGCCGTACATTGACATGCCCTCACTCGAGGAGAGCTTTGAGGTGCCTGTCAACTTTGGCACACCCAGCGCTGCCGGGTCTCGGAGTCGACTCACAAGTCAGGACCTGAGTCTGGTTGAGGAAGAGGATGAAGAGGATGCCGTGCTTGAGGAGGACGGCAGCCCCGAAAGCGACAAGGAGAACACTGGAGATTCCAAGGCTCTGCAAGAGATGTCCAGCCCCGAGGTACGTCTCTTGGATTGCTGCGTGACAAGACGTTCCTCGTGTGCTGACCCTGCCTTGAGTGATCCTACCAGATGAAGTCAACGTTCATCACCCTCGGCCGTCGTCGCTCCAACTCTCGCAACCGCCGGAGCGTGTTTACTGCCCTCGACCACTCTCCTGCTTCGACTTCAAGCCTCAGCGAGACGAGTGCCGGCACGCCCAACGGCGCCTCGCAAGCGTCTCCTCGTCGAGATTCGTTCCAAGTCCAGGATCAGTCGATCGGCTCGGATGACGAACCAGCACCCAACGAGGTCGCGAATGTCACGATCGATACTCTCGACACACCTCACGCGAGGACGTTCAGAGACTTTTCGGTTCCGTTGCCAGAGTCCAACTACGGCACACCCTCTCCAACCTCTTCAGCGTCCGCGGCCAAGGGGTCCCTCTCTACTCCTAAGCCATCGTCCGCACTCGAACTTCGAAAGAGTGTCGCCCTCGCTGCCCTTGCATCGTCGTCGCGACCCAAGATGCGAGGAACGCCCCACACTCGTCGGTCATCCTCCTTCGCCGGCACCAACCATTCCTCGGTGGACTTCTCCCCTCGACACCAATCTCCCTCCGCCTTCAGCCACGCCTCGCAGAGTCACAACGAGAGCCTCATCTCGCTCAGCCAGCTCACGGTCGATGAGAGCAACACCTCCGTCCTTTCAGTCGATTCCGCCGAGGACCTCACGAACCTCCACCGGGCCAACACCTCCTTGCCGCTCTCCGAAGCGACGCCCAAGCAGGGTGGCATTAAGATCCACAAGCACCTCCACAACCTCAACACTCAGCTTCATTTGCGCAACACCACCCTGCAGGACGAACGCGACCAGCTGGAGGCCGAGAACGAGGAACTCAAGCGGAGGCTCGAGGCCGCAGAGGGAGGCGCTGATGCGTCGTACAAGAAGGTCCACGGCGACGAGGAGGACCCTCGACTACACCAGTTGCAGACTGCACTGGAGGAGAGTGAGGAGGAGTTGTACGCCCTTCGTCAGACCATGGAGGAGGAGGAGGCTCGCCGGGCAGAGCAGGACGAGGAGATCCGGCGATTGGAAGGACTGGATGAGGAGTTGAATGTCCTCCGAGAGCAAGTCGACATGATCTCCCAGCAACACGGGTCCACCGTCCTCACTTCGGCAGATGATCGATCTCACGTCGAGGGAACGCAGGAGGAGGTTGCATCCGTCAAAGCCCAGCTGGAGGAGCGCGAGCGCCTCGTCTCGGATCTCGAGGGTTCGGTCGCTGCGGCCAAGGCTGACCTCGCTCGTCAGGGTCAAGTTCACTCGCAAAAACTCGCCCAGCTGGAGGCCGACGTCGAAGAAATCCTCAAGACGAGCCAGGCCGACTTGGACGACGCCCTAGAGCAGAAAGAGGAGTTGCACGCCCAGGCTTCAGTCGACAAGGCCGCTCTCGATAACAAATCGCTGGAGTTGGAGGCCGCCCTTAACAACTTTCAGCAGGCCACCACATCTCTCGATTCCGTCACCGTCCGAGTCGCGCTTCTGGAGGAGGAGCTTCATGCTGCGGTTCAAACCATCGAGCAAAAGGACGAGTTGATCAGCCGCCTCAGTCAACCCAGTCCCGATTCCGAAGCCGACGAGCGGTTCAAGGCTTTGGAGGTCGAACTGTCGTCGGTCAAGCTCGCCGCAGAGTTAAAGGAGCGAGAACTCCAGCACCATCTCGCCGACCTCACTCAACAGTTCGAGTCCACGACCTCTGAGCTCGATGCCGTTCGGTCGACTCTCGCCCAAACCCAGTCGGACGTTGAGCGCGCGCGGCAGGAATGTCAGTCGCAGGTCGAACTCGCCGAACGACAAGAGAAGGCTCTGTCAACCGCCGAAGTTGAGCTTGCGTCCCAGCAGGAGATGGTCGAGCAAATCCAAGCGAGGGAAGCCTCTCTCGCCGAGGAAGCGGCAGACCTTCAGTCGCAGCTTTTGGACCTTACCGACAAGCTCTCGTCGGCCGTTCGGCTCCAAGAGTCGCACTCGAGCAAGCAATCGCTGTTGGAGGCCGCCCACTCGCAGGCGCTCGAGAAGGCCCAGGCTGCCTACGAGGAGAGTCTGCAGGCGCTCGACGGCCAGCTACACGAGGTCAAGATGCAGTCAGCTCAGGACCGGGAGCAGCTCATCTCCGCCCGGTCACAACTCAAACAGGCGAACTTAAATCTCACTCCACGCCCCCGAAGCCGCACACCCCTCGCCTTCGACACTCCTGCCGGCCCATCAGACTACATCGTCGAAGACTTGCGCCAGCAGTTGCACGATGCCCACGTCGAGATCGGGCGCCTGCAGGCCGACATCGCCTCTTCGCCCTACAGACGAACCGCCATCGAAGCTCGAGACCTGCGCATCCAGGTCCTCGAGTCGCAAAAGTCCAACATCGACTCGCAGTTCTCGGTCCTCCGACGGCAGTCGAGGAAGCTGTACCTCAACTCGGCCAACAACTCTTTCAACACGACTGTGCCGAACCAGACCATCATGTCGGTCCGCACGCCTCAATCGGCTGGGCCTCTCAAGAGCGTGAGTGCTCTCAACCGTCTTTTGATAGCCTGCCAAACGCTGACGTGCCTTCGACCTCTTCGCAGATGCCCTGGCTGGATCAGACGCCTGATCTTCAGCCTGACGCTGCTCTCCTTGCCGAAGTGGCTCGTCTTCGACAGCAGCTCGACGACCTCAACGAACTCGTCGACGACGGTGTCGATAAGCTCAGGAACGCTGGATCGGACCAGACGGCTCTTGCGCAACAGCTTTCTGAGGCAAGGGAGGAGATCTCCTCTCTGCAAACGCAACTCTCGCAACTCCGTCAGCGGGAGATGAGCACCCCACTCGACCACGGTCGCCTTGAACGAGCGAAGAAGGCGTTGGAGGCCGATGTACAAGATCTGACGCAGGTAAGCCCGCCATCGCCCGCCATCGTCTCTCTCGCCGCATGCTGACAGTCTCTCTTCCTTCCAGGACTTGGATGCGACTCGGCGAGACCTTTCCAGCAAGAAGAGGGAGAACGCTTCTCTTCAGGATGACGTCCGAGCGGTCACCAGGGTAAATCTTTCTCATCTCTACACCACTCTGCCGCTTGCAATCCGTTTGCTGAGACAAATCCGATCCATCTACCTTTCAGGACTTTGAGGCCTGCAAGCGCGATCTGCAGGACGCAGAGGAGCACGTCGAAAGGCTTCAAGATCTTCTGGATCGTGAGTTGTCGCTTTGAACGTTCACCTATCTTCGCAGCGCTGATACTCGGCTGTCCCTCTGACAGGTGCTCGGAATCACGCCGATGAGGGATCGCGCGTTGAGGTCGATGAGCTCAAACGGGCGCGTTCTCAGCTCGAGAAGAAGATGCTGCGTGCCGAGCAAGAGCTCTCCGAGGTTTCCAAGGTCAATCAACGCAAACAGCATATGATAGGAGGCCACGCCAAACGCTGACGCTCTTTTTGGTTTCACAGCGTGCCTCTCAGCTCGTCTCGGAACTAGAATCTACACGGACGACCAACAGCGCTCTTCGATCGGAAATGGCTGCCCAGGCTGCTCAAGTTGACCGGCTCCGACACGTCCAAGCGGACAGCGCTCGAGACACGGTCGGCCGCGAGGGGACGCTGCGCGAGATTGCGGATCTGCAGCAGGATCTGCTCAGAACCCGGAGGGACGTCAAGTCGCTCGAGGAGGAGATCAAGTCGTCGCGCAAGAGGGAGGAGGCTGCCGAGCGACGAGAGGCCCGTCGAGGAGACGACGAGAACCAGGCCACTTCGAAGGAGTTGCAGACTGCACTCGCGAAGTAAGCTTCATTCTCTGTACCCCGATCCCTCCCTACTTCTGCATCCGCTGACCTTGAAAACCCTCTACAGCATCGACATGCTTAAAGCGCGACACAGGAAGGAGACTCAAGGTATCTTTGTCGAGGTCAAGCACCTCAAGGCTGTGATTTTGCGCGAGTCTACGTTCCGATCCGACCTGTCTTTGCAGAAGGAGTACCTTCTCATCCTCATTGGCCAGCTCTCAAGACAGTACGTTCAAAAAGCGTCTTGCTTCGCCCTTGCTTTGGCAGTCCTGACGACTTTTTCCTCGACATCTGCTCTGCAGACAAGCTCGCGTGTACGCCGCGATCGCTCAGCTCGGGTACCCTCACCCTTCCACAGGCCCCAAACGACGTTCCTTCAAGTCGGTCGCCCTCGCCGTCCTCATGACAATTCGAGTCAAGTACGTGCCTTTCGCGCTGTGTCAGTTCTTATCTCACGGATAATGTGCTGACGGACTGTGTCTTTCAGGAATGCGGCTGGCCGATGGTCTCGCGAGCTGGAGACCAGGCAGGCTTTGAAAGAGGCCCACGAGCGAGTGCGGGCAAGCCGTCTGCTCCAGCCCGTCGCCGATACTCAGAAACTCTCATCGAGCAACGCCCACCGACAGTCGTCGACGCACTCGGGCAAGCGCGATCACGACGCTCCTAGACGGCGTACCTCCAGTACCAACAACCTACCCCGATAGATCTATCTTCCTTGCCCTTGCTTCCATTCTCGGTACCCCACCTTCACGATCTTGATGTCCTGTTCTTGTTAAGGAGTGCATCGTATCCTTTCTCAGTCCATCTTTGCCTTCTCCTTGCCCGGCGTCAGAGTGGTTCGATTTGGGAGCCTGGCAGCCAGCTCGTCGATCTTGCGGAACTGCCAGGGGAACCGCGAAGGGTAGAGGAAGGGTCGGAGGTCGAAGCGGTTGTCGTCTGGTGAGTAGGACTCCTGCAGCGCGAAGAGCGAAAGGGCACAGACGGCCTGTCAGCCATCCGGATCGAGAGGTCTGCCTGCAAGCAGTCTAGACAACGTACCGCGTGATAGGAGGGAGTGATGGTCGTCATCTTGTGTCGGTTCCTGGCGTACTCGAAGAAAAACAGCTTGACCTTGCCAGCGATCTGCGTCCGAAACAAGACAGAGAGTTGGTCAGCCAGATCGCACCAGGCGAAGAAAGCGTGCAAGGCGTACCTCGACAGGTGACAGTCGTCCTCCCCACTCCTGGACAAGCTTGACAAACAGCGAATACGGACCGCACTTCTGGACCTTGCGCAGCCGACCGTAGACGGACAGGTCGTCGTAGGACATGCCCATGTCGACCTGAACATCCAGCAGGGAAGGCCAACAGATCAGTCAACGGTGGCGCAAGCAACGTCGGCAAGGAGAGGCCCGTACCTCGTCAGACTGTACGTAGTCCTCGGTGATGGGCTCAAGCTCAGCAGTAGGCGTCGCATGGATGAAGCTGTCAACGGGCGAAAAGGGTCAGTGTGGAGGTCTTCCTCTTTTGGGTGATCCTGACAGCAAGACGAGCACATACCTCTCGAGGATTGGCAGACGGAAGCGCTCTTGGCTGTAGGCGATGAAGCGCCTGAGATCAGTCTTGGAGATGCTGCCGATGGGGTTGATGTCGGCACTCGAGCAACTGCAAACCCAACAGGGTATCGTCAGAGAGTTTTCTCGTCTCGACAGGTTAGGGAGAAAGATACGCACTCGTACTTGGTAAAGTATCCCCTCAAACTCTCGTCGACGTTGGCGCTGCCGAGGACGAGCAGACCACCTTGTCGTCCGCGAACGAAAGGCAGAAGCTGAGCGAACATGTACGCCATAACCATCCGCAGTCGTGCCTGTCGGACCATCAGTAGAGGACGTCAGTTTGGAAGTACAAGATGTTGTGCAGGACAGGATGGAAGCCGAAGGAAGAGAACGCACCTGAATGTTCTGCAGAGCGAGGTTTTCGGCGTTCGACCCTCCGTGGAGCCTGTACTGAGGCTTGACGCCTGTAATGAACCCAAAGAGGTCTCGAACGGCCGAAACCAGCGAGTCCATGTTCATGTCGACGTGGTAGCTGTGCAAAAGTCGAAAGCAAGCAGCGCGTCAGCGATGGTTTTTATCTGAGCAGACAGAGGGAAGGAAACACACCTTCCGATGTCGTTGGCGAGGTCCTTGGCCCTCTTCCTCGTCTCCTCCGACGAGTTCTCCGTTCCCATGTAGCTGGTGTGGAAGATCCTTCCCGCAAACTCCTTGGGGTCGAGAGGGACGTACGACGAGTCCTCCGGCTCGCCGGCGATCCGCCTCGCGTCGGCAATGACGTGCTGCTCGCCTCGGTGGGCCGCCTCGGTGACGAGGACGCACATCGAGTGGACGATGCAGGCCGTTGCGCACGAGTCGATGCCTCCCGAAAGAGGGAGGAAATAGCCCTGCGTGCGAGACCGACGGAGGTAGTCCCAGAGCCAGCAGGCGGGTCCGAGTCTGTCGAGCAAGTACAAGCGCGCAATGAAGACCGTCAGCACGACACGTCTGTGTGGCTAGATGAGTTCTGAAGCGACAGCAGAAGGGACTCACGCGATCTCCTCCTCTGGCTCGTGGATCCTCACTTCACGGGCAGGCGTCTCCTCCCCTCCCTCCAGCTCCTCCCCACCCAGTCCCTCCTCCCCGCTAGCGCCCATCCCTAACTCCCACTCCTCAAAAATCCTGTGGTACCTCTCCGCCCCTGCCGCCTGCTGACTCCTCGAGCTCTTGGCTCGGTGCGCTCGGACGGAGGCGAGGTCGATGGTGGCGGTGACGACTTCGACGTCCGAGAGGGAGAACTGCGAACCTTGGGCGAGGACTTCGCCGTTGCAGACGATCATGGCGGATCCGTCGAAGTAGAGTCGGTCTCCGTCGCACCCTTGCTGGTTCGCATAGAGGTAGACACCCCCGACCTGATCAAGCAACCACCACCACGCGACCGCACAGTTTCAGTCTTCGACCCACTTTGTGCTGAGGAGAGCGGGCGAGAGTAAAAGAAACGCACCTTCTCCGTCGCCTCCTTGATCAGGTTGACCCTCGTCGTCAACTTTCTCAACTCGTGGTGGCTTCCGCTCGAGTTGGTGAAGATCTCGACTCCGTCCAGTCCCATCAGGACGTGTGGTCTGTGATTGCCCAGAATGAGAGGGAAAGCACGTTCGCGAGTGTCAGTCCATCTCGTCTCCTCGAGCGAGGCGGTGAAAGACGGGCTACGTACGCGGCAGGAGTAAAGAGCTCCTCGCACAGCTCGACGCCGATGCAAGTGTCCAGCGTTTGGATTACGGCGTCTCCGAACGGAACCTTGAGCTGACCGGTGACCTTTCGGACGACCGAGGGCAGGAGGTGCTCCTCGTGCTGCTTGTGCTTCATCCAGGGCGTGAAGTACCGGAGTTCTCTCTGCGGTATGGTTTGCGCGTCCCCAGAACCCAATCGCAAGCAGTCAGCCAGGGTTCGCGTGAAGCGTGTCGGAGAGAGCGCATAGAGGCAGAGGGGGGAGAGACGTACGTAGCAGCCATCGTTCGCCATCCACATCTTGGGTCGAATGAGGAGGATCTTGCGGTCCTTAAAGATGACTCGACAGTTGTACGTCACGTTCTTGTGCGTGATTGGCCTGCAAGAAGAGCCGGTTAAGGTCAGTGCTCGCTCCTCCTGATCCGTTGTGACAAGCCATGATAAATGATTGAGAAGGGAGACTTACAGGCCGACGTCGACGAGGATACCTTGGGCGACGGGGTCGTCGATGATCTCGGCCAGTACCTCTGCAGAGTGGGTCATCGTGTCTCCCTCCAGAAAGTGGTCAAGGCACCCATAGCCACTATCCCATACCCGTCGAGCAAAGGCGCGTCCGAGGTCACTACAATGTCTCCAAGAAGGGGACGATGGGAAGGGAACAGACGAGATCTCGAGCTCGGGCCCAACACGTAGCTTCGCACCTCGCTCTTTGGCGATCCTGATCGACTCAAGGATCCGGTCCTTGTTGCCCTGGAAGTCGAGGGCCCACTGGTTGAGCGAGCTGATAGGGTCAGAAAGGGTCGTCTGGGGTCAGCTGCCGTTGTTCCATCCAGCCCCAGGTCGAGTGCTCCGGAGGTAGGCCGGAGGGAGGAGGACGCGTACCATCTGGAGACGGAGAACAACGACAGCGTCAGCACAACCGAGCACAGAACGAGCAGTCAGAAACAGCGAACGTACGTTGCGAGGGTGATCAAGGGTGCCATTTGTTTCTGGCTTGGGCCGGAGATTGCTGCCGTTGGTGGTTCGACGACGCTCGAGCTCGCCCCCAACGACCATACCCAACCCTACACAATTCATCCAGCATGGACGACTCGAACTACGGCATCCAGTCCATCAACTCGTCCTGCGCCTCCTTGACATCCGACGACGACGACGATGACCGAGGAGGAGGACCGTCCTCTGACCCTCCCACCGTCGACGCCCCTACACCGCCGGACGACGATAGCGGCCCACCCGGATCCTCGCCTTCTTCTGCCTCGACTGTCCTCGACCTGGCACCCATGGATCCGTCGCTCGGATCTTCTGCGACGTCTCTGACGCTCGACGACCCGGAGCAGACGCCGTCGCTGCCTTCGGACGCTGCCTTCCCGGGGCCTGGTCAACCAGCACGCGACTCGCCCTCCTCAGACACTCCTCCCTTGCCTCCACCGAAGGCCCCAGCCTGCTTCCTCGCCCAGGACCCGCGCACACCCTCCTCCCCATCTCCTCTCCTCACAAGCAGCTGGACGACGCCTCTCTCCTCCTCTGTTTCCTCACTCGCTCCCTTGACGCCGGATATCCAGCGGAGCCCAAGCGCACGGACGACGCGCAGTAGCCACGATACCGACTCCTTAGCCTCGCTCGACGACGACCATCACGCCCTCGATCAGAGGTCGTCGAACGGCAACCTCATCCTGCCGACCATCTCGTCGCTGTCGAGCACTCTGCGAGACCCAGGGGAGGTGTCTCGTGTGGGAGAAGGCAGGACCCGGTTCGCCCTCGTTGGAGCGGAGGTGGCTGGTCGAGAGTGGCTCGTTGGCAGGCTGGCGGACGTCTTTGGCGTCATTGGTGGGTGGAAGCGAACTGCAGGTGAGGCTTCGGGTAGAGTGCTGGTCGACGACGAAGAGAAGGAGCTCGTTCTGACCCTCCATTCAATCGAAACTGTGCGTTATCCTCCCTAATCCTCATGGCAAACGACAACGCTGACCGTTCGAGTCATCTTCTATCAACCAGGATTCCGTCCAAGACCTGGATTTGACGATCAAGAACCTCCACAGTCCTCTTCTCCAACAACTCGCTCCACTCGTCGGTGGACTTGGGCTGCCGGACCTGGTTGACCTGGCCAGAACGGGTAAAGGAAGAGGACCTGGTGGATGGGTGGACTGTGTCCTCGTCTTGGTCGACCAAGGCACGTTCCCTACAGAGTACACTTTTATTTGACGTGCGGCTGACCTTGTTGCTCGCTTAACAGAGAAACTCGAGGAAACGCTGCTGGCGGCCGCCCACCTCGCCCAGATCGCACCGACCCTCCTGCTCGCGCCGCCTTCACTCAATCTCCCCTCCATCAACCACCTGGGACCCTTTCTCAACCCCTCCTCGTACGATCAGACGACTTCGCCTCCGGCAGGACGACTTACAGTTTCGCTGCTCGCCCTCGACCCTCTCCGCGCGATCCTGACAAAGGACGGTCGACAGGAGCTCGCCAGATCAGCGGGCGAAGGATTCGGTCGACACCTTTCAAGCCTCCTGTCTCAACCTGTCCACGCAGATGGGTTGGCTCGCGAGGATGAGGACGAAGAGGGAGAGGGCATGGATTCCTCCATCCACACCTCTCTTTACTCCTACATCCCACCCTCGCCCCTCTCTCAGTCCTTCTTCGGCACCATCAAAGACTGTCCATCTTGTCTTCCCCCTTCGACCACGGCGGACTTTGACCCGCTCTTCCTCCCAACGACCGTCTACGCGCTCGCCCACCTGTCGGCCCGAGCCTGGCGCGCGAGGAGGTCGCAGATGTGGTCGGTCGGATGGGCCGTCCTGAGTGCTGCGGCTGGATTGTGTGTCTGGGGCGTGCTGAGTGGGTGTTTGATGGGCTGGAAGGAAGGGTGGGGTTGGAAAGGCTGGTGGAGCTCGGTTGGGTGTTGATTTCTTTTCTTCTCTTCCTTTACTCGTTCTGGTTGTACATACCTTTCCACGTCCCCTTCTGCCTGCGTTGTATACCTTTCCTTCCTGCGTTCCTTCGAACGTCTACGTTGTACCTCTCTTCCGTCTCATCGTCCAGCGTCTCTCCTCGCTGGTCCTTTGTGCGCCTCTCATCTCTTCCGCTTTTGTTGACACCTTCTTGATGATCTTCTTCTGCTTGCCTGTGCCTCTGTGCGTGCTTTCGGGGAGAGAGAGAAACAAGGAGCAAAGCGGAACGGTCGTGATATGTACAAGAGCCCTCGAGACCACCACATATCCTTGAAACGCGACCTTTGGGGGGGCCACTCAGTCCATCTCTTCGTCCTCCGAGTCCGACAGCCCGTCCTCTCGCCCAAACTCCCCTTCCATCTCCTCCTCCTCTTCCTCGTCCTCAGACTCGATGAAGTCCAGCTCGACCGGCAGTCGGACCTCGAACGGGTTGAGAGGCGGGTGGACGTTCTTGTGGGCCAAGAAAATCATGCCGAGGCCTCGTTGGTCTTCTTCCGTTCGTCGGGGTGACAGAACCCACTCTGTGAAGGACGGATGCGTAAGGTAAAGGTTCTCCCAGCGAACAAGGGCGGAGTATGGCCCATTCGTGTCGACATGCTTCTTGTTCACCTCGAACCAAAGATTGCGGCAGAGGAGGCCGTGCCACTCTGGCTCGTCTTCGTCCATTTCCGTGTCTGGGAAGGTGAGCAGGTGGACTGGAAGTGCAGGCGAGGACAGGCGGGTCGAAAGAAGCTGTCGATTTCGTCGCACTCGGCTTCCATCCATCGTCCAAGGAAGTCGAGCGCAGAAAGCTGGAGCGTGACCTCGAACAGGTGTCCGTGCGACGGTCGTCGACAGGAGATGCCTTCGACGAGGTTGAAGTACACCAGGTCACCTCCTCGGCCCTGGACGATGATCATTTCCAGAGAAGAGCAACGGGCGATGTCGATCATGTAGTGGGTCCACCTCCAGCCGGCGACCCCGAACCGTTCTCCGTAGTCCTCTTCATCTTCGTCCGCTTCTTTGATCAGAACGAGGTCGACGCATTTGAGGGTGATCGACAAAAGCGACTCGACTCCTATCTTCGATGACCTCAGGACGTCCTTTAGTCGACACAGGGGGCCTTCCGACATCGATGCCTGCTTGCCGTCGAGGGTGATGGAGATATGTTAAATGGACCGGATCAGAGCCTGGAGTTCGGACTGATCGAGCTCCTTCAGCATGACCGGGACCCTCCTCAGGCGACGAGCTGTGGTGAGACGATTGGGCGGAGGAGTAAAGTTGAGGGTGGAAATGTCGATAGAAGGCCCTTGAGACTCGAAAGAGGCCGAGATCGAACGAATCGTCGACAGGGACGAAAGCGAGTATGACGTCCAACAACTATGGGACGGAGAACTGACTCTGTGAAAGTTTCAGTGTGTCGGAGGGATGGTCAGCCCTGCGATGGTCGTGCAATTATGAGCGAGGAGATCCTTGCACGAGACCTTTTTCGACGAGATCGAACGGAGGGCACCATCCGACGAGCGCAGTTCTCTGCTCAGTCGAGGCAGGATCTTCGAGATGGGACCTCCCACTCTGTCGAAGGCTACGGTGAGGCGCTTGATCGAAGAAAGGGTGACCGGACGAGCTTCTGAGGAACTATCCTTGAGCATGCGCGAGAAGTTCCTCATGCGCTCGGAAGAGGCGAATCGGATGTGTTGGTAGAGCCGTGGTAGAGAGGTTGTCGAGGAAGGCTCGGGAGACCCGAAGGAGAGCAGGGTTGAAGGACTGACCGACTGGTACGAAGGACAGAATGAGATCCAATAGTTGCCGGATGTGAAAGAGGTTCTGGTATCCCAGGAAGCGCAAAGATGATCAGTCCAAGACCAGAGGAAAAGGAGAGCGAGGCAAGGAGCGGTGAGGGAGGAAGGGGCGCGACATACTAGCGAACCACCCTCTTCAGCCTTGGGCGGAGACGTCGCGCGAGAGCTTCCCACCCCCATCGTCTGCGATCAAAAAAAAGACTCGGTCAGTCCACTAAGCTCTGCCCAAAGTTTGAAAGCAAACTGTACAGGTAGACGTACATTCGTTCCGCCGACTGCGCACGCCCCTCCCATTTGACCTCGCACTTTGTCTCTGCTCCTCGACCGACCGTTGCCGACCCTCCGCCCTGAGCACAGGACACAAACGATGAAGAGAGAGAGAGAGAGAGAGAGAGAGAGAGAAGAGGTCAGTCAGAGCTCACCATCCACCTCAGACCAGGGTGAAGATGCCATGAGAGGACGTACGCTACAGTCTCCAAAATCCTCCGCCCCGTTCTAAGCTGCTCCGTCGCCCTCCCCACTGTTGCTGTCCAGCAGCTTGAGGTTGGCCTTGAAGGCCCTGATGAGCTCCGACTCGTCCATGAGAGGGGTTGGGAGATCTCTTGCTGGCCGTCCGAGATGAGAGAGGAAACCTGACGAAAGGGCGTTTGAGCGGAGGAGCGTTGGGCAGGAGGTCAGGTCTCGAGGTGAAGGGAAGATCAGTGAAGTCCGCTCAGGCGATTCATGGCCCTCCTCCACATCTTGCGAGAAGTCAGCGCAACAGACAGAGTCCTTAGGCAGGACATCTATGAGTTCTGAACAACACCTGCCTGCGAGGAGTTATAGGTGGGGTGGAAAGGGGGGAAGCTCTACTCATTCTATCGAGCCCTGCTGCTGCTCGCCGATCAGCGACTCGTGCTTGATGACCTCGCCCTTCTCGTCCAGGGTCAACTTGAACAGCGGTACCTCCTCCTCCCCATCGTCCTCCTCCGCACCCGCCTTCTCGGCACCCTCCACAGCGGGCGTCTCGTCCGAAGCGCCGGTCGGGTCCGACTTCTTGTCGTTAAGGATCATCCGTCCAACAAGCCACATGGCAACTTCCTTTGCGTCGGCCATCTCGGCCTCTCCGACGGGTGTGAACCCGACCGAGTTCTTGATGTCGATCAGCGAGTCGCCTGGTGAAGAAGGGGAGAGGACGAGGGCTTGGGCGAGAGGGAGGTGCGAGTTGAGGGCTGCCCAGTGGAGAGGAGTGGATCCGGACGAGTTTTGGCTGGAGAAGGAAGACGAAGGGAGGAGAGGAATAAGGTAGTCGGCCAGCTCTGTTGCAGACATAGGGAGCGAGGATGGTCAGTTCAACTTCAGAGGTCGAGTGGTCGCAGCGTCAGGGAAGAGCAAGGTGGACACCCCCTCCCCTTCCTCCTTCCTCGGTAAGAGACGCACCCAAGTGTCCGTTACCGCAGACGTAGTGCAGGCCAGTCGTTCCTCGCTCGTCCTTGGCCTCGACAAAGGCATCCACGCCGTGGGTGTCGATGAAGGTCTTGAGCTCGTCCAGCTCGCCGTATCGGCAGTTGAGGAGGACCTCCTCGAGCTCTTCGGGGGAGGGAGACATGTTGAATTGAAGCTTTGAAAACGAGTTTGGGAGTTGACCGTAGACCTTGAGGAGCGCCTGAGAGCTGGCGTAGGATGTTACGGATCAAGGTAGAGGGAAACTGAAGGGAGGGTGTGAGGGTCGGAGGGGTGAGCGACCGACCCAGGATTCAAATTCCTGCGGTCCCGTCTCTCTGCCTGCTCCCCCAAACGCCAACGCATCTACAGCACCCTTACTCTCTCCCAGATCAAGCACAGGACACGTTAGGGACCTCCTCCTGTCTTTCCAGTCGACCTTCGAAGAGAAGGACAGCTGAAAGCCGAGACTCGTCCGTCGACACCTCCCTCCGGCCGCTCAGCCCACGACTTGCGCCGCGCTGGCCCTCACTCCGTCGCGTCACTCAACCCAGCAAGATGGACTCGCCCTCCCGACCGTCGTACCGGCCCAAGAACCCCTCCCTGCTCTCTCGGGCACTGGCGAACCAGGCCTCGCCATCTGCCTCTGGCTCCGGGTCCGCCTCCGCCTCCTCGCACTCGTCGCCGAGATCGTCCCTCTCCAACTCGCTCTCCATCGGCACCTCGCCCTCATCCTACGCTACCCCACCTCGCAACAGGCCCGTCTTCCTCCCTCTCAGTCCGGCGAGCGTGACTCGAGGTGGAAGTACAGTCCCGTTTGACTTTGCGGGGAACGAGCGAGCTGGGAGAGAGGCGATGGCCAGGACGCCCGAGGTCAAGGCTGGAGGAGGAGGCGTAGGAGCGGGCAGGGAAGTCGTCCCCAGGAAGAGGATCGTCCGGAGGAAGAGTCTTGTCCAGAGGTGCGTCGTTGGAAGCCAGTATGGCTTGTGTCAAGTGAAACCAAGACGGCTGATCTCGCACCCGCGCGTCTCCAGGGTCAAGGACCTCCCCTCAACACTCGTGGACAAGGTCGTCTTCTTCTCGCTCAACGTCAACCTCGATGCGCTGGCCCGTCCACTCGGACTCTTCCTCGCCGTCCTCCAGTTCCTCCTCCGAGCGCCAATGTGGAGGAAGACGGCCACCGTCGGTCGGAAGAGCGTGTTGAGAGCTGCTGGGAGTGCCGGCGTTGAGAATCGAAAGTGGGAAGGCCGGTTCGGGGACGTACCGAAGGTTGCAAAAGAGAAATTGATCAACTTGGTATGTTGGCATGTTCCTCCAGCTCCTCGCTCGCGATTCGACCGAGACTGACGGCACACTTGCGGATTGGCCAGACCACCATCCTCTCTCTCCTGCTGTTGCTCATCTCGCTCCTCAACGCACTGTACCTCTTCTCGCGCCACCGGTCTTATCGCCTTCAGATGAGGTCGAACCCTCAGTCAGTTGGGTCGCCGAACGCAAAGGTCGTGGACGTGGACGACCCGGTAGAGGACACCTTCGGAAACGGCCTGAGTGCGGACAGGCGGGGCTGGCTGGAAAATGTTCAGAGGAAGGAGTTTTGGCTTGACGGACTCAAGATGGTCCTGTTCGTCCTCCTTCCGTTCATCTACTTCCACAAACCTCAACTGACGCGCTTTGCTGCGATTTGATAGACCGTACCTCAACCCGCTCCCACCCCTTCGGTACCTGCTCTCCCTCCCCCCTCCCTCCCGTCCCCCGACGACACGCTCCAAAAATCGGGTCATCCAACTCGAGATCTGGCACCCACCCACCTTCTCCCTCGCCCTCTTCTCCGTCTTCCCCCCGGCCTCCAGCCTGATCCTCCACTTTCTCGTGCCGGACGCGCCGATCAAGGCGGCCATTTGTGCGCTTGTTGTTGGATACAGTGGTGAGAGAGTGGGGGGGATGTGGGAGAGGCGAGGGAGGGACAGGGAGGTTCTGGGAGGCGAGGTCCTGCGAGAGTACGATCAGCGTGTGAGTCGTTCTTGCTGCACGCTCTCGAGTCTCTCGAGGGAACAATGAAACTGACCGATCGATTTGTTTCGACAGTTCGTCTATCCGAGTCTCTTCAAGCAGCGGAAGGAGGTTGGGGTGTCGACCAGTCAGGCCGAGATGGTGTGGTGAGCGGGCCAGGCAGAGGGAGCACAACTGTCTCTCACACCTGTGCTCTCCCCCGTCCCTTGGGCCGACCAATCTCATGATTCTGTTCAGCACTTTCAAAGCGACCTGTCGGCCTGACAAGACATGACAGGCTTGCAAAGGGAGCTGTAGACTTGTGTCCGACTGTGAGCTCTGGCCTCGCAAGTTGGCTCGCGACGCGCTTCTCTCCGCAACCACGACCTTCGACAGTTTGCCCTGGCTCCCGCACCCGAGCTCCCAGACCTCCTCGGACGGACCTCTACTCATCTCATCAGCTCGGAAAGCCCTCTTCAACTACCCTCAAGGCGTGTTGATCAAGGTCGAAGGACTCAGACCGCTGCCTTTCTGAGGGCCCAACGACACTCTCGCGACAAGTCTCTCATCCACTTCTCCGGCCTCCTCAAACGCTCGTAGCGCAACCGCCCACCTCCTGCTCAAACGACACCATGGCGGGGGACTTTAACGGGGCTGTACCAGAGACCACCAGGCTCCCGACGGGCGAAGTCGTGCGAGTGAACGGTTCGTTTCCTCCTCTTTGGCCAGCTGCCCACCTTACGCGTCCCCTTCGTTGACCAGCCTCTCTCCTTTCTCGTGCGCTTGTGGGGGGGTTTCAGACCATGTCTTCTGCCAGACGCCATTCATCGGACATGCCTGGGCCGTCTGTAGGATTATGGAGATCTTGCGACCTGCTCCGGCAGCTGTTGGCCAGAGAGCGCCGGGGGAGGAGAAGGTCAAGGAGGGAGAGATGAGGGTCAAGCTGGCCGTCTACCTGAGGTAAGAGCAGTCCTTCCCTCAATCAAACCGACCTTCGACCCGATACTGACTCCCTTCGACGCCTTTTCGTTCTTGCAGACCTGAGTAAGGAGACCTTGCCAAGTCCTCGCCTAAGCGAGTATGAGCTGATGCGAATTATTCCTCGCCTGCTCTTCCTTCCGACCCATAGCGAGGTCCGTGGTCATCCTTCTCGTCCATGCCGTCGAGCTCGGTCCCTGACCGCTTCCTCTTCTTGTCCTCTTTCAGGTGAACGGACGACACAGCAAGGACAACCGTCTGCTGTTCGCAGCTTTCAAGTCGTTTATTCACCCCGTCTCGAATCTCCGAGGCAGGTGCTACGGTTCGTCCTCTCGCACCTTTTTCACCTGCCACTGCCCAGCCCTGAAGTCTCGGTGCTGAACCCCATCTCTCTTTGTTTCCTCTTACAGTAAAGCACAAGTCTCACATTGACGACCTTGCCGCCTGGAAGAAGGAGCCGAATCATTTCTACTACGAGAAGCTCTACGACGAGTACCTCAAGCGCGACTACGAGGTCGTAGGCGTCAAGGCCTTCCTCAACCGTTCGTCTTCCTCTCCACCTTCACTCCACCTCCTATTTGCTGACAATTGATCTTCCACTTGTTGATTTCCTAGTGCCGGACGAGATCAGGGACATTTTGCTTGAGCGATACTCGTTTCTCGTCTGCGAGAAAGAGGCGTTCTCAGAGTACTCTGTCGAAAAGCAGAGCTGCAAAGTTTGCCTCAAGTGGGCCAGTCCGCCAGACTCGGTACGATGCAGGTAGGTTTTTCGATCTTGCTGCCGTCCTTGCGAGGACTCTGCTTGGGTGGCTGACCTTGCCTCTCTTCACTTCGCAGCGTCTGCGCCGAGAGCTTCCACATGCGATGCTGCACTCCAAAAGTGTCTAGCAAACCCATCCGAGGGTACAGGTACGTTCGAGCGCAGGGCCTTTCTCTTCCACGCCAGCAGATGGGAGGCTGAGCCAGTTCGCATCTGCCTCTTTGCAGCTGGACATGCGCACCGTGCTACATCCAGCACGAGGCCGACGTCAACAACCACCGGGTGCCGACCAAGCCCAAGTTGGAGAAGGCTCTGAAGACTGCCGCAGAGGCGGCTGCCAAGGTGCCGAGTGCGGACAAGCGGCTGAAGATCTTTCGAGGGTGGCCGATGCGGTATCTGGGGTTGCACAATCTGGCGGAGGACACGATGGGTGCGTCTACTTTACCGCTTTCGCGCCAGTCAGTCGACTGACGGTTCGTCCTTTCCTTTCTCGCAGATGCGGACGACGGCATCTTTCCGCGCACCATCTCGAGAGTTGGCACCAAGTTTCAGGCGACATGGTTACCCGAGGTCGGAGATCTCGAGCGGGGGGAGGACATCTACGAGAGGGGAGGGGATGAGACGGTAAAGTTGAAGTCAAAACCTTGTCCTGAAGGCGAGAACACTTCATCGAAAAGTCCTGTTCCGCTTGAGACTGACATGTTTCTTGCGCCGACCTTTCCAGTGGACGAGATGATGGAGTACGGCGGCAACAGTCAGCGCTCGCCAGAAACCTTAACAATCAGCGCTCGCGAACAACTCCTCTTCCTCGCCTCCCACATGTCATGTGAGAGAGCCTGGCGTGTGTTTCAAGACTCAAGACTCACGCAGGTTGACAAGATCGAGGTGAGTTTCTTTCTTCTCGTGCGCTCGCTCAAAGACCTGCTGACCCATCCCTTCTCTGTCCACAGCCCTTCACACCCAGTCAGCTACAAGCCCTCGTCAAGTCACTCGCTGAGCACCACGGTCTCGACTCTCACCACGCCTCCCTGCTCACCGGTCGATCTCCAGGTCACTGCGTTCGGAAGTACCGCGAGTGGAAGGAGCAACGGCTACGCGAGTTCTTTCTCGACAAGTACCCCACCGACCCGCAGTACAAGGATAACCCATCACCGGAGTACCCTCTCTTCGGCGAGGAGGGTCTCCTGGCGGAGAAGGACCTCATCTACACCAAGGCGGTACGAGGCGTCACCTCCTGCTCGACCTGCACCAAGACCAAGACGGCCCGGTGGTGGACGATGATCCACGAGGACTTTGACGGCATCTACTGCGAGACCTGTCACGACTCCTTCCTACGCTACAGTCAACTCCCCAAAAAGCCACCGCCGGAGGTCGCCCCCAAGCCAAAGGTCGAAAAGCACAAGGCGGACGAAGAAGTGCTGGACGGCGAGCCGCCTCGACAAAAGCGCAAGGTACGCCAGGTCTTCAGCTGTTCTATTTCTTCGCCTCAAAATGCTGACCTTGTCGTCGCTCCCTCTTTGCGCTCCTCTTCAGTACGTCCGCAAAACCCAACCCGTCCCTCCTCCCCCACCCCCACCCCAAGGCACACCTGCTCCCGTCTACCGACCGCCACCGAAACCTCTCCCGTGCGCCTGCTGCAAGATTCACGATCCAGCCAACCCTGTCGCTCGCTGTGCGACGTGCTCTTACTCGATCCATCCTGCCTGCTACGGTATCGAGGACGAGGCTTCCGTCACGCCCGACTGGCTTTGTGCCCTGTGCTCCAACGTCGAGACTGAGCAGTACCGCAGGGTCCCTCGTTGCGTCCTGTGCCCGTCAACGTGGAAGACCAAGGGCCCTCCTCCGACGGTCCCTCAGCAGACGCCACTGCAGGCCCTCAAGCCGACGCTGGAGGGCAACTGGTGCGTCTTTCCTAGACACTTCCTGATGAAAGAGCCTGAAGATGGCCATGACTGACAAACCCGCTTTGCGTTTGACAGGGCTCACATTTACTGCAGCGTCTTCCAGCCTGCGACCTACCTCTCTCATCCTCCAGCGTTGAAGTTGACCGAGGGTGTACACTTGGCCGAGCGGGAGGCCAGGATTCAGGTGCGTCCGCAATGAATGCATCAAGGCTCCTGAGCTGCAAGCTCACAATGTTTCCTCTCTCTCTATTCAGCCTTGCTCGATCTGCCATCGGGCCAATCAAGGAGTGGTTGTGGCGTGTGCCGACTGCACCGACGTCTTCCACGTCTCCTGCGCCTACAAGCAAGGGTACACGTTCGGGATGGAGATCAACCTTGTGCGTCTCGCCTTGAGCAAGAACGACTCTCTAGTCCGACTGACATTTCGCGCTGCAATCACCTTAGGTCAAGTCGTCTCGCAAGGATATCAGCGTCGTCAAGTTCCAAGAGGAGCGAGGCATGTCAGTCTTCTCCTGGCGTTCCCCTTCCCCTTGCAGAGGACGTCAATACTGACGACCTCTGTCGTCCCACTCCCACAGCATGAACGCCAAAATCATCTGCAAGAAGCACGACATTGAAGGTCGACTGATCTACCCCGTACACGAGAAGGACGAGTCGACAGGCCAGACGGCGTTGCAGACGTACGTCGACACGTACAAGACCGCCCCGGTCAACTCGTCCGCCCACCCTACGCTTCGCCGAGCAGAGATCCTCCAGCGAGAGTTGTCGGTCGGTTCGCCGCCTCGGTCGAGTGCGTCGGAGGAGACGAGTTGCTGTCGGTGTGGCGTTGCGTACTCGGTGAGTTCTTTCCAACCTCACAGGTTCTGTTCTGGCGATGGGACCTTACTGACTTCGCTGCGAACCTCTTTTCGCAGCCGAAATGGTGGACGACGGAGAGCGCCGCTCGAGAGACTGTCTGCCATCGGTGCTGGCTCAAACCAACACGACTGAATTCCCCTCCAGCCAAGGTCGACAGTTGACGATCTCGATGAGCTTCTCAAACACTCTCGCTCGCTTGCACAAGCTGGTCCAAAAGTGGAAAGAAGAACAACATGTACAAGTCACGACCAACAGGGCTAGAAGCGCTACAGTTGGAAAAAAGAGGGCAAGTCGAGAACGGGTAGGGAAGTCATCCGTCTACTAAGCGACCTTGGAAGTCCCGTCGTTGGAGTCGACGGCCTGCTCGATGGCATCGTCGGCCTCCTGCTCCTTGGCCTATCGAAAGGGGAGATTGCGAGTCAGCAAGGCCGATCGAAGCAGGAGGGAGAAGAGAGGGATGCTTGGACGTACAGCGTAGTCGACCTCGTTGCCTCGGGTCTTGCTGTCGTCGTCGAGGACATTGTCTTGGTCGAGTCCGTCGATCTCCTCTGATCAAACCCAACCAAAGCGATATCAAATCAGCTCATCGCCCTGGTGTTACGAAAGAAAGAAAGAGAGGGGACGTGCGCTGGCCAACCTCGCCGACCGGCTCAGACTTCGAGACGTCAACTTCTCCATCGGGGTTGTACTCTTCACCCTCGTTGACGATAGGCTCCGACGCAGGGGCAGGCTGGCCGGTAGATCGTTGCTGAGCGCCTTCGGACATAGTTGAACTTTGATTGATAGCTGTTGGTAGGTCGGGACAAGGGGGAGATGGGACTGTGGGAAGGTAGTTGAGGAAATGACGGAAGGAAGATTCGATCTGACAGACGAGACTCCGATGGTCGTTTTTATACTTGCCCCTGTGAAGGCAGAACGTCATGCAAGAATCCCGATCTTGGGCTCGGATGGTCCCGAGAGGATGAACGGCTCCCATTAAAAGTAAGCTCGTTGGAGGGGAGGCGTTCAGGCTGCTTGTGTCGATGATGTCTTCGATCTTGACAGGCAGAGCTCCAATCCGTCCTTGCGCAACGTCACACAAGACTCGGGTTTTCCACTTTCTCAGAAAGAAAAAAAATTGCTCGGTTTTCTGCTTAGTCTCGTCGCGAGATCGAAGTAAGAGGGAGGAGTCATGCTAACGGGCAGGAAGGAGGGAAGGGAGTGGGGGTGGAGGGGAAGGGACAAAAGGGGGGATTACAGAACGCGCCGCGCGACGACCTTTGTGCGCACCGATCAGAGAAGCAACAGGTCGCGATGGAGAAGAAGGGTGTCGCAAAAGGAGAGGGTGATACAAAAGAATGAAAGAAAGGACAGTTGAGGCGAGTTGAGGAAAAGAAGAGGGGTTAGGAAAAGCATCCCGACAACAGAAAAAACAAACGAGCTATGTACGGAAACCACTTCCTACCCCCGCATAGCAAGCCTCAGAGCTTGGCCATCGAAACCCCCCTCTTGAGACACTCCCTCGCGCCCTCAACCATGGAGTCGACGATCTCCTTGGCGGGGAGGATGTCGTGGATCGACCCTGCGACCGTGCCCATCCTTTGTAGCGCGAAGGAAAGGGGAGCGGAGGGACGAGACGACCGGCATTGAGCGTAGAACGAGAGGTGAAGATGAGACATTCGGGTTTAGCTCGAACTGTCCTTCAGAGGATAAGGAAGGCTGGGAAAAGGGGGGAAAGGAGGGGGTTAAGAGAGAGAGAAAAATAAAAGACGCACAGCCACATCCTCCCCTGCAAACTCTTCTCCGGGTGACTCTTCAATTCCTCGTCATGCGGAATCACACCCTTGCTCGTGAGGGCCTTAATCTCGGCTTGGCGGTTCGTGTTCCAGTCGGCTACGTAGTCGGTTCGCCTCACTCGGAGAGGGCGGCCGGTGTAGATCAGGGTTGTTTCGACGTCCTGCGTTACCGTTGCGTTAGCCGACATCAAACAAGGGTTGGAATGTTAGAGAAAAGCAAGACGAGAGAGAGAAAATGGGAGGGGGGAGGAGGAGAAGGAAGAAAGAGAAGGAAAGAAAAGGAACGCACATCGTACCCAGCCCCAACGATAAGCTTCTTGTGATACTCCGGCGCACTGGCCTCTGTAGAGCTGACAAACCTCGTCCCGACCCAAACTCCCGCGGCACCGTTCATGAGCGCGGACGCGAGACCTCGACCATCGTAGATCCCGCCTGCGGCGAGGACCATGACTGGTTCGCCCGTGAGGGGGGAGGTGCGCTTGGAGGCGAGGTCGACGCAGGCTGGGATGAGGAGCGAGGTGGGGACTTTGTCGAGTTGAAATGAAATTTGTAGAAAGAGACGAATGTCAGAGTTGAGAGCTTTGGGGTCAAGGTGAAGCTGCAGGACTCAACCGTTTCCAGTGTGTCCGCCGCCCTCGGCGCCTTGGGCGCAGATGATGTCGACCCCCGCATCGAGCGCGTACCCGACGTGCTTGGGATGTCCAACCTGTTGACATCCCCGTCCCATCCAAGATCCAAGCCAAGGTCCAAATGATGAGCAAACTTAAACCCACAGCGGGAAGGGGGGAGGAGAGGGTAGGAGAGGAACGAACCATGTTCATGACCACCACCCCAGCCTTGTGGAGTGCGTCAACGGCCTCCTTGGGAGGAACACCAACAGCGCAAACGAACAGGGCCGTCTTTTCCTCGATGATGACTTTGATTAGGTCCATCAGCTAGCGAGCGGTCCAGGGATGAGAAAGCAGGACGGGGGGTGTCAGTCTGCGTAGGAAGAGGAGGGATAGAGAAGAGCAGGGGAGACGGACGTTGCCCTTGGTGTAGTCCTGATTGGCAGAAGACAAAAGGGATAGAGTTCAGTCTGTGGCATCAAGTTAAAGAAGTGTAGCACACGCCAAGTACATGAATCTTTTGCAGTTGAACGCCTCCATCCGAAGGGAGAGTGAAGGAAAGAACAGAAAACGCACATAGTTGGTCTTCCTCGCGTCCCCTCCTCGGGCGGTCTTGCCCACGGCGGGGATGAGGAGGTCGACACCAAAGGGAAGGTTAGGGGATTCGAGGTGGGACTTGATATCCTGGATCTGACGGCGGAGGTGCTCGGGCGTCTTGTGAGGATGTCGTGTACAGAGGAGAAAGAGAGGCGGGCGGGCGTGTCAGCGGAGTGAACATTGTGGATTGAGTAGGAATAGTAGAGAGAGCGTACGTAGCCTGACGAGATAGCATGGGGAAACGTAAAGCCAAAGGTACGGGAGTCAGCGCCAGATGGGTTCGAGCGAGCGGACCGCCTCCCCTTCCTCCCTCCTCCCCTACCGAGACCGAAGAAAATAAAAGAAGACCGCACCGAGACCTCCGATGACTCCGATCCCACCTGCATTGGAGACGGCTGCTGCGAGCTCTGGGCCGGCGGCGACGTTCATCCCTGCGACAGCGAAAGCACGAGGGAAGGAGACGGGATTCAGATGCCTGCAGAGAGAGAGAGAGAGAGAGAGAGTGAGAGAGACGTTTACCTGCGAGTGAGATGGGGTGCTGGATGTTGAAGAGCTTGGTAAAGGGCGTGGTGAAGATCTGGGGTGAGGACGGCATCGTGTACAGTAGAGGATGGTGTTGATGGGGAGAGAAGGAGAGGAACGAGGGCGTGGGCTGAACGACACCGGCTATCAGGGGACCGACAATGACCGGACCCTGCAAATGTGTATACCCCATGCACTTATACAGGTTACCCACTCTTAGACACCCCTCCGCCCCTCCACCCGCCAGCCTTCGCCTGAACTGTCTCCGTCCATCCCTCGCTTTCAAGAAACCCGATCAAGAGATTACAGCACCCGGACCACCCGGATGTCGTCCCTCCCCCCGCCCCCGCCCAAGAAGGCCATGGGTCGCGTCAAGGGTCCGTTATCGTACTTCCCTGACTCGCAGAAAAAACAACAACGGACGAACGCAGCTGACGCCCAACCCGCCCCTTCGCTCTATGCCCCTTCCATCCATCCATCCCCACTCGCTTGCAGGCTCAAAGAACAAGTTTCGTCCTTCTCAGCCCCTGCATCTCCCTACTCTTTCTCTCTTCTTTCGCTCAAGGCTGACTAGTTTGGCGAGCGTTGCTTGTCCCTCCCTCTAGGCCGGGCCATTCAGCAGGTGGCAAGCGACCAGGAGCAGGCCGACGAAAGGGCGGCACGACCAATGACGGCAAGGGTGCGTTTCCTTCCTCCCCCTGGCCCATCTTCTTCATGCCTCAGACTCATCAAAGTACGGCTTTCTTCTTTTTTGCCAGTCGAGTGTCCGTTTCCTGGCTGCTCAAAGGTTTGGATTGCGTTCCTGCCACTCATATCTTGCTTCAGGGCAACGACAAACTGACGCGTCCCCCTCCCTGTCCTTCTGCGCAAAACAGCAACGTTTCCCCCCAAAAGGACCCGACCTCCGCTCGCACATCCTCACGTCCCACGCTCCCAGCTTGGACGAAGCCTTCAACCAGATTGTCGAGTCCATCCTCGCCGCCAACTCGCTCGACTCGACCGTGTTTAAGTCGACCGTTGACGGGTTGCCGTTGCCGATCGACCACCCGCTGAGCGAGGACAACCCTAAGAATATCGCTGCGAGGCGGAGGCGGGAGGAGAAGCTCAAAGCCAAGCAGCTTGAGGACGCCGAAGGCGGCGGTGGAGGTGCCGGACCGAGTGGCCTGTCGGAGGACGGCCAGATGGTCGACCAGGACGGACGATCGGTCGACGGCGGCGCAAGTCACTCGATGGACGACGGCCACCCTTCAGCGGCCGACTTGGCGACCTCGACCTCGCTCGACGGTGGACCTCAGACAACTGAGTTTGGTCAGGTCTCCGGCGGAGTGGGCGGGAGCGGAGCCGACGTCGTCGACGACCATCAGTTCATCGCCGAGAGCGCGTACACGCACGGGCACGACCTGACCGAGGAGGATTACCACCATGTCCACCATCCGCACGACCTCCAGCACGACGACCCTCATGGACATTTGCACCCTCATCAGGATCATCATCATCAGGTTGTTGCCCATCCGCACGAGTTCGACGAAGGAGGCCACCATCTCGCGCATGAGGAACCGTTGGGAGAGTTTACTCATCTGGACCACCACCACCAACTTCACCACCAACTCCACCATCAACTACAGCACGAGGACGAATCGCACGTTGACGGACTCGTTGGGGCGACCAACGGAGGCGCGAGCGGCGGAGGACCGACCTCGGAGTTGGACGGAAACATTATTGCCCAGGTGATGGCTTCGTACAACGCCGGGTCCACGTCGGCGGGGTCGAGCGCCGGGCTGGCTGGGGGACCGGATTCGCTCAGCGCCAACATCCTTCGCGCGCTCGGCAGGGGTCCGTCGTCGAATCTCGGAGGAGGAGGAGGACCTACGTCGGGTCATTTGACCTCGGCTGCAACGGCTCCGGCGGGGGTGGGAGGGTTGGATCCTACCATCGACCCGTCCCTAGACGCAGCGGGATCCGAACCGACGTCGACGTCGGCCTTTGGCGGCAGCGCGGGGTTGACAGGTGGTCCTCCTCTCGCTGGAGGTCGATTGGGTTCGTTGGACGCTGGCCCGTCACGCGAGGGAGGAGGACCGGTGAGGACGATGAGACCTTCTTCAGGACCGGCGAGGAGGAAAAACCCCGGGGGAGGAGGAACGCCATACGGTCGACCTTCAATGACGGTCGGGTCCAACTCGACGGCGCTCGCGGACGGGAGGGCGTTGCGCGATGGTTCGATGGGTTCGACCGGCGCCGGAGGAGGAGCAGGAGGGCAGAGGGGACCGAGAAAGTGTAGGCGGTGTGTTCCCCTCGATCCTGATGGAGCGGCTGCATGTCCGGGCAGGTTCGTGAGGGCCAACTGCGACCTCAACAAGCGGATCGAGGAGGGTCGGTCGGCCGTCTCACTCTCTGCCGCTGCTGCCGCTGGTGGTGGGGCTGGAGGAGGAGGGGGGTGGGAGGAGGGAGAGGAAGGGGGAATGTTTGACGTTTCCCACGCCGAGGTGGACGAAGTCGACCTGGCCGATGTGGACGGATCGTCCGTCGCTGGAGGAGCAAGACCGTCGACGTCGACTCAACATGTCGGTTCGCCCTTGACGCCTGGCGGATCCCACGCGGCCGGCTCCATCAACACCGCCAACGGCCGATCGTCCACCCCTTCTGGAGGAGGACTGCAGCAACAGCACCCTAACTTGCTCGCTCCCCTTCCGCCGGTGTCTGGCTTGCCGGAGAGGAAGCCTCGGCACTGCAAAGTGTGCGTCTTCCACGGACGGGAAGGCCGAGATTGTCCTGGACGGGGGGACAGGAGGAAGTGCGCTTCGTTCAAGGAGGGGGAGGACAGGGAGGGCCTCTATGGGCGGGCTGTGAGGAGGAGCGTTGGGGGAGGTGGTCTGCAGCAAGGAGGACCTTCGTCGTCGGGCGGGTTTGACGATGACGAGGACCAGGACGGACTGCCCTCGGCCATGGACCAGCAACAGACTTCGGACTCGGAGGCTTCGAGGAATCGGCAGCAGCAGATGCAGGACGTCGACTCGGGTCTGCCGCCGCTTCAGGTTGGAGAGCCAGCGGGGGTGGAGGAGGACGAGATGGACTACGTCGGCGGACCGTCTGTCGCTGGAGGGGTTGGAGGAGGGGTCGGCGGGCAGGACGTCGAGGATGGCATGCTGGAGATGGTTGATCCGGCCCAGTACGTGGCTGATGGAGAGGACATGGCCGAGTGAGCTGCAGCGCGTCGTGGGATGCGTGGGGTGTTTTCTTGGGTTTCATGCGTTGTACCTTCTTTCATGACTTTCCCTCTCTCTCTCTTGCTGGCCGCTCGTTGCGCACTCTTTGAGAGACTCGAGAGAACGTGAACAAAGAACATGCAAAGAATAGGAAAGGCATGATCCAACGACCCCTTGACAGACCCTACGAACTCCTCTTGCGCGCACTAATGAACCGCAAGACCTTGAACAGCCCGTCGTTCTCCTCTGGCAACAATTCCTGCTCGTACTCTATCCCCCCTCCCCCCCCCCCCCCCCCCCCCCAAAAAAAAAAAAAAAAAAAAAAAAAAAAAAAAAAAAAACAAAAAAAAAAAAAAAAAAAAAAAAAAAAAAAAAAAAAAAAAAAAAAAAAAAAAAAAAAAAAAAAAAAAAAAAAAAAAAAAAAAAAAAAAAAAAAAAAAAAAAAAAAAAAAAAAAAAAAAA